>JAYWMT010000303.1:0-473286 GCA_039090855.1 Macrothele yani
TTAACACGCTGATCCCATCGGAGGTTCCGGCAAAAGAATGGAGGTCGATGAGACCACATTTGGCAAAAGGAAATTCCATGTGGGTAGAATTGTTGAGGGCACTTGGATTCTGGGAATGATAGGAAGAAATTCGAAATCTTTCCGATTGGAAGTATGCCCCCGCAACAAGATGGATACCACAACTTTATTGTCCTTGATAAAGAAGCATATAGGCCCATGAACCACGATTTTAATGGATAAGTGGAAAGCATGCAAATAATTAGATAAAACCTGCAATTTCACTCTTGAGACTGTGACCCACAGCACCAATTTCGTAAATCCAATTACAGGTACACATACACAGACGATCGAAACATCATGGATACCGATTAATCATCATTACAGTCATGAATGGTACACTAATGAGTCCATAGAGTTCAGAAATACAGGGTACCTGTTTCGGAGAAGTTGTCCACTCGAAAACAAGTATCCTTTTGAAAGAATGATAGTTGTTATTCGATAAATATTCCCTGTTCCAAAGAGAAACACATTGCATGAGGTTGTGTTGCCATCTGGTGCCAGAGAATGAGATCAAAATCTATATCTGATTTGGGATAGCAATACGATACTTGAGGCATTATTAATACAAGATATGTACTTACTTTTTGATACATTATTTCTTCATAATTTTTGCTTACCTTTACTTAGTGAATGTACAATAACCAATTCAGCTCTCTTTAACAAAGATCTACAGAAGTTAGGTTTAAATAATTTTTCCTTCTTTTGGACTTAACTCTCAGCGGTTTTTTCAGTGTTGGAATAGAGAGTATTAATCTAAAGTGCACGTGTGTGTCTCTGTAACTAAGCTGAACGCTCTCTCACATTCAGCATTGCTACGGGACAGTGATAATATAACAAGCATAACTTTTGTAAAAAAAATATACTTGCTACTGCCAACTGAAATTTTCAACCTGCCAATCAGGCTCCACTCAATAGCGATGGAGTTGAAATTCAGTGTCAGGAAACATTTTCGAAAATAACTATATTTAATTGTTATTCAATATCGCTGTCAGGGAACATATTTCGAAATGATAGTGCTGTATGATCTGTACAGGTGATTGGAAGATTGTGATCCACAAGATATGCCATAAAATAGACTCTGCTCGTATAACATTGAGCACGCAATTCAACGGTTTTTTTCTGTTCATTAACCTGACCAAAATCCTTGTGTTTTTGTCCCTTTAAGTTTTTCACAAGATCACTCTTTCCACCATGAAGAACAGAAAGGTCTGAGCGGCAATCTGTAAGAAAAGCATAATGCACTTCCTTTTCTAGAAGCAATAATAGACGGATAATTTTGTGTGTATGACTTGCTAAATCTTGTCGCATATTTTCTTTTCGACATTGAAATCCATCGAGAGAGTACGTCAGTAATGGAATCATGAAACATAAACAAACAGCCAGAGAGCTGTTGTTGCCATCCACTAAATGGACAAAAATCAACACTCCCCTACTTGAATTCGTTTTTAGATATGTCGATTCCGCTAGATAATGAAAACGCAAAATCACCCGCTTGTTGTTATCTTTACGAATAATATAACAGCCAACTGTTTTTCTTTTCTTCTTTAGGTTGTGCGCTAAGGCGACAAAAAGCATCGCACTAGCATCGCTTTCATTACAAGGCGAGGGAAACTGTAACCACTCCGTTTAATCGTTTAGTGAATTCGCCCAACTCAACTGTTTATGATCACTTAGAATTCCCGCTGCTTTAATGAGGGAGGGGTTGAAATAAATAACTGCAAGCAGAAGGCAGGGAAGTTCCTATTTGTCAATCAATTACTGACCATGCCTGGCGTATTCTAGTGCCAGAGAGGGTGAGCTGTTTTCTGAAGACGTCGTATGACAATCGGACTGGGAGAAATTTTCGAAAGCAAATTTTTTCGAATTTTTAATATGAGTGAAATTTTGCAGTGCATGAAATGTTACAACATAAAGTTTAGTATTAAGTTTTGTCAGAATCCATTGAAGAGTTTAGAAGTTACATATAATTTGTTTTCAATTTCTTTTACTGCGTAACCATTAACTACTTTTTTTAATATAACTCTGCATTTTTTCCCTTTAAAGCTTGTTTTTCTTTCCAAACCACAGTTTGAAGAAGCGTTTATTTACTAATTTGGATATGCATGAAGTTTATTATTACTTAAGAATAGGATCTATATACATACATATAGAAAAGGATTTATATGCATACATATAGCTGTTAGATTCACGTAACAAGGAGCTTACAATTGATGAGCTCATATAGATGTGTGAGCAAAGCGCTGCTGAAGTGGCCGACTCCGTACACCCAGTTCCACCATATAGCTACACATGACAACTGCAAACTTAAAAGAAGGTATCAGCTTAATTAAAAAAAGGTTAAAGATTTTGGAGAACACGGATTCTAATGAGGACCGGATTGCAGCCACAAGGTAAGGAAAAAATCATTAGCTTGCTACGAAGGAATTTTGCGTAAAAAGAAAAAAAGCATTGTGCCATCAGACGATTCTGTTAGATTTTAAGGAGTCATCGACATCGAAATAACTTTCTTTCATGTAAGTCTTATATTTTAACATATAGATTATGTAGTAATAACTGCAATTTGATTACATTTTTAACAAAAACATGACAGGTGTTTTTGTAAATCTTTGGTTCCAATTAACTAATATGTATATTTATTTGTATGCAAAATTGTATCCCGACTTACGCGAATTCAACTTACGCGCTTTTTGTCGGTCACACCTATCTCGTAACTTCGGGGCATTACTGTACTGTAAAAACTAGCTTCATTTGCACTTCTATGAAACGAAATTTCGGAACATGTTACATTCCCAATGCATTTTTTGAGAAGCGTGACCATGTTTAAAGTGCAAGAAGTGCCTGTTTCTCCCGTTTCAATCAATTCACTAACTGAAAGAGAGATACAGGTAGCCAGAGAATCAAAATTACAGGAAAAATGAAAAAGACAAATGTGTGAAAGAAGTCGCAAATCACATTGAAGTATACCATAAGTATGAAATTATTTGTACAGTATTTATTCCACAATTCTACAAACATGTTGGAAATCGGAATCATTCCTTGAAGAAGCAATTTCCATCAAGTAGATTGAGCAAAAACTTCTAAGTTGTTTATAATACATAATTACTTATAAGGCAAAATGTAATCAATCTTACTTAAAGAAATAATATCAAACGTATGAAGTTTGATTTCCAGAATTTATTTCCTTTTTTGAGGAATCACGTCTGTGACTTAAAAACACGACATACCTAGCAGCGTCTTCCTCTTGTTTCTTGCAATATTCTAGTTCATCAAAGGATTTGCTTTAGTGGAATATCACTGATGTTTACCAATCTCTTAAGTGCCAGTTTTCTACCAATGTCTTTATACCACAACACGTTAATTGCCAATCCGCACTCGATTCGTTGCGGCAATTATGTCGTGTTCCGTCAGTTCTTCATACATGATTTTCTTAATCAATTTCTGTGTATTAGATGTGGAGGTACAGTCGATGGCACTATTGATAGTATCGATAATTTGCCGAACTCAGTACATCGATAGTGCATCGATAGGTGTTTGTAACTTTTGATAGTTTTATGTTTTTCAATGCTGTAAGTGTAAATCACGATCATGTAAACGATACAGCTTCCACCGATGGCTTTGATGATTGCAACGCTCATTTTCACCTCATTTATACTGGTCTCGAAAACATTGGGCCCAGCCAAATTGATCCATGATTCCAATGCGAAACTAAAGTTCATTTTAATCAAAAGAGCAAACGCTAAGAGGATGTGGTTTTTTGTATTCTGTTGCACGTTTCAGTCGGCTAAAGACGAAGTCAAAAGCATTGCTCTTGTTGTTTATAATGAAAGTTTAAAATCACGTCCGGTGCTGAAACATTTATTTGCTGAGAGTAAGTAAACAGTAATAATGTGTAAATGTTAAATATATTTTGTGCAAATTTATTTTTCTTTTGGTAAGGATAAGGTGTAAACAAAATGTAGCCTTTGCGGAACGAATTACGAAACGTCTGGCAATCCGTCAAACTTAGGAATAATTTAAAACGACAGCATCTAGCTGCTGTCGTTTTAAATGATCCCAGAAAAAAACAATTAAGGCACAGCCCCACACAAATCCTTATTTAGTGAATTTCTGACGTATTATTATCAGTCTTTTCCTAAACAGTATGGAAAAAAAAAATATTTTTTGCATACAAAACTGCAGAATTTTCTTCTTTAGATTTTGTGAACAGAAACATTAAGAAATCATACAGTACAACCAGAAAATGAGGATTAAGGAGCCACGATTTAGCTAGTGCTTTAGGCAAAGCATTTTTTTCGTGACTTTTCCTCACTCACTTCGGGAGGAAATAGTCAAAACATAGATTCCCTGCCATGATGGCGCAGTTGTCTAAACGCTGGCTTCTGATCATTCGTCGAAGATGGGCCCCGATTCAAATCCCGTGAGGAATAGATGTTGTGATTGGGCTTGTCTTACAACACTGCCTTCTCTGAAACCAATGCCCTAAATCAGGGATGGGCGAATATTGTAAACCAATCGAATTACTCACTGTGGTCGTTCAACCCCAAACCAAAAAAATTAAAAAAATAAGGTTAATTTCAAAGTTTATTGGAGCTTAGCGTTTTGCCAATGTAGAAAAGTAAGACAAACTCATGTAAAAAATAATTTTTCATCACGGAAAACAAATTTTCTCTTAGAAAACTTTGCCAACATGCTATCGATGGTATTATCGATAATTATCGATTGCTATTTTTTGACTATCGAAAACTATCGATAGACGTGACTATCGATAGCTGTCCACCTCTACTGTGTATCACACTTCACTTTGTAAGAGACAGAAAGCTGTCGTAAAGACACATTCTTTTATTAGAACCTTATCAACATTTCTTGCAGCCATTTCTCTATATAGAAATCAATGTTTACTTGAACTTCTCAGAGATTCTGAATAACGTTCGTCCTCCAATATCGCATCAACGAAATGTAATGTTTTACATGCAATTTCTATATCTTACATGATGTACCATGATTATAATCTGGCTTCGCAATTAGCACAATCAAAAACACGAAATTATTATTAACGCTTCAGCCACACACGGTAAATAAGGCCTAAGTGGGTCACTCTAGGAATAATAATAGTTACTCTTACGTCCTAAAGCTCTCACGTGGTAATCAAGATAACATGTAGATTATTTAATGAAAATAATTATTTTCTCTTGTCGCTTTATCGATTTCACGATATTGACATAATAACAAAAGTAGCTCATGGTAAGGGGGTCAGAATAAATGTTCTGCACACGTTAATCTAAAACGGAAGCGAATGATGCATTCGTGAAAATGGCTGCGTCATGTCATGGTCAGATTCTCAGCAACGCAGTTGTGTCAGAACGATGAGCTATCACTTGCTGTGTTGATGTGGGAGGGTTTGGATTTGGGAGCGTGCAGCTCCTCAGGTCGAGTCACCGCGTTAGACCAGTGCTCGTACGTGAAAATAGAAACTCGGCGGTGGGGGGGACTGCAACAAAGGTACACACTGCCAGAGTTTGTGGGGGGGGAAATCTTGCTTGAAGCACAATTTACCGTTAGGCATCGCACTTTCAGGGGGGGGGGAGCGAAGCAGTAATGAAGATTATCACTGCTCAGGTCGACCTCAAACTCAGGCAGAAACAATATCTGTCACCATTGTTGCACCGCTTCTCGAACAGAATCGCGGTGTCAGTAGCCGAGGTGAACACTTATCAGGCAAATTTGTCCACCATATTTGTTCACCGGATTTTGTTCGACTCACTGGGAAAACGAAAAATCGCTGGGCGCTGGATGCCCCATCAACTCATCCCCGAGCAGAAGGCAGCCAGAGAAAGCATCGCACAGGATCACCTCCACAAGTTCAAAATGGATGGTGGCACCTTCCTGAACAGAATTGTTCCAATTCATGAGACTTGGAGCCTTGAGTTTGAGCTGAAACTGAAGTCACAATCAGCGTAAAGGAATCCAAGTTCCTCAGGACCCTCAAAGTGTTGTCTCCAACAATCCAAATGGAAGCAAATGATGATATAATGCATGTCATGCTTAAGGTGTTATGGTCTCTGATGGATTCCTAATATGGCAAAATGACAACACACGATATTATCGTGATCTTCTGAGGACAAATTTGAGACCGAAATTTCGTCAAAATTGCCCTAGCTTGTTGGAAGCGGGAGCGATCTTGCTCAATGACAAGGCATTGTTTCATAGTGCAGTATCGTTAGGGGGACCTTTGAGAAAATATATGGCTGAAACTTCATCCCGCCCATCATACAGACCTAATCTCAATAGACCCGACTTTGATGTTTTCCCAAAATTAAAAAGTAGGCTTCGTTGCATCCGCTACGAATCGCTGGAGGAACTCTCATTGGACGCGACCGGAGTAATACGACAGCTGAGCAAAGATGGCGCACTACGGAGCATCCAGGACCTACATCACGACTGGCACGCTGTCATTTGCGGTGGAGGGGAGTACATTAAACGACAAAAAATTCTCCGTTACTTCACACATTTCTGAAAAATTGACAGTGTGCAGAACTTTTGTTAGGACCCGCGTAAAACGACTCTATACGTGCATTCTTTCCTTCTCGTAAGGAACCGACTGAGACGTATACAGGGTTTCGTAGTTTGTGGTGTCTGGTTGCATTTCCAATTCATGCGAGTTCCGAAATATTTTCTTACAGCGTTTCTAGACATTAACAAGGATTTTCTCTAATTCAGACTAACGTTCAATATCGCTCTTTAAAGCAACAATTTCCTCTCAGGAAGCTAGAATGTTTAAAGGCAGTATTTTATATTTTATGCCTGTCCCATTTCTGTTATTTTGTCACCTTATAAACCGTTATTGTCGACTAAATAATGAAATTTCGCTTACAATTTAATATATTATCTCATATTTACATATAATTAATCTACATATATGCTATATTGACAAAAGTCACCGGACATCTGGAAGAGAAACATAACATAGCATTTATTGGCATACATTATTAGTACGGTGTCTGTCCACCTTTGGCCTTAATGCATGTACTGACCCTTCGAGACATGCTTTCGACAAGTTTTTGGAACACAACGATAGGTATGCACTTCCATTCAGTACATAACGCTGCTGCTAGCTTTTGCTTAATAGTAGGCCTTGGTTGCAAACTTCTTATGCGGAGCTCTAATTCGTGCCATAGGTTCTGTATGAAATTACGATCAGGGCTCTGTGCTGGTCAGTCCACACACGATACGGAATTATCGTCAAACTACACTGTAACAGTCCTAGCTAAATGGCTCTGTGCATTATTCTGTTGGAAACAACAAGGCTCGGTTCCATAGTATTTCCACAGGGTTGGTAGGGCATAATTCTCCAGAATATTGAGGAGACGTGCTGGTTAACAGGTTTGTCCACGATAATCAATGAGCCGGGACCATACGACGAAAAACATCCCCACACGAATACACTGCCAGCTACTAACTTGACTGTAGGAACAGTACATTGTGGTAATTAGCGATCCTCCGGCTTCCGTCATGCCACGGCCATCAGACTGATGAATCGTGTATCTGGATTTATCAGTCCATAGGGCCAGTTTCCATTGATCTACGGTCCACAAAAATGTTCTTTATACCATGCTAAATGACGAATACCATTCTGAGTGGAGATGAAAGGCTTAAAGCAGCCGTACGAAAACGGTAACTCATGGAATGAAGTTCTATGCGAATGGTACCTGTACATACCAAAGCTCCAGCATTTTTACTCAACTGTACACTGAGCTCTTGTGCAGTACTCCGTTGATTAGCTGTAACTACTCTCCTGAGGTTTCGACGTCCTCTGTCACTGATGTTCTCTGGTCTGCCGGTACGTTTTGCAGCTTCTGGAGTGCCATGTGCCTCCCAGTTATTCTGTACATCCAAAGCAGTTGACTTGGGTATGTTTAAACGCCTCTCTGTTTCTGTTATGGACATCCAGCTAATATAACACCCAACAATATTTCCTTTCTCAAAGGCAGTTCTCTCCTGCCGCTACATTTCACTCAACCTCAGAGTGTGGTATTATCGCTGTCAGTTGCAGACTTGTTTTTATACCGTTTGCAGGTGTACCGTACATCCTAACTACGCAGTAAATCCGTTCATTTGCTTTTGAAGGGTGTCCAGTGACAGACGCCTCATATTGTCCTGCAGCAGACTAGCCCACGCGTGATGAACGCTGTGTTCCAAATGCGGGATCGAACGACACGGCGACAGCTGACGTTTAAACTGGTCCCACACATGCGCACATGCTCGATAGGGGACATGTTCCGGAGCGGAAAGGCCATGGAGGTGTCTGGACATGACGTAGGCAGTCCTGGGTAATCCGAGCCGTGTGCGGGCGGGCATTATCCTGCTGGTATAGCTCACCTGAAATCTCTGGGATGAATGGGAGTACATAGGCCGTAGAATCTCATCCACATAAAGTTGGCCCGTCAATGATCCACGTACTACTACTAGAGCTGATGGAATATCGTAGGTTATGGCTCCCAGATAATAATGCCTGCAGTGGGGGAATTGTTGTGCTCGATAGCGAGGTTGGGATTGTGCCGTTGACAAGGGGACATCCACAGCCGGACACGATGGTCTTCAGCCCCCAAAACGAAGGCGCTCATCGCTAAACAGCACACCACGCCAGTCTCCGCCGTTCCATGTCACTCTGGCCTGGCACCACTGCAAACGAAGCTGGCGATGTTCTGGTGTTAATAGAAGCAAACGTTAGGGGCGCTGGGAGCGCAGAGTCGCTTCCGCGAGTCTCGGAAAATGGTTTGTGAGCACACAGAAGCTGCTACATCTGCCTGTATGGTGAACCGGTCCCGGCGGAATCTCTTCGCGCCTGGCGCACGATCCGTCGAACCTCTCGACCGGTGGTCCTCCTGGTCCGTACGGAGCAGCCGACGTGTGGCAGTGCTATCACGTGTCCACTGCTCGAAGCACCGTGAGACGGTATGGTCAGAACGATCCACGTGGCGTGCTATACGGCGAGCCGACCACCCTGCGGTTTTCAGCTCGATGATCAGGCATCTCTCGAAGTCCGTAAGATGCGTATATCAACGTCTCTGGCGTCTACCCGGAATTCGTGTCACTCTGTACTCTTATGTTTCGTATCACGCTGTACTCTGATTTGTTTCGTTTTTGTCAGCCATTTAATGTTTGTTTGTTTGAGACATCTGAAATCATTTTTTAAGTCTTACTCTGAGGTGCACGTAAGGAGTTTTTCTCACGTCATCAGCTAGGCTTCTAGTAATTATGTTTTTGTTTTTCCATGGTGTTTACGCAGCAGTGGGGCGTTGTCACAGGTCAGGCTTTGTCATCCAGCAAAGTTCCACGTCGTCTGCTTAACAGATGACTGGACGCAAGCAGCCCATTTCTGCACATTTCTCGACCCTCAAATACACACGCTTCAGGCTTCAATGGCGTAAAGACACAGATATTGGAACGCTGAAGGAAAATAGGTGGTGTTTCAATAACAGTCACAGTTCAACTTGGTGTACCCTGATTGTCGCATACGTGTTGCAATAAATCGTGGTGAACGGCAACTTGAGGCGTCATCGTTTGGAGAAATATTGGGTTCAATCCATGATTACGCCTGATACGAATGGAACCCTCAACAACCACTGACACGTCCGGGATGTTCTACAGCCAGAGATAAAACCCTTCTTTTACAGTTGGAGCAGCATTATATTCCAGCTGGCCAACGCTCGGCCACAAGAAGACCAGAATTTCCATGACCTCTTCTATGCACTGCAGACACCAATTCTTCCCTGCCCTGCACGTTTGTTGGATATGTCCCCGTTTGGACATGTCTGGGACATGGTAGCTAATGGTCTTACACGTCTACTGCCTCAATCAGTCATCACAAATGAACTCTGCTATAGCACAGGAGTAGTCTGTCAGGCTGTACCCCAAAACAATATCAAAAGCCACTTCCTTACAATGTCATGCCGTGTAGAGAGGCTTTTCAGTTTTTCGTAGGTGGTTTAGCACGGTACTGATCTTTGAAGCCGAAAAATCCTGTTTATCTCTGCAAATGTAATTGGTTATGTCCTGTTACACAATCAATCTGTGATATAATTTCATTTGAATAGCGCGATTATTTCTTGGTGTTGCAGTTTGCACAAACGGTAGTGTACTTTTCAACTGCTAATTCGCCGCCTCGGTGGCGCAGTGGTCTAAGCGATGGCTTCTGATCATTCGTCCGAACGGGGTCCGGGTTCGAATCCCGGTGAGGCATGGATGTTGTGTTTGTCTTACGGCACTGGCTCTCTCCTTTCCCTGGAACCAGTGACCCTAAATTAGTGACGGGAGACTGCTTATAGCCCATTGATTTGCTCACGGTGGTCGTTAAACCTCTAAAAAAAAAAAACAAAAAAACTGCTAATGCAAGAAATTAGCTATTTTTATTTCTAAAATTTTTTTCGATTGTAAAATTCCGCTTGATTTTTTTTTGTAAAGATTCCGTTAAAAATGAATAACTTTGAAATATTTTATTTGTGTCTGGAAGGATTCAAAAGACGTGCTCGTTTCAACGAAAACTCGATGTCATATTTCTTGTTATTTCTTAAGGACAACTGCTCCACACAATGACACAAATTTAAATAATCAAGAAACTGACACATATTATGAATTTATAATTATTTTACTAAATGTGTTTTTCCAAATCAATTTAAATTTAATTTCAGTTGCCGTCCAACTAAATATACTATGCCCATTTCAAAATTAAGGGAGAAGTGATATAAAAAAAAATGTCAAAGAATTTTGCAATACGCGTTTTAATTTTTTTGATGTAATTAATGAAGATAATCCCCGAAATTCTGCTGTCGGTCTGGTATTGGAAGAATATATATATACATTGCGTCAATCTTTACTGAGAACTTTCGACATTTTGAATGTTGTCATTTCCACGTTACAAGAGCTATTAGGGGAAATATGAAGCACGGCTGTAACTCATGTATCTTAATTGTACCTTTTCAAAAACCCGATATAAGAATAAAAAAGACGCTATCATGAATAATGACAATTCAATACGTGCATGTGATGTTTGCAGTTGGGCTGAAGTTAGTGACAACGTGGTTTGAAGCTCGTTCTTGCAAAGATTGTGTGCCAGTCTACTATTTATGGTAAACTGATTGCCTTATAATGAATTTTCTGGAACATGCTGCTCACAAAAGTATTTATTCAAAGTAAATTGGTTATTGTGTTCGGAACCCAGTGGCAATCTTAAAGAACTCTGGTCATCTGGGAATGTTGTCCATTAGTTTTTAGCATCTCTTTTGTAAAAAGATCGTTCTTATGTTATGACTTCCTCCGCTGTTCCTTCTGTCTGTGGATATCATGTCTCTTCAATGATTAACTCGATTCCGAACATTCTTTTTGCATTGGAAAGCTTAAAAAATGTTCAAACGATGATCCTTGCTTTTCCGTTTTTATTGGGTTGGAAAAAAAAATATTCGATGACAACATTCCTAAAATCGAAGTCCAAGCCACGGCGCACACTGGCTACTGAAATTACTCAGCACACCGGTAGCACATCTCCAGGTAACTGGCATATGTCAGTGGCAGTAAGAGTTTAGAAGACGAAGAGTTTAAGAGGCACCAAACATGGAAGTGGACAAGGAGGGCATTCGTTATTGCACGCTGAATGAGTTTCGTCGCTGTGGCAATATCCAAGGCAATATCAGATCAACCGTGTTGTTGTTTCGAACGATTTCGAGTGGAAAATTTTGACCTGTCAGGCCGTCCCAATGCCGGTAGAGTCACAACAGGAGATATAGACATGCTAAAGTCCTTAATGGAAACTGATTCACGTGTCACCAATCGAGAGTTGATTGAAAATCTGGGTACTACGCACACGAGCATTATCACGCACATGCGTAAATTTGGGAAAATGCACGAGATGGAGACTTTGGGTATCCCATCAACTCACAGTTGAGAAGAAAGCAAATTTCATGAGTGCATGCGTGCCCCGCTTTCATGTGGCCATATTGAACCGTTCTTGAAACGCATTGTGACAGGTGACCGGAAATGGGTCATGTATGACAATGTCAGCGCCCGAAAACACTGGTTGTACCCAAATTAGAAGCCCATGCCCACATCAAAACCCGATTTACACCCAAATATGGTCCAGCTGTTTAATTGGGTTGGATATGATATGCATGTCGTCGTGCTTCTTGAGCTGCTGCCGGACAACACCACAATCGCCGCCGGTGGGTATTGCCGTCAGCGCAACGATCCGCACGCAACGGTAACGTCGAAACGGGCAGCAGTGCTGAACCGAAAGGCCGTCCACTTGCGTCTGGGTGATGGGAGACCTTTCACAGCACGGGTGGCCTGTCCCACGATCAATGACCTGAACTGGGAGCGGCTGCCACACCCATGCTATTCCCAGTAGTCATTGCAGCATTTGCTGGACGGAGAACGGTTCACCAACGGGATGATGTCAAACGCGCACTCACTCATTCCTTTGCGTCAAAGTCACCACAATTCTACAAGAAACGGTATCCAGCAGTTGCTCAGGCGATTGAAACAGGTCATAGTAAAATATGGCAGCTACGTTTTGGATTGATTTATACTTGTATATAAAGTAATTAGCACTTTTTGTTGCATTGAATTTTCAGATATTACTTTCTCACCAACCCAAAATTTCCATTTATTGGGCATTTGGTATTGCTTGGATGCGAAAATTTGCTGCACTGATTATGAAACCGCCATACAAGAGCAAACATTTCCTTGCGTTGTTACAAATAATGTTCGCAGTCCTTTTAGGGGTAGCTCCTGCTATGTAATGCTCTGCAGAAATGTCAATGATCGTAATTACTCACCAGTTCTCCAAATCTGCAAGAAAATGTATTAATATTTTTGAAACGTGAATAAAACTAACCGCTCTTCATTCGTATCAAATATTTTAGTCCTCCTTTATTTTCTTGGAATTTAAACATCCTGCTGCCATTAAACTCGTGAAATTTTATTGAAAATTTCGGATCGAACGTTACCTCCATTTTCACGAAAACATTAGTTGGAATACCTCGGCTTCTTTAGATGTTGATTATCATCGCTTTCATGTTTTTTGATAATATATTCACGTAATGTCCTAATGCAAGCAACTTTAAAATCTATCGGAAAATGAAAGAAGTCTACACACGTAGATACTGAGCTGATAGCTTTCTTCGCTGACGACCGTCGATGCTAGGACACCTAAGTGTTTGTCAGAAAATTGCATTTAAAGTATCATAGGAAACAAAACAAAGAAGTTTGTCTAGTTACGACATACAAATCTGAATCTGACTTACTGTCAGAGGCTGGTTGAGTGAGTACTGTGTGATTGATTGCGAATCAAATCGACTGCTGTTCCAATAAGACTCTGTTAGCAGAGCGAGGGGAGTTGTTTCTCCCCTCAAAAACTTGATTTTTCTTCTCTTTCGTTTCTCAAAACGAAGGGAAGAAAAAATTTTTTTCATTAATTTGAAAAAAGTGTTTCGGTGCAGTCAGTTCGGACTTAGAAAAACTGTCCTTGTAAGGGCAAAGTCCGGGCTGCGGTCAAAGCACGGTGCGTAACTCTGACACACGAGCGGGTACGTCGTCGTCGTGCCGGTCCCCCTGATCTACGGATCAGGCCAAATCCCGCACTCAACCAGGGTCAAGTGCAGGTTACAGCGGAAGAACCCTAGGGTACCGCTGAGCACTTGACTGTCGAACGTACCAAGTCTAACCGACCAGGGACACAGGTCCCAGGGCTTGCACTCTGTTAGCAACCCGAGTAGAGAGATGGCAGAGGACGCAGGGGCTCAAACCCCCGGTCCAAGTGAGCCCGTTGAGGCAGACTGCGGCTTAGAAATTCCGTCGGAATTCGCAAGCGCAGTCAACTCCTTCTTCCAAGAGTTGGAGAGGATTCTAGAGAATCCTTCAAACAAGGTTCTGGTTAACACCAGAACCAAGATAAGGAAAGTAGCGAACTCGCTACAAGCAGCTTGCACCAAGCAAGTGATAGAGATGAGTCTCATCCAAGGAGACTCCAGGAAAGAAGTGAGCACGCTAGCGCGGCTCCAAAAACATATGCCGAAGCGGCTCGAGCTAAGCCCGGCAAGGGGAATACTGCCCCTAAGCAAAAAACGGCTAAGAAGGAGGTAGCCAAGAAGGTGGCACCCAAGAGGGTCGAGAAGAGGCACGTGCTTCTCGTTTACCCCGCAACAGACAAGGGTTCTCCCTCGTCAGAAGACGTTAAGGCGGTTCTGCAAACACAGATTTGCCCCGCCAAACTCCAGATTGGGGTTAAGGGAGTTAGAAAGGTCAATGGGGGAGGAGTAATGGTGGAATGCTCCTCCGCCAAAGAAATAGAGAAACTGGATTCGGAGCTAAAGAGCAATGCAGTGACGAAGGAGAACCTTCGGTCCAGATTGCCAGCTAAGAGGAATCCAAGGTTTATCGTCTACGGGATAGACGGAAACCTGTCAAGGGAAGAGGTCGAGCAATGTCTCGCGGAACAGAACCCAGAGTTGGAGGAGAGCAGCCTCCAACTCAAGTTCTCATTGAAGGTGAAGGGTGGGAAACGCCACTGGGTAGCAGAGGCGGACCCACTGACCTTCAAAAGAGTAATGAAGCGAGGCAAACTCGGAGTGGGATGGACCGTCCACTCAGTAAGGGAATATCTGAGGGAGGTCCGTTGCTACAGGTGTAACGGGTTCGGGCACTTTAGGTCAAGGTGCACCGAAGAGCAGGATAGATGTGCCCGGTGTGGGGAAACCGGGCACAAGCGCCAAGAGTGCAGCAATAGCCCGGTCTGCACTAACTGCTTGGCAAACAACAAGAGATTCAGGCGTCGAGTGGATGTAGGCCACTCGAGTCTAGACAATGAATGCCCAAGCCTTGTCAGAGAACTGGCTCTGCTAAAAGAACGCACTCATTATGGATAATAAACCAAAGAGAGGCGTTAAGGTGCTTCAAATCAATCTGCACCACGCACGGGCAGCAACAACACAGGCCCTGGTGACAGCCACTGAGCAAAAAGCTCATATTCTGCTATTGCAGGAACCATTCGAACAGGGGGAAGAGTGGTGGGCTTCCCTAACTCCTACCGGATCTACCACCCTAGGGTGGCAAAGCCCAGGGTGGCCACGGTCGTGAAAGACCCGTCCCTAGCGGTTCTCGAGATAAAATGCTCCGAGAACGTGGTCGCCCTGGGCGTGGAATGTGGTGATGCAAAATTTTTAATGGTGAACGTATACAGTTCTCCATCAGGCAATTTGAGAGAAACGCTGAATGAGCTAATGGCTCTATTAGGGAATTCCCCAGTCATGAGATAATAATAGCAGGCGACTTCAACGCGAAGAGTCCTCTCTGGGGCAATCAGAACGAGGACGAACGCGGCCAGCTACTAGTGGACTTTGCCAACGCGGCAGACCTGAGTTTCTTGAACGATTCAGAGAGCACCCCGACCTTCCAAGGGGCGAGGGGCTCCTCTTGGATCGACGTGACTCTCGTCAGAGTCTCAAAGCGCAGCCTTGTCCAGGATTGGCAAGTACTGGACGACGAGAGCTGCAGTGACCACCTAGCGCTATCTTTCGTTTTGGGATCGGAAAAGCCCATCCGAATCAAGCGCAAAAGATTCTTAATGAAGAATCTAGACTGGTGGGCTTTTAAAGCCAAGTTAACTACCTTGTTGAGGGGTAGGAGGGAAGAAGAGGCCGCAGAAGTGTCGGACCTGAACTCCCTCTTTGAAGAACTTACCAGTCAAATAACAACGCTATGCGAGAGTAGTAGGGGAAATAAAAGGGGAGCCAAGGACCCCCACCCTGGTGGTCGGAGAAACTAAAAGCTCTAAGGGCGAGAGCTAGGCGGAGTAGGAAAGCTCTGCAAAGAGCAAAAGCTACTCCGCAAGACAGGGAGTGCACAGAAGTGCATAAAAAGGCTCGTTCAGCATACAGGAGAGAACTGAATCTCTCGAAAATCTCCTACTGGAGAAAACTGTGTGAGTTTCAAACTCCGGCTGACCCTTTCGGGATCCCCTATAAGATCTCGAGGGGATCCATAACCGAACCGCTAAAACTAGCAGCGGTAGAAAGGGCAGACGGTAGCCTATCAAAGACTCTTGATAGTACCGTAGAAAGTCTCTTGGATTACCACTTCCAAGGAGACGAGGGAGAAGGGGACTCCCCTCAACAAAAAGAAATAAGGGAAGAAAGTCGGATCCCGCCGGACACTGGTGAGGACCCCCCTTCACGAGAGACGAAGTGGAGAATGCCTTCTCCAGTCTAAATACGGGCAAAGCACCAGGCAAGGATGGGTTCGACCTCAGCATAGTCAGAGAAATCTACTATGCAAATTCCGGGTATTTTGTGGCGCTCCTAAACGAATGCCTCGGGAGGGGAATCTTCCCAGACTTGTGGAAAACAGCGGTGCTAGTTCTTTTCAACAAGACTGGAAAGAACAAAAATGACCCCGCAGCCTATAGGCCCATCTGCCTCCTCTCGGCGTGGAGCAAGGTGCTGGACAAGCTCATAACGAACAGAGCACTTGGCTTCCTCATGGAGCAGGGAAAGCTAAACAGGAACCAATTTGGTTTCCTTCCGGGGCGTTGCGCAACGCAGGCAATTCGCAGCCTCCCGAGAGAGGGCAGAGAGGAACAAAGCGGAGGGGCTCCATACCTGCTTCATCTCACTAGACGTGAGGGGGTCATTCAACAGTGTCTGGTGGCCAATGGTTTTAACCAGACTTAAAGAACTTGGCTGTCCAAGGAACCTGTTCAAACTGATCAGCAGCTACCTGTCTGATAGAAGAGTCGAGTTCGAAGCGGGGAATGGGCAATCCTCGCGTTCGTACCATAGAGGGTGTCCGCAAGGATCCAACTCCGGGCCGCTCTGGTGGAATATAGTTGCTGATTCAACACTGAACCTAGACCTGGGGCCCGCAGTGGAGATTCAAGCCTATGCGGACGATTTCGTTCTCGTGGTCTCCGCCTCAGGGAGACACGTGATCGAAAGAGAAGCACATAGGGCCTTGGATGTGCTAGAAAATTGGAGCAGAGAAAGCAAACTGTGCTTCGCTCCTGAGAAGACCACTCTGCTAGCAATAGCTAAGAGAGGAGTAATGAAAACACCACCCCAGTGCAGATTCCAAGGGTGCACTATCAAGGCGGTGCGTGAAATGAAATACTTGGGTGTGGTCCTGGATCAGAGTCTATCAGGGCTGCCACACCTGAGGCACCTTAGAACAAGGTGCACGATGATTCTCAATAGATTGAATATCATGAGGTTAACGGGCAAAACCAAGAAGGCCATCTATCAGAGAGGAATTGAAAGAATTCTGACGTATGCAAGTGGGGCATGGTGGAATCCCACAGTCAGAATGAAGAAGGGGATAAACCAAATCCAAAGGTTGGCCCTACTAGGGATAACCGGTTGTTTTCGCACAACGTCAACCCTAGCACTCCAAGTGCTGGCGGGGTGCGAGCCGGCAGACCTAGTAGTGGAAAGGGAGGCAGCAATGCACTGCCTAAGGTCAGGCGAGGACGCCTACCTTCTCGGTGCGCCGCATCGAGCCTCCGACATGGAGATGGAAAGTGTGGACTGGCAGATCCACCCTGCTGAGGAAATTTGCCCACCGTGGGACAAGGAGAAACCCACGGGAGTTGGGCATGAGCTGTTCACGGACGGCTCAAAGTTGAAGGGACAAGTGGGGGCAGGCTTCTGTGCGTTCTCGGACGGGTACGAAGCCACTGCAGGAAGCGTGAAATTATCGCAGAACGCTTCTGTCTTCCAGGCAGAACTGCTGGCGATAGAGATGGCACTCACCTGGGCACTCCCCAGGCGTAGTGAAGAAAGAATAAAACTCTACTCGGACAGTGAGGCAGCACTGCAGGCTCTGAGTAGATTCAGGGGAAGAAACCCCATCGTCCAGAGGATCAAAACCCTCTTGAGGGCAGAGGGAAATGTGGCAGTTAGTTTCCACTGGGTACGAAGCCATGTCGGAATCCTAGGAAACGAAAGGGCAGATCAGCTGGCGAAGGCAGCCACGCTGAAAGAGACGGTCGACGTGCAATGCAGAACGCCGCGAAGGTGTACTCGCGCAGCATTAGCACGTCGGACCATGACCGAATGGCAGGTCAGATGGGACACGGGAGAGACAGGGCGGAAGACACACAGAGTGTTTCCGAAGGTCTCGACCAAACGAGCACAGACAAATAAGTTCCTGAATCAAGTACTCAGTGGCCATGGCATCAGCCCTGAATACCTAGGCAGATTTGCCATCAGGAACTGCACTTGTCCCTGTGGAAAGAGAACGGCAAGCATAGAACACTGCGTACTTGAATGCAGTGGCTTCGCCGAATGGAGAAACACACTGATCCCAGGTGTGCAAAGAACGCAAAGATTGGATCTGCTCATCCAATCTTCCGTTAACAGGAGGGGGATAATAGCCTTTGTAGAAAGGCTAACCCTCCAACAACATACCATCTTCCCCAATCAAACGGGGACCGAAACGCAGGAGGTGAACGTGCACACCGAAAGCGAATCGGAAGATGAATGAGGGTAGAAGTCTGTGGGAAAGCAGACGAAGAGACCACCAATGTAAATATTCTGTAAATAAATTTTGCTATCTCTTGATGTTGTAAGTCCTAAGCATGAGGACAGTGTATACATGTGTGTAGGTGTTTGAAAAAAGAAAATAAAGGGAAATTATTCCCCAAAAAAAGTTCGAGGGCAAGGAATCTTCCAGTCAGCGAAAAAGTAAGAAACGACCTATCCCGCCAGACAGAGCGGGAACCCAGACAAGGTATTCTAGGTCGCCTGCCAGCACGTCACCACGGGCTGGTCTCTGGGCCATTGGGGTGGCCAGGGTCCGAACCGCGTCTCAAGGCAGGATAATTGTCGCAACATTTCAAAATAACATCCAAGGTGCTCAACAAGTCCCCGTGGAGCCAAGACAGATTGGCGGAACGGGACAATGAAAATCAGTATATTACATTGACAAAAAAATATGTACACTGTGTTGTATTTAATGACGTTATTTCTCCAAACTTTAGTATACACATTTCCTTTCTCCATTCAACATGTTGTTTTGAGTTGGAATTGTGTTGGTCACCTTTGCTCTTTTCCCTGCTGGAATTGTTTTGGGTCTTGAAACGTACACAAAAGCTGAAATCTTACATACACTACATGCTCACATATTTCTTACCCGAAATGTTCCGAACCATTTATTGATGCAAAACCGAAAAGTGGATCCCATGCATGTTACTAAAATGGTCTCTTCTGCTTCCAACTAGCCTTGCCTATGTCTTATGGCTCTTTCTAAGTGATGTTATTACATTGTAAAAACAGAAGTGCAGAAGTAGCTTTATTTTCGCTTGTTGCCTCACTGTTTTGCGAACAGTCAGGAAAATAAAATTTAATAACATTTTTGGTGTTAGCCCTGGGTCCATTCCGACAATGTAACGCAGAGAGCTCTTGATAAAAGCTTTGATACCAGTAGTGTTAGATTTTTGTATCGCCCTTAGTTCCGTAGGTAGCTGTTGGTGACAGCTTATTTGCATACACTGACCGCTTGGTTTTCACATTTTGTCTCTCACTCATTTTTCTGCTTCATAACTACTTGGTTGTTTCATTAAGCAGCATTAAATTTAAGTTATCTGCAGCCATCGATAATAGTGCAACATACATAGCTTTGTGAGTTATATTTGAATGATAAATATTATGTAGCACTCTGTTGCTGGGATACCAACCCCAAAATGGTACTAGGAAGAAAAAACAATGTAGAGAGAAAAGAAGGCCTACCCAATTTTAAGTAAATACATGAATATTCTTAAGATTGCTAAGTATCAGTAATAGTAAAGAAAAAAGAGTTACAGGCACAATAAATACCAAAAAAACTGGATTCAAAAGACTGAAATGATTTTAATGGAATCGCTATAGTACGGAAACCTTTCCACTGGTATAGTGAATGATCTTAAAAAAACATTTAATCAGACAGTATTTTCTGTTCTTTCATGACGATTTTCAAAATTTGCGATTTTTTTCTAAGCACAAAATATGTTACAATGCAATCGCTATATATAGAAGCTGCCTCTAGTAAAACGAAACGCACAATTTTTTTTGAATTAGGACAAAATATTCCGTTCGCGCATGACGATCAAAATGATCGAAGTTCCCTAAATTTGGACATTTTTCTTGTTTTTTTTAATCAATTTTAAGACAGCTCTATATGAGAATTCCTACATGACAGATCTTGATATAAATGTTTCACGGTTGTACCCCTCTCGCACGTGACTTGACAAATCATCCGTTTCTGGATGAGAGATGGTCAAAACGCTATGAGAAAGCAGGGTTGCTTCGATTAGCAAAAATCTGTGGATGTCAGATTCCTAAGCTACGTTTGCGCAGTCTCAGGTTCTTGGAACTTCATTGTCCTGGATGGTGAAACGGTTAGCATACTCGAACAGAAATTGGAAGATGCAGGTTCGATTTCTGCTTCAGGAAGATGAAATTTTCAAGTTTTCTGAGGGATTTTTCATGGATGACCAATAAGTGGTACAAGTAAGTTCAGAATGTATATTCTGTTTACTTTGAGTATTCTAGTAGATACGTTTTCCACTGGGGCCGTAAGTTTAACAGCGATTTCGTCTATAGCTCTGCATCTAAAAATGAGATTTGAAAAATCCTTCTTGCAACCGATGGCGCTTCTGGTGGAAAATGATCTGCATACAATTTCGCTTCAAAAAGCTCAATTAAAAAAATCACGGTGAGGTACCACTCAGCACATCAAACATTTTGAGTATACCTTGTGATCAAATGGCGCACAATTTTTCCGCCAGGGGTGTAGATATAGATCATAGTTTTTTATAAAACCGAGCATCTAACAATCTGAGTTTTAAAAAATGTCGGAGAATGTTTCGGGTGCGAAGGGACTTGCAGATAATTTGAAATGTTTCTTAAAGCACTTGGGCATAAATTAACGTTTCTGTTTGCAGCATGGCCGATGAAATCGTTTAATAACTGTAAAGAAATCATTACTATTATTGACCTTAGTGTTTTAGTCAAACTGTAACTGGCACGTTGCAAAGTGCATTTCAATGTTGTTGAAAAGCTCGAGGTTACCTTTTCGTCATTGAACTGGGTAAACGAAGGAATAAAGATTAATGCAGATTATTTAACTCACCTACGTTTTGGCGATGACGTAATCATTTTTGCAACTACCCTTTAGGGCTGCAGTATATGATTCAGGAAATTGCTGACTAGAGTAAAGAAGTGAGATTAGAAATGAACTTTCAGAAGGCAAAACAGATGCTCAATGCTTTTCAAAAAATGAAGATTTTGCGATTGGTGTTGAAAATCGCGAGATCACCCAGACCTGCATTTTTTTTCAACAGATATCAAGGGAGGGTCACATTTATGAGGAAATTAAACGGCTTATAAAACTTAGCTGGATAGCTTTTGGATAGAAATAGTGCAATTTTCAAGAGCAATATGCCGTTATGTCTTAAAGGTAAGGTGTTTAATCAATGAATCCTACCAGTTCTTACATTTGGAGCAGAGGCACGTACCTCAATTTAAAAATGATATATAAATGCTGCAGACAACTGAAAGATGCAAGCAGAGGTGCATACTTTGAGTAATCAGGAAAGATAGAAGACATAATCATGGGGACACATGATTGGTGTAATCAAGAAAGATAGAAGAAATAAGAAATTTTATGATGATGGGCTGGACATGTTGCCAAAAGAAAACGGACCGAAATTCAAGACTTTTTACCAAGGGACAGAAAAAATCCAGAAGAAGACTACATGGCATATGAATGGAAGAAGAATGAAAATATTCCGGTGGAACATGGGAGATTTGAATGTTGTGGAAGAAACTTGGGGTGACCTTCATCTTTCAGCGGACTGAAAATGATTGACGATGGCGTGTGTGTGTTTTCATTCCTTAAGGAATTCACTTTTGAGTGCGAAACCGATCATTTAAAACGTGCAATCGCTTTCGGCAACTCGAAAGAATTCCGAGTTCTATTTTATTGAAGTTTACTGTATCAGAGATATTTTGGATATAAAAGGTAACAAAAGCATGCGTTGAACATGAAATGTTAATTCGAATGTAATTTTGCATGCTGTAACGAAATTAGGGTATTTTTTTTAAATTCAAAATTGCTTTCAAAACCCTTTAGTTTACTGAACGTAACACGTTAAGCAGCATCCAAGATAATTTTGATTAAAGTGTATGCTACTATGACGGATATAAATGATATCAATACATAATTAATTATTTCGACTAAACGTAATTTTTTCCCTCATATTCCCTTGGAACCTGACCTATCTTAACGAAAAATAAAACTTTTTTGACATCCTATTTATCAGCAAAGAGCTTTGGCTTTCAAAACTTTTTGAGTTCTACAAACTATGTGAAACATTTTATTTATATTTTATTTTTCAGATTAATTTCTACTTGACGATTTTTTACAAAAGTACTTGGCAGTAGAATTTCCCAGAGTAATTCCAATATAGAAGCTGAAGGAAAAGTGTTGGCTCTTATCTCAATAGTACATTGTAATACACTGCTTCCTAAACAGTGAAATATAACTACGCCTTGGAATTTCTTACATGACAGTCAAGACACTCAGCGAGTCTGCTTGTATACCCTGCGGATCAGTATCACATGAGAAACGCTAAAACAGTGTCAGATCCTGCAGCTAAAACAGTTGTAAAATCCACCAGGTATACTACTGTGTTTTATCCTCTGTGGCAATGTTTAATGTTTCTTTCTGCTCCTTTCAAAGTTCAAAATGTATATCTGTAGGTTCGAAATGCTCAAAACGGAAAATATCAATAGTTTTTTTCTTGTCAGTTCCTTAATATTTTTCTTAAAATTATGAGATTCTGGCTTTTTTGGAAAATAATGCTATTTTACTACCCGAAATTTTGGGATCTCCATATATACACGATCAAGAAATTCATTGATTTCATTTATTTCACAGTGTTAAATTCAAGAAGAAAATTCAAAGTTATGAACCAGAAAAAAATTTAGATCAACGAAAGATATTCCATTAAAATATTTTCTTTCTGCAATTAAATAATGAATTAAATTTACTCATTCGTTTATTTCTCTCAATTATGCAGCTTCTTTTTAACACTAATCACATGGTGAAGCTTCGGTTTATTTAATTAGAGACGTGCTTTAAATTTCATGAACAATAACTAGAAAACTTTTCCCCCTGCATTTCCCGTTTAGCATTTGCCATAACTAATGCGGAGTTAACGCTAATGAAATTTATCAAAGTCAATGGAACCGCTATGAAAAACAGTAGTATCTGCCGGAAGAAAAAAGTTCCGCAATCGGGTTTTCAAACCCGCAGATATTGCTGTAAGCGGAATGGTAAACTTACGCATAGTGGTTGCAGACGTGTTCTTTAAGAAAAATTTGTAATTACATGAAAAACATTTCGCATTGTAAACGCTCTGCGACAAAGAAAGGAATTCTCAAATAGGACTCTTAGAAGCAGCGATATCAACAAATATAAGATATCCCTTTACGCCACCTGGTTGGAAAATATGCATTATTTTAAGAAGAAATCATTCTAAAGGTGTCCCGAAATGAGCGGTATCGGTCCGACAAAGAAAGAAATTCTCAAATCGGACTCTTAGAAGCAGAGATATCGACAAATATAAGATATCCCTTTACGCACCCTGGCTGGAAAATATGCATTATTTTAAGAAGAAATCATTCTAAAAGGTGTTTCGATGTGAGCGGTATCAGTCCACTAAAGAAGTTTTTTCCGTCGAATTTTCAGAAGCTCAGATTTTGCTGCAAATACATCAGAAATAGAAATCAACCTTTATGGTCCCCGGTGGCCACACAATTATTTATTAAGTATTAGAAGTTATATGAGAAACATTTCCTGTCAGGAGTTGTAAGCAATATAGGAAGCAGTTTTTAAATCGGATATTTACAAGCAGAAGTACAGGAAAAAACGCAATTTGCCTTCACTCCCCTAGCGGAAAGTTTATGAGTAACTTGAAAATTTTGAAATAATATGAAAGATATTTCGCACCGTAAGCGTTATCCAACAAAGAAGGTATTCTTGAAATTGCACCATTATAAGCAGAGATGTTGACAAAAATATGATATACGCTTACGCCTTCTGGCGGAGAAACCGTGAAATATTTGAAGAAGAAAATATTCCGAAAAGCTTGATCGACGTAAGTGGCATTGTTCCAGGAACGAATGTTTTCCGTCCAGACTTTAGATGTACAGATTTTGGGGCAAATGCATCAGAATCAGAAATTAACTTTTATGCCCTATAGTAGCCAAACCGGTCTTTACAAGAATTAGAAATTATATGGAAAAAAGTTTGCATCATTTTATATTTTGCATCTTTCCTCTGAAGAAAAAGCAATGCAAAAACAATAAACGCAAAAACAATTTTCCAAATCAAACTAATAGTTGCAGAGATATGGTGTGTACATGCGGACTGACGGACAAACCAGTAACATAAGCACTCCCTTTTTTTTACAAAAGACGTGCTAAAAGTTGAGATGGACACGTACGAAAAACTTATTTTTAGTATTCTTTCCTATTTAGTCTCAAACTTGATAGTGTCATACCTAACAAACCAGCAAAGTTCAAATGTAGATTTCTGCCAGACAGCTGGCGTCAGTATTTCATTCTTCTGCTATGAGTAGATTACATTGACGATGCTTAGATTTCAACGAAATTCTACGCAAAAGGTGCCAACTTTGTACATGAACTTGATTAACAACAATAGTGTTATTCCATGGACCTATGAGTTCAACGAAGTTTCATTTGAATGTTTTTTTACAATGAAATGTTTGTAAAACTAGGTAATGATCAAGAATCAGTGATATATATTTCAATGAGCCCCGCTTTATCAGGTATCTTACATCTTTTTTCTTCTCAATTACACTCCGGGAAAATTAAATTTGGGCGCCAAGATGGAACATTCGGATTGGACTGAAATTTTATGTTCGTAATGGTACAGGTGAAGGATACACATGACGGCAAAAACAGAGCTGGAGGACAAATACAAAAGGATTTGTGGCACGCAGTCCGGTAATCTGCAGTAGCGCGTCACACAGTCTCGAGCAGCGATACATGCTGCAATATGGTCCGGCAAAGAGGCGAAAAGACACCTGATGCTTTCCTGAGGCAGACTGGCCAACATCCACACGTGTTGAACGGTGTGCTCCAAATCTCGGATAGTGCGGCACGGCTGCAGCTGTCGTTTCAACTGGTCCCACACATGCTCGATAGGGGACATATCCGGGGAGCCGGCAGGCCATGGAAATGTTTGGATGTGACGTATGCAGTTCTGAGCAACCCGAGTCGTGTGCAGACGGGCATTATCATGCTGCTGCAGCGCACCTGGAATCCCTTCTGGGAATGGGAGCACTGTGACCCTACGATATAATCCACATGCGTTGGCCCGTCAATGGTCCACGTACCACAACTAGAGTTCATCGCCTATCGTAGGCGATGGCTCCTCAGACCACAATGCCAGCAGTGGGGGAGCTGTGGTGCTGCATAATGAGTTTAGGATAGTGCCGTTGGCCCGGGGACCTCAACACCCAGGAACGATGGTTATCTGTCCCCAAAACGAAGCGGCACTCATCTGTAAGCACAACCCGTCACCAGACTGTAGCGTTCCACGTTGCTCTGGCCTGGCACCACTATACACGGAGCCGACGATGTTCCGGTGTTAATTGCAGCACACGTAAGCGGTGCTGAGATCGCAGATTCGCTTTACGAGGCGCCGGTAAATGGTTCGTGTGCACACAGGAGTACTCAGATTTATGAAAAGGATTTCAGACAGAGGGTCTGTCTCCAAATCTTAAACAACACATAGACGTTCAAATCTAGGAGTTTGGGTGCCGATGTCTTGGTTCGATATACCGCTGTTGCGATAAACCGCTGCCACTATTCGTCCACTGTCGAACTCTGAAGCCTCCTGGAATGACTGCCGTATTCTGCGACGAGACATCAAGAAACTTCCCACGCACAAGTCCGGCAGCACAATACACTTCCACTACTTTCACCCCGCCTTCTGTGCACCCTTCTTATAGTGCTTCTCGGCGGTGTGCCGGGCGCACATGATTTGCATATGCCATGCAATGCTAATCGTTTGCATGTCCTCTCGCGGGCGACGCATGCTGCGAATTTCAGGACAATCGGACTCTTCCTTCTTGGTGTTGCATTTCGGGTGGCCAGCAGTGTAGATGAACATTTAGCGCTTTAAGTAGGGAATTATTTTGGCACTCTAGGAGTGTTTCGAGTATAAACCAGATTAAATTTTGTTGGTATAGAAATGAATTATAATTCAAGGAAACACGGTAGGAAGGCTGAGGGAACCAAATTGCTTGTTATTAAGAGTAAGACAGTCCTTGAATTATGCCGTTTTAAATATTTTTTTCTTTCCTTTTCGTGAAATTGATTTTGTTTAGTGTTTCTTTGAATTTTTATAAACTGTTTTACTGATGAGGTATTGCTTCCAGATCTATGTGAATTGCTTACTACACTGAGATATAAGTTAAAGCTTTTACATATTATGCTCGCAGCTAACAGGGAGAAATGGATGTTATGTTGGCACTACTGGATGCTTTGAATTCCTCGATAAATTTTTTGTGCATTACGGAAACTTGGTTTGAAGAAATTTGGCGGGTGCTGTTGAACTCTTCAAGGCCTGAGCAACGCTGCAACGAACAGACTTCAGCAGGACAATATTGTTTAAACGGCAACAGAAAATGGCATTGCAGTCATGGTTGATGTTCAAAAACTTTATTTCTAAAACGAATCACTTTTACAGTGTCACTAAAAAATTCTATTACAGATCAACACTAGGATTGTATGGAAATTTGAATATATATATATTTATATATGAAATTTTATTGAAATAATGCTGCGTCAAAATTACATGTATTTAGCTTGTTATTAAAAACATATGCAATAAGCTGAGTAAAATTGGTGGAAATTGTCGTTTTAAAATTCCATTTGTGGTTTCAAATGTAAGCCTTCACAAACTGTGAAACCTTAAGTTTCAAGAATGGAAGACAAAGTTTAAATCGGTACCTTTACTTGTTCCATATGCAGCTAACCATTGTTTGCTATGCCACGTTTTCAAGCAAACTTAATTTCTTGCAAAGCCGTGTGATTTTGTATAATTGGTATTCCCGAATTATATTAAAGGATTCTTCAACTCAAGTGACTTTAGCAATCAATGCGTCAAAGTTTAATATTTCTTTAAAGCGTTTTTAAGAGCATACCACCGGTTACATCACTCAGCATCTTCCTCGAGGTGATAATCAATGTCCTTCTACAAGAATATGAAAAAGGATTTCCTATAATTAAACTGAATGATTCCTGTGGACTAAACAGATATACATATTCTTCGAAATCTCTCTATTTGCCGTTGATTTTTAAAGATTAGTAATTTCTTTTTTTCGTTTACAATTTTGCAAGGGAAGATAAGATTACGGAATTCCAAGTATTTTTAAAAACACGTACATGCTCATTTGCAGTACACTACAATAAAGCATATAATTCTGCCAAATAATCTAATATCTTTTTCTATAATACACTAATTGTGTTACTTAATTTTTAAAATAAACTTATTTGTATAGGAAGATAGATTAGAGTAAAATGTTTAGAGTAAACGAAGTAAATGTTTGATTTATTTTTCAGCACGCTTTTTTAAATATGTTAGCTCCTGCAGTCTGGGTGATGATTGGAGACAATAATTGTTTTTTTTATTTTATTGCGGGGTTCACGACCACCGTGAGAAACTCAGTGGGCTATAAGCAGTCCCCTTTCCCTAATTTAGCGCCACTGGTTACATACAAAGGGAAAAGCCAGTTCCGTAAGACAAACAAAACATCCATAGCTTATCGGGTTCAAACCCAGACCCATCTTGGACTAATGGCCAGATGCCATCGTATAGACCAGTACTCCAACGGGCCGGCAAGTGAAAATTACAAGGTACCTGCTAAGACATTGATATCCTGAAATCCCTGAGTTTTACGAACGTCAACATATGAACTCACATATCCAGGAAAATATGTGTCTTCCTCGATATATGAAGACATATTTTATACAACAAATGTTTAGATGCCGTTTATCAGATGTCAGCAGTATTCACACTGCTTTCTTCTTATTCAAAAATTGTGTGACTTCCTGAAATGGAAAGTTGAATGATTTAGCATTTTTACTCATCACGCATTTCTTTGTTAAACATAACATTTGAGATGGCACATTAGCATACAGATGCGGCAATTACTTTACTAGAGAAGTGCTAAAATTTCCTTAGAGTACGATGGCCGTTATTGGAGTACTCAGATTTATGAAAAGGATTTCAGACAGAGGGTCTGACCACAAGTCTTAAACAACACATAGACGTTCAAATCTAGGAGTTTGGGTGCCGATGTCTTGGTTTGATATACCGCTGTTGCGATAAACCGCTGCCACTATTCGTCCACTGTCGAACTCTGAAGCCTCCTGGAATGACTGCCGTATTCTGCGACGAGACATCAAGAAACTTCCCACGCACAAGTCCGGCAGCACAATACACTTCCACTACTTTCACCCCGCCTTCTGTGCACCCTTCTTATAGTGCTACTCGGCGGTGTGCCGGGCGCACATGATTTGCATATGCCCTGCAATGCTAATCGTTTGCATGTCCTCTCGCGGGCGACGCATGCTGCGAATTTCAAAACAATCGGACTCTTCCTTCTTGGTGTTGCATTTCGGGTGGCCAGCAGTGTAGATGAACATTTAGCGCTTTAAGTAGGGAATTATTTTGGCACTCTAGGAGTGTTTCGAGTATAAACCAGATTAAATTTTGTTGGTATAGAAATGAATTATAATTCAAGGAAACACGGTAGGAAGGCTGAGGGAACCAAATTGCTTGTTATTAAGAGTAAGACAGTCCTTGAATTATGCCGTTTTAAATATTTTTTTTTCTTTCCTTTTCGTGAAATTGATTTTGTTTAGTGTTTCTTTGAATTTTTATAAACTGTTTTACTGATGAGGTATTGCTCCGAGATCTATGTGAATTGCTCACTACACTGAGATATAAGTTAAAGCTTTTACATATTATGCTCGCAGCTAACAGGGAGAAATGGATGTTATGTTGGCACTACTGGATGCTTTGAATTCCTCGATAAATTTTTTGAGCATTACGGAAACTTGGTTTGAAGAAATTTGGCGGGTGCTGTTGAACTCTTCAAGGCCTGAGCAACGCTGCAACGAACAGACTTCAGCAGGACAATATTGTTTAAACGGCAACAGAAAATGGCATTGCAGTCATGGTTGATGTTTAAAAACTTTATTTCTAAAACGAATCACTTTTACAGTGTTCCTAAAAAATTGTATTTCAGATCAACACTATGATTGTATGGAAATTTGAATATATATATATTTATATATGAAATTTTATTGAAATTATACTGCGTCAAAATTACATGTATTTAGCTTGTTATTAAAAACATATGCAATAAGCTGAGTAAAATTGGTAGAAAATGTCGTTTTAAAATTCCATTTGTGGTTTCAAATGTAATCCTTCACAAACTGTGAAACCTTAAGTTTCAAGAATGGAAGAGAAAGTTTAAATCGGTACCTTTACTTGTTCCATATGCAGCTAACCATTGTTTGCTATGCCACGTTTTAAAGCAAACTTAATTTCTTGCAAAGCCGTGTGATTTTGTATAATTGGTATACCCGAATTTTATTAAAGGATTCTTCAACTCAAGTGACTTTAGCAATCAATGCGTCAAAGTTTAATATTTCTTTAAAGCGTTTTTAAGAGCATACCACCGGTTACATCACGCAGCATCTTCCCCTCGAGGTGATAATGAATGTCCTTCTACAAGAATATGAAAAAATATTTCCTATAATTAAACTGAATGATTCCTTTGAACTAAACAGATATACATATTCTCCGAAATCTCTCTATTTGCCGTTGATTTTTAAAGATTAGTAATTTTTTTTTTCGTTTACAATTTTGCAAGGGAAGATAAGATTACGGAATTCCAAGTATTTTTAAAAACACGTACATGCTCATTTGCAGTACACTACGATAAAACATATAATTCTGCCAAGTAATCTAATATCTTTTCTATAATACACTAATTGTGTTACTTATTTTTTAAAATGAACTTATTTGTATAGGAAGATAGATTAGAGTAAAATGTTTAGAGTAAACGAAGTAAATGTTTGATTTATTTTTCAGCAGGCTTTTTTAAATATGTTAGCTCCTGCAGTCTGGGTGATGATTGGAGACAATTGTTGTTTTTCTATTTTTATTGCGGGGTTCACGACCACCGTGAGAAACTCAGTGGGCTATAAGCAGTCCCCTTTCCCTAATTTAGCGCCACTGGTTACATACAAAGGGAAAAGCCAGTTCCGTAGGACAAACAAAACATCCATAGCTTATCGGGTTCAAACCCAGACCCATCTTGGACTAATGGCCAGATGCCATCGTTTAGACCAGTACTCCAACGGGCCGGCAAGTGAAAATTACAAGGTACCTGCTAAGACATTGATATCCTGAAATCCCTGAGTTTTACGAACGTCAACATATGAACTCACATATCCAGGAAAATATGTGTCTTCCTCGAAATATGAAGACATATTTTACACAACAAATGTTTAGATGCCGTTTATCAGATGTCAGCAAAATTCACACTGCTTTCTTCTTATTCAAAAATTGTGTGACTTCCTGAAATGGAAAGTTGAATGATTTAGCATTTTTACTCATCACACATTTCTTTGTTAAACATAACATTTGATATGGCACATTAGCATACAGATGCTGCAATTACTTTACTAGAGAAGTGCTAAAATTTTCTTAGAGTATGATGGCCGTTATTGGAGTACTCAGATTTATGAAAAGGATTTCAGACAGAGGGTCTGACTCCAAGTCTTAAACAACACATAGACGTTCAAATCTAGGAGTTTGGGTGCCGATGTCTTGGTTCGATATACCGCTGTTCGATAAACCACTGCCACTATTCGTCCACTGTCGAACTCTGAAGCCTCCTGGAATGACTGCCGTATTCTGCGATGAGACATCAAGAAACTTCCCACGCACAAGTCCGGCAGCACAATACACTTCCACTACTTTCACCCCGCCTTCTGTGCACCCTTCTTATAGAGCTTCTCGGCAGTGTGCCGGGCGCACATGATTTGCATATGCCATGCAATGCTAATCGTTTGCATGTCCTCTCGCGGGCGACGCATGCTGCGAATTTCAGGACAATCGGACACTTCGTTCTTGGTGTTGCATTTCGGGTGGCCAGCAGTGTAGATGAACATTTAGCGCTTTAAGTAGGGAATTATTTTGGCACTCTAGGAGTGTTTCGAGTATAAACCAGATTAAATTTTGTTGGTATAGAAATGAATTATAATTCAAGGAAACACGGTAGGAAGGCTGAAGGAACCAAATTGCTTGTTATTAAGAGTAAGACAGTCCTTGAATTATGCCGTTTAAAATATTTTTTTTTTCTTTCCTTTTCGTGAAATTGATTTTGTTTAGTGTTTCTTTGAATTATTATAAACTGTTTTACTGATGAGGTATTGCTTCGAGATCTATGTGACTTGCTTACTACACTGAGATATAAGTTAAAGCTTTTACATATTATGCTCGCAGCTAACAGGGAGAAATGGATGTTATGTTGGCACTACTGGATGCTTTGAATTCCTCGATAAATTTGTTGTGCATTACGGAAACTTGGTTTGAAGAAATTTGGCGGGTGCTGTTATACTCTTCAAGGCCTGAGCAACGCTGCAACGAACATACTTCAGCAGGACAATATTGTTTAAACGGCAACAGAAAATGGCATTGCAGTCATGGTTGATGTTCAAAAACTTTATTTCTAAAACCAATCACTTTTACAGTGTTACTAAAAAATTGTATTACGGATCAACACTAGGATTGTATGGAAATTTGAATATACATATATTTATATATGAAATTTTATTGAAATTATACTGCGTCAAAATTACATGCATTTAGCTTGTTATTAAAAACATATGCAATAAGCTGAGTAAAATTGATAGAAAATGTCGTTTTAAAATTCCATTTGTGGTTTCAAATGTAATCCTTCACAAACTGTGAAACCTTAAGTTTCAAGAATGGAAGAGAAAGTTTAAATCGGTACCTTTACTTGTTCCATATGCAGCTAACCATTGTTTGCTATGCCACGTTTTAAAGCAAACTTAATTTCTTGCAAAGCCGTGTGATTTTGTATAATTGGTATTCCCGAATTATATTAAAGGATTCTTCAACTCAAGTGACTTTAGCAATCAATGCGTCAAAGTTTAATATTTCCTTAAGGCGTTTTTAAGAGCATACCACCGGTTACATCACGCAGCATCTTCCCCTCGAGGTGATAATCAATGTCTTTCTACAAGAATATGAAAAAGGATTTCCTATAATTAAACTGAATGGTTCCTTTGGACTAAACAGATATACATATTCTCCGAAATCTCTCTATTTGCCGTTGATTTTTAAAGATTAGTAATTTTTTTTTCGTTTACAATTTTGCAAGGGAAGATAAGATTACGGAATTCCAAGTATTTTTAAAAACACGTACATGCTCATTTGCAGTACACTACGATAAAGCATATAATTCTGCCAAATAATCTAATATCTTTTCTATAATACACTAATTGTGTTACTTAATTTTTAAAATGAACTTATTTGTATAGGAAGATAGATTAGAGTAAAATGTTTAGAGTAAACGAAGTAAATGTTTGATTTATTTTTCAGCACGCTTTTTTAAATATGTTAGCTCCTGCAGTCTGGGTGATGATTGGAGACAATTATTGTTTTTTTATTTTTATTGCGGGGTTCACGACCACCGTGAGAAACTCAGTGGGCTATAAGCAGTCCCCTTTCCCTAATTTAGCGCCACTGGTAACATACAAAGGGAAAAGCCAGTTCCGTAAGACAAACAAAACATCCATAGCTTATCGGGTTCAAACCCAGACCCATCTTGGACTATTGCCCAGATGCCATCGTTTAGACCAGTACTCTAACGGGCCGGCAAGTGAAAATTACAAGGTACCTGCTAAGACATTGATATCCTGAAATCCCTGAGTTTTACGAACGTCAACATATGAACTCACATATCCAGGAAAATATGTGTCTTCCTCGATATATGAAGACATATTTTATACAACAAATGTTTAGATGCCGTTTATCAGATGTCAGCAAAATTCACACTGTTTTCTTCTTATTCAAAAATTGTGTGACTTCCTGAAATGGAAAGTTGAATGATTTAGAATTTTTACTCATCACACATTTCTTTGTTAAACATAACATTTGAGATGGCACATTAGCATACAGATGCGGCAATTATTTACTAGAGAAGTGCTAAAATTTTCTTAGAGTACGATGGCCGTTATTGGAGTACTCAGATTTATGAAAAGGATTTCAGACAGAGGGTCTGACTCCAAGTCTTAAACAACACATAGACGTTCAAATCTAGAAGTTTGGGTGCCGATGTCTTGGTTCGATAAACCGCTGTTGCGATAAACCGCTGCCACTATTTGTCCACTGTCGAACTCTGAAGCCTCCTGGAATGACTGCCGTATTCTGCGACGAGACATCAAGAAACTTCCCACGCACAAGTCCGGCAGCACAATACACTTCCACTACTTTCACCCCGCCTTCTGTGCACCCTTCTTATAGTGCTTCTCGGCGGTGTGCCGGGCGCACATGATTTGCATATGCCCGGCAATGCTAATCGTTTGCATGTCCTCTCGCGGGCGACGCATGCTGCGAATTTCAGGACAATCGGACTCTTCCTTCTTGGTGTTGCATTTCGGGTGGCCAGCAGTGTAGACGAACATTTAGCGCTTTAAGTAGGGAATTATTTCGGCACTCTAGGAGTGTTTCGAGTATAAACCAGATTAAATTTTGTTAGTATAGAAATGAATTATAATTCAACGAAACACGGTAGGAAGGCTGAGGGAACCAAATTGCTTGTTATTAAGAGTAAGACAGTCCTTGAATTATGCCGTTTTAAATATTTTTTTCTTTCCTTTTCGTGAAATTGATTTTGTTTAGTGTTTCTTTGAATTATTATAAACTGTTTTACTGATGAGGTATTGCTCCGATATCTATGTGAATTGCTTACTACACTGAGATATAAGTTAAAGCTTTTACAGCTAACAGGGAGAAATGGATGTTATGTTGGCACTACTGGATGCTTTGAATTCCTCGATAAATTTTTTGTGCATTACGGAAACTTGGTTTGAAAAAATTTGGCGGGTGCTGTTGAACTCTTCAAGGCCTGAGCAACGCTGCAACGAACAGACTTCAGCGGGACAATATAGTTTAAACGGCAACAGAAAATGGCATTGCAGTCATGGTTTACGTTCAAAAACTTTATTTCTAAAACGAATCACTTTTACAGTGTTACTAAAAAATTGGATTACAGATCAACACTAGGATTGTATGGAAATTTGAATATATATATTTATATATGAAATTTTATTGAAATTATACTGCGTCAAAATTACATGTATTTAGCTTGTTATTAAAAACATATGCAATAAGCTGAGTAAAATTGGTAGAAAATGTCGTTTTAAAATTCCATTTGTGGTTTCAAATGTAATCCTTCACAAACTGTGAAACCTTAAGTTTCAAGAAATGAAGAGAAAGTTTAAATCGGTACCTTTACTTGTTCCATATGCAGCTAACCATTGTTTGCTATGCCACGTTTTCAAGCAAACTTAATTTCTTGCAAAGCCGTGTGATTTTGTATAATTGGTATTCCCGAATTATATTAAAGGATTCTTCAACTCAAGTGACTTTAGCAATCAATGCGTCAAAGTTTAATATTTCTTTAAAGCGTTTTTAAGAGCATACCACCGGTTACATCACTCAGCATCTTCCCCTCGAGGTGATAATGAATGTCCTTCTACAAGAATATGAAAAAGGATTTCCTATAATTAAACTGAATGATTCCTTTGGACTAAACAGATATACATATTCTCCGAAATCTCTCTATTTGCCGTTGATTTTTAAAGATTAGTAATTTTTTTTTCGTTTACAATTTTGCAAGGAAAGATAACATTACGGAATTCCAAGTATTTTTAAAAACACGTACATGCTCATTTGCAGTACACTACGATAAAGCATATAATTCTGCCAAGTAATCTTATATCTTTTCTATAATACACTAATTGTGTTACTTAATTTTTAAAATAAACTTATTTGTATAGGAAGATAGATTAGAGTAAAATGTTTAGAGTAAACGAAGTAAATGTTTGATTTATTTTTCAGCACGCTTTTTTAAATATGTTAGCTCCTGCAGTCTGGGTGATGATTGGAGACAATTATTGTTTTTTTTATTTTTATTGCGGGGTTCACGACCACCGTGAGAAACTCAGTGGGCTATAAGCAGTCCCCTTTCCCTAATTTAGCGCCACTGGTTGCATACAAAGGGAAAAGCCAGTTCCGTAAGGCAAACAAAACATCCATAGCTTATCGGGTTCAAACCCCGACCCATCTTGGACTAATGGCCAGATGCCATCGTTTAGACCAGTACTCCAACGGGCCGGCAAGTGAAAATTACAAGGTACCTGCTAAGACATTGATATCCTGAAATCCCTGAGTTTTACGAACGTCAACATATAAACTCACATATCCAAGAAAATATGTGTCTTCCTTGATATATGAAGACATATTTTATACAACAAATGTTTAGATGCCGTTTATCAGATGTCAACAAAATTCACGCTGCTCTCTTCTAATTCAAAAATTGTGTGACTTCCTGAAATGGAAAGTTGAATGATTTAGCATTTTTACTCATCACACATTTCTTTGTTAAATATAACATTTGAGATGGCACATTAGCATAAAGATGCGGCAATTACTTTACTAGAGAAGTGCTAAAATTTTCTTAGAGTACGATGGCCGTTATTGGAGTACTCAGATTTATGAAAAGGATTTCAGACAGAGGGTCTGACTCCAAGTCTTAAACAACACATAGACGTTAAAATCTAGGAGTTTGGGACTAGTGTGTACCACAGGAAAGCCACACGCAAACGAGGTAGGAAAGGGACGAAGACGCCCTTATTTATAATAGGGTGTGCAGGTAGCTCCCCGGCCGACGGCTTAACATACTTATCCAACTTACAGCGGATATGAAGCGGTTCATACGTTTGTACCTTGCTGGGATCGATCTGAATCTTTTCCGAGACAGTCACAAACGTCTACCACTTGGCGATCCGTGGAATTACTGGAATATACGTAACAATTTCAAAGTATCAGTCTTTGCTATTGTCATTTTCTTTTCAGCTGAGTAATGTGCTTAAGTAGTATATAATGCAAAGTATAAATGTATAAATGATTCATCATCCAATGTGAAAATGACAGGAATCTGCGGCTCCGTGAAATTTAGAAATTGTCTTAGAGTTCCTGCTTTCTCCGTAGATTTTGACCTCCTTGATTCTCGTGTATTACAGGTGACACAATAGTTATTCAATTTTAAAAACATTAACCGATGTCAGAAAATCTTCCAGAACCGGTTTATATCACATATGAAACTATGTAAAATACGTTGTTAAATATTCTCTTATTAGTAGAAGTCAAATTTCGAGAATTCTAGTGGCAAAGAAGTGAAAGTTCGATAATTCTTTCTCCTTTATATACCTTAAAGGAGAAAGAAATAGTATTTTGTATAAAAATGAAAGAACACCATTTAATTTGCAGTTTAGGATTACTGTTTAAATTGATAAATTTGAAATGCGGTATGCTGCTGTACATTTCATTTTAAGATAAAACTGAGGTTACGTATTCCAAAATGGTCTTCAAGGCTTCTTAAATGTTCCTTACAGATGTCATTTGGTTGTTCGTAAAAAGTGTTCATTAATAGAAAGCTTATTTTTCACATCCTGTTCACTAAATTATTATAAACATATCTTTTGTCTGCGTTTAATCTTAAAAACGTTGAATGGTGTCGTTTTCCAGTGCCATACTTGTTTTAAGCGATTATTTAGTCGCAAAATTGAACCAGCGATGAGAATTAGAAGGTATGGTAGAGGTGTTCACAGGCCCTGCCCGTAATGTGCTGATTTTTATTATTTTATCTTTCTAATGTAATTTATAAAATTAAGAAATTTAATTAATGAAATAAGATACTATTCAAAATTTGTAGTTGACTGATAAAGCTTGATGTTTTACCAAAATTATGCACTTTATGATGAGAGCATCAAATTTACCATACATCATGTCCACATCCATTGTCAACGGTTAGTATGGGAGCAACCTAAAACTATCCCCCTAACAAAATGGCGGCCATGTGTCCTAAAATGGCGGCCATAAAATTTAAATTATCCGGATTATTTTAATTTATGAAAGTTAGATGTCTAGTTATATGTTTTTAAAGATGGTGAAGCCAAAAGAAGGCTCTAAAACGTTGTTGGAAGTCCATTGGACGAAATATGCAACGTGGACACAAAAATGACCGTCGTCTAATAAATGTAATGTGACAGTATCTTTTTATGCTATTTCGGCTGACGTATTCTACGAAAAATATTCGATCCTTTTTAATTTTTTTTTAATTTTGAGTAGTTTAAATGTAAGATTTGCCTTTTATTGAGATGGTGTACTAAATAAAATGGTGCCATTTTTAAAGAAATGCCACAGAAATCTTTAAATGACTGTTTTATTTGAAATAGCATTATTTACAGTTAATGACATGCAATTAAATTTCCAGTCAAAAACTAACTGCTTCCACATCATCTATGACCATATCTTCCTGAGTATCTTTTTCTTGGCTGAAAACAAAAAGCTAAAACGTCACGCATTTCATCGTTGTTCGCAAAACAAAAAAAATGATATAGCGTTATCATGTAAACCTACCATGTCATGTTGGTGCAAGTCTTGCAATTGGCACACAGAAGAGGTGCACATTCCACCAGGGAGCATCTACAGGTGCAGTTTCACGTTGAATATGATGCTGCTTTGCATCTGCACGACAGTTATCAAGAGAGTCTGGCCTGTGTTCGAGAGTGATGTAATCCTGCGAATGACATCCATGCCATGATAGATCATTGATACTGAAGATGATGACTCATAAAACAGAGGTCACAGTGTATGTATTCCTGGAACCACTGAAGTCGTCACACCAGAAGCATAAAATGCTGCCTATAAGATATCCGAGTTCTTGTCATTGATGTTCTCCTTGGTTTGATGCACGAAGATATGCACGAAGCACGAATACATGCTCCAAAAATCACTCTCTTTTACGTAGTCAAGACTAACGGACAAAATGGGAATAAGGGTGTTTATAAGGTATTGTTTGAATTTCAGCTGAACTGGTGTTTTGGTTGGTAGGAACGACGCCTTTACGATGCCATATGCCTGAGGGAGATCGGGAACCCTCCTACTCTTCAAATCTACATCACAGAAATTAGAAGCAATCTCCCTTCCTTTTCCCTGTTTGGTATGTGCAAACACTTGAAAGATAGACAGGTTAGTGCCCTGGAAAGATCCTGTTATGTAACGCTAGAAGGATCGTGGTCATTATTGTCGTATGCTCCCATACTGAACAATATCTTTCGCAGGTTGCTTGAAAATAGGACACCTTCCTCTTCAGCTAGCAGTACCTGAAGTTGGCAGAGAGAAGATGTAACCTTATCCACTCTATCTGATGAAACTGAAATTTCTAATTTGTGCATCTCACCGACCATTTTCCAGCTACGAGACTTGGAGTACGCAGAAAGAGCCATGTACATAACGAGAGGAGGTTCATATTCTCGATCTGTGTCGTAGAAAATGTGATTCACATTTTGGGGCCTGTTTCTCATATTTATTACAACGAGGTGGCTGACTGTAGCAGCTGCCTGTGTTGATTGATTCTCACTACCCTATGTGCAGCCATATAGAAGAAGGTTGTCACCGCAAGTAAACCTGGAGCACAGAATCTTCCTGACAACCATCTTGAAACAGTCCATATAGATGCGGAAGGGAGATATAGTTTATTTCTTATTCTTATATTTATTCGTTATGTAGTATTTGTTAGCAGGAGTTGAGCCCGTATTATTTTCTGTAACTCTGGAAACTCGCGTAGAAGCACATGGGCGGAGTAACCAATATTTTTCACTATTATTAGTATTTCAGATGGTAGTATGTCGCCGTTACCCAGTCATTTGACGTATTTCAACTCAAATGATACATACAATGTATACCTATACGGACGGCCAGAAATATCAGTGTTGTCGACGTTCCCTTATTTGCATAGCTCTAATTCCCATTGCCATTAATTATTGGTGGGACTTATCATTTGTGGGGGCTTGGGATGAACATCACACGAAACGAGAGGTGAGAAAGCAGCTTTTTCCTCTAAAGCACAAATCAATGATTTTGAAGTTAATTTAATGTTCTTACCTTTCTGTTATTCGTATTACAGAAATACTTGTTCTCAATCTTCTGAACCACAGTGCGCAAATAGAGCAAATTTCTTATCTTTCTGCCAAGAATTGCAGTTGGTTCCAAAGAAGAAAAGGGTTGACGACCACCGTGATCAACACTATGCACTGTGAGCAGTCATCGTCTCTAATTTTTAAACACTGGTTCTAGGAAAGGTAGAGAGCCATAGGTGTAAGACAAACAAAAAATGCAGGCTTCAATTTTATTCTAGCCAGTACAGATTTCTGACAAGCAGCCAGAAGCCAGAGCAAAACACATTTCTGTACGAACATGTCTAGTATTCATAGAAGCCACTACCGCACAACAACAGCGAACATATGTTGTGTTCAAGAATCATGAATCAACAGAAAGAATACCATACTTTAAATGAATGCGTTCATGTGTATGACAAAGCCCAACCAAAATATAAGTTAGAAAGAGCTTTCATGTTGCTTGTACATGTAAATTACAAACAACACGAAAATTCTAATTTTGGATGACATGTAATGTATTTTACAATCTTATTACTGCAAACTTTTTTTAAGTATAGACGTATCAAATTTTCTGGATAATTCGTCAATAGTGGAATGCAATTAAACCTCAGTGCCAAGAGAAAATCATTTGATATCTTAGAGGAGAATGATTAAAACAGATTAGCTCCATCTAGCAAGTTGCTTGGCAATACTCCTACAATTAGCTGACTACACAGTCACTGTCATTAGCGGTTGCAACCATTATCAATACACAGCTGGATGGTCTCAGCAAGTATATCCCGTAACTTTCTTGCTTGATTCAGGCACTTTCAAGTCACTACAGAAAATGTTAGAGTCTTATACAGCCATCTTTTCCGAATTTTCTTTGCCTGCCAACTAGTTTACAACATAACAATTCAGTTGTTCAGTTCTGGTCAGTTTCTGTAGCGTTATATTCAGCTCATTGCCGATATGGGGCCTTCATTATAATACCGATATAATCAACTCTTGTAATTTCGCTAATCAACATATTCCACTTTATATCTTTTAGCTGTTATACCAATCATGCATCTTTCCACACTTTTTTAAAGTTGTTCGCACGTTTTCATTTATAAGTAAGAACTGGATGTATGCATTGAATAAGCATTTTCGTTTCAAAATATAACTAAAAATTCTGTGTGAAAGAAAACGTTTGTAGTGTTTAATTTCTCGACAATAACGTCATAATTTAACAAGACAACGTGGCATCGTATACTTTCCGGGTGGCAACCAGTTGTTTCAAGTAGCATTAAAGTACGTCAACGATAATTCCAATAGACCCATGATTCGCCAGAACTCAACAACGTTGAGAATTTACGGGACACATTAAGAAAATCTGTTCGAATTCATCAATAGCCCGCGGCAGATCTGGATGGTATATGGACAGTCATTCTATCTTGATGGATAGCAGTTTGACCTTCCTATCCTAATTAACTCATGGGTTCCATTTCACAAGTTAATTTTAAAATTTAGTAAAACAATAAATGATGCTAAACCTATATGTGGATATTGGGTGTGTGTGCTATTGGTAACTGCACTGGAAATAAATATCTGCATAGTTTCTCATATTCCTAAATATGAAATAGTCTTACACTGGAGGTTCTGTACTGTTACTGTGTTTGTGAATTTATGTTGTGCAGCAATGGTTTACACCTTCCCTTAATCACGCCAATGACAAATGGAAAAAGATGGACAAAGGTAAGTATCTACCAAGATTTTTGAGGTCCAAAATTATTCGAGCACGCCGAAACGAAAAAACCTTGACTTTTCCATCAGCGACATGACATGTTGTCGATCAATGGAATTTCATGCTTCAACCATGATTTCCTTTTCATTGTCTATGTTCCAAATGGAAAAAAACATCCTGTCGTTGGAGTTTTTTAACCTCCAGCATCTCAGGAATCTATTCGCTACTTCCTTTCACATAATTTTGGGGTTTTAGAAGATATGTCAGTTTGGTTAAATTCAATATGTCTATTCACTGAAGGTGTCATATTACACAGACCCATGTTTCCTCGATGCAACAATTACATTCAAATTTTTCTTGTACGTACGGCTATCATAGAAGAGATATTATGTCGAAAAGTGGTTGCGTTTTAAAGAGTTTTCACTAATATATTTAAAATTTCTGTCCCATGTTAGGAATCAGTTTCATCTTAGTTTGCAGCATTTTTTAGGAAATGGTTACAATAATTTTTGGTTACATGTATCTCCCTATTGATACAAACGGAAATATATGTTACAGACCATTATTTTAAATATGAATTTGCGAGCAATCTTAAAATACAAAACAAATTGTTTGCAGTATTATTACTGAAAATTAAAGTATATAAATATTTCTATCCTGTAAAAACTGAGTCCATTTTTCAAAGTCAAAGAATAGCAAAAGAGCACCAAATGGTGCAATATCAATATTTGGAAAATTTTCCGTTGTCTTGATATGAGTACTGGTGTTTCGTTATTCAAGGAATTATCCCTACTGAAGAAAAGCGTGTAGCAAAGAACATATAATGCAATTGAGCAGAAATCTATCTTGAGGTCGGTATGACTGCACCTTTACCACATGGTCCTTTGCAGTATCTTTGACCTATTTATTCAGATTAACGCTCATTGGAATGCCATTTTTTTATAGCTTGTTTCTAAAGAAAAATGGGAGCAACAGAGTGTGAAAAGTTTACTGAATTTTCATCATATGTTTTTTTTAAGGCTCCATATTTTTATTACTTTTGGAGGTGTGAGCAATTAAGACAGCTTGCCTAAAATGTAGCTCTCCGCCCTGTCTGCCCTGACACGATATAATCTCTTTTGTACATGATCTGTAGATTTTGACTTATTAGTAATGAGCAGCCCGAAGCATTTATTTTGCGTATTGTTTTTGATATATTTATTGAATTTTTCCAATTTTGCAAACCCAGTAAGGACTGTATTTACATATACACAGTGCGTCAAAGAATTTTTAAGACTGGCGCTAGATCTCAGCCTACGGTGGCGCCACCAGTTTAATCGCGAATGCGTTATAAACCTTGACCATCTGCTTGCTTTCTGCCAAAAGTACTGCGCAGTTGTTAAAGTAAATCAAAAGGAAACGGGCGTTCATTACAGAATTATTTTTTTTTTCATGTTGAATTATTAAGATGGAACAAAGGGCTGTTATTAAAGTTTACACAAAACTTGGTAAAAGTGCCTCGGAAACGTACCAAATGATGAAACAAGTTTACGGTGAGTTTTTTTAAGTAGATCAAATGTTTACCTGTGGCACAAATGTTTTTTGGACGGAAGAGAGACGCTAGAAGATGATAAGCATACCGGAAGACCAAGTTCATCTAGGACACCTGAGATTATTGAAAAAGTGCATGATTTCATGGCAAACAATCCATGTTCGTCACTAAGAATGATGGAAGAGTCTTTAAACATCAATAAAGAAATGATTCGAACCATCCTGCATGAAGATTTGGGTAAAACAAAAGTATGTGCCAAATTTGTTCCACACACGTTAACCAATGAACAAAAATCAAGGAGAAGTGCACATTGCAAAGACATAATTTCAGCCGGTGAAAATGATCAAAACTTCTTAAAATCGATTGTTACTGGTGATGAAACATGATGTTTTCAATATGAGCCTAAAACAAAGCGACAAAGTGCGGAATGGAAGTAAAAAAACTCGCCACAAGACAAAAAAAAAAAACAAGAAAAGTTCGATCGAAAATCAAAACAATTTTCATTACATTCTTCAATAGTAAGGGTATTATCCAGAAAGAATTTGTTCCAAGTGGACAAACAATTACTTGTGAGTTTTGTTTAAATGTTTTAAGGCGTTTGATGGGCAGAATTCATCGCATTTGTCCAGAATATCGAAATGAAAACAGTTGGTGTTTGTTGCACGATAATGCACCCTCACACCTCACTTCTTGTTCGTAGAGTTTTGGGGAAATATAACGTCTGTGTGTTGAATGATCCATCGTATTCGTCTGATTTAGCACCCTGCGACTTTTCTTTGTTCCCAAAACTTAAAATGACGTTAAAAGTTTTTTTTATGATATTTCGACCATACAAACAGCTTCGACGCGTGCTTTTAAGGCAGTTCCGCAAAGTGAACTGGAACAGGCATTCGAATCATTATTAAATCGCTGTAACAAGTGTATTGAAGCCGGAGGGAGTTATTTTGAATAACAAACCAAAACAAATTATAATTTCCTGTTTCTATTTCATTTTACAGACCCAGTCTTAAAAATTCTTTGACGGACTGTGTATGTTCACTCGTTCTGTTAAAGCCGAATAAATTCGGAATTTAGTAATTAAGGACTCTGTCGAATTAAAACAAGTAAAAAATAAGGAATTCTCAGTACGGAAGTAGAACAAGAAGTAAATTCACTGAGCGATTTCGAAGATTTATGTGAAACAGAAGTGTGTTTCCCACCATTGGATCAACCGGTTCAAAGATGGGAGTTACTGACTTTTCTGAGTGAAATGTTTGGCAGCAATTTCTTCAAATGCAAGTTTGATTTCCAGGAGGTCTTCTTCAGTAAACTTTTTTCCTGTTGCCAGATATATCTTATATCGTGTAAAATATTTCTGTATTACACGATATAAAATTAATATGGCAATATATCTCACATCGTGTAAGATAGATGTATTTACACAATTTATAATCGCTCCAAAACTAAATTCCTCAGTTGATGCAAAATACTTTGCATTCCACTATTCTTCTAGTTTAGAGTGTTCTCTAAATGCGAAAAGGTACCAGTGTAGATGTAATTATAAAAAACATCTCTAAAATATAGTTGTTTCTCTATATATCTGCAGATTTTGGGAAGAAGCATCACGACATGCGACGTTCTCCAAACACTTTTGGTTGTTTAAGACTTAAGCACATGACGGAATACGAAAAAATGCTCCTGAGTTTTGTAACTTTGCCGTCAAATTTCTTAAATGCTTCTTTCTGAAGGCAACGTTATACTGTGGCTCTCGAGAACTGGACAGAGAGACAAAACTGAAGTTACCAAATTTAATTACAATATATTTCCAGAAAAACGAAATGTTATTACGTACACCAAGAAGCTCAAACATCCTGACCACCTGCATAATATTACGTTGATCCTCTACGTGCCGCTAAAGCAGCTCTTTCCTGGAGAGTAGAGTCTATAAGATGTCTAAAGCTGTCTTGTGCTACATCGTACTAACTCGTTTCCAGCAGGTCCTTTAACTCTTGTTAATAACGTTTTTGATACACCGCAGATCGGACTTGCTGGTCCAACAGAAACAAGAGGTTCTTGATTAGATGATACTTAGGGAATTTCCGAACTTGTGCTATATTTGAAAGTTTTCCTGATGTTCCACATACCATTTTCGAACACTACGAGCAGTGTGGCGTGGCGCAATATCTCTTGAAAGAAGACAGTACTCAAGGGAAATACTGTGGCCATAATATGGTGTACCTGGTGTTCAGTGATATCCACCTAAGTTGGAGAAGTGGATCTGTCGTGCGCATAAATGACCGGAAGCGGGATTTTCTAGCAAAACATTGTTTCAAGCATTACTCTTTCTTCAGAGATGTGATTTCATCCTGCGGTGTACCCTGGTGCCAAAGAAGTTCACGCACTCCATGCAACTAGACCAAAGTATAACTAGAAAGAAAATCCATCTGACCAGACGACCTTCTTCACATGGTTCAATGTCCAGTTTTGTTGCTAGCGTGCCTTCTGGAGGCGTTTCGATGGTCAAGTGAGTTTAGCGTCGGCAATCGCAGCTTTGTTCGTATTAGCAGCTCCATTTTCAGCAGGATTGATGTACTTGGTATTATGACATTTCCACTGTCAGTAGCATTAAAATTAGCAGCAGACTTTTCAACAGTGTGATGTCCATTAGTTCGTACCGTAGAGGGTAACCTTCCTTCACTTTTATCATCAAGGCGCAGTAGTCGACCTGCACCTTGCTGGATGTTCGTAGTTTATAGCACGTCTTTTGTAAAAAAAGACCGTGCTTATCTTACCGGTTTGTCCGTCCGTCCGTCCGTCCGTCCGACTGTACCCATGATATCTCTGCAATTATTAGTCCGATTTGAAAAATTCTTTTTTCATTGGGAAGCTTGAAATATGCGAATGATGATCCTTTATTTTGTTTTTTTAACGATGTAAAATTTCGCCGCTAAAGGGCGCGAATGCAGATGATGTCGAATTCAAAAAATACGTTTTAATCCACATATTTGCTTCTAAACATCCGATTGAAAAAAATATTTTATATTTCAATTCCACTTATGTCGAAAAGTATTTTAGATATAGTTACTTTTTCAAATTACGCATATATTTTCCGTTAGGGGGAGTAAAATAAATTACCTTTTTCCCGATAACTCTTCTTCTTAAACTCCGATTTAAAAAAAAAAATCTTCAGGGGATCACCTCCTGATGGAAAATCTTTTGCATACAATTTCAAATTTTTGGTAAAGAATACTTTGGCCACCAGACCAGTGGGCGTAAGGCTTAATTTTTGCTTCTGATGTATTTACCATAAAATCTGAGCTTCTAAAATATCGATTGAAAATTTTTTTCGTGGACTGATGCCACTCACATCGATAAACCTTTTCGGATTATTTTCTTCGTAAAATATTCCACAGTTTCTCCGCCAGGGGGCGCAGATGTGTATCTTATTTTCCTCAATATCTCTACTTCTAGAAGTCCGATTTGAAAAATTTCTTCTTTGTTGCATAGGGTATTTAGTCTGACATATTTTTCATATAATTTAAAAATGTTCAAGTAATTCATAGGCTTTCCGCTAGGTGGCGTAGGGGTAAATGGTGTTTCCCACTGTATCTCTGCCTCTAAATCTCCGATTTGAAAAATTCTTTCTACACGGGATACAGCTCCTGATGGGAAATCGTTTGCACATAATTTCCAATTTTTGTGAAAAAATTGGTTGGTCATCAGGGGGCGTAAATCTTAATTTCCGCTTCTGATGTACTTGCAGCAAATATGAGCTTCTAAAATCTCGATTGAAAAAAAACGTCGTTTGTTGACCGATACTACTCATGTCGGCAAAGCTTTTAGGAACACTTTCTTCTTGAAATAATGCATGATTTCTACACCAAGGGTGTAGATGTATATCTTATTTTTGTCAATATCTCTACTTCTTGGATTCCGATTTGGAAATTCCTTCTTTGTAGGATGGTGTTTCCGAAGCGAAATGTTTTTCCTTAAAAATTCAAAGTTTTCAAGTAAATAATAGACTTTCTGCTAGGGGCACGAATGCAAATTGCGTTTTCTGCGTTATTTCTGCTTCTAAAACTCCGATGTTAAAAATTCTTCCGGTATCGTATACAAGACCTGATGGAAAAGATTTTTCACATAATTTCTAATGTTTGGTAAAGTATGGTTTGGCCACAAGGGGGCATAAGTGTTAATTTCTGCCATTGATGTATTTGTAGAAAAATCTGGGCTCCTGAAAACTCGATTAAATTTTGTTTTTCTTGGACCGATACCGCTCATATGAAAAATAATTTGAGAACACTATCTTCCTAAAATAATGCATAGTTTTTTCCCACCAGGGGACGTAAAGTGACATCTTATTTTTGTCGATATCTCTGTTTCTAGAAGTTAGACTTGAAAAATTATTTCTGTGTTGGAGAGCGTTTCCGGTTCGTAATGTTTCTCATATAACTTAATGTTTTTCTTAACGCACAAGTCTGCAACAATAGAACGTAAGCTCACGCTTTCGTTTACAGCAATATCTGAGGGATTAAAAACCCGATTGAAAAACGTCTTTCTTCCGTCAGATACTATTGTTTTCCAGACCGGCTCCATTGAGTTTGAATAGCTTTGATAAATTTAATTTGCGTCAGAACGGATTCAAAAGACGTGCTTATTACACCCAAAAATTTGGTGTCATCTTTCTTGTTCCCTATTCGGAAGACTTTTTGACGGTATGAACCAATGCTCAGAACTAACCACTACTGAGCGTGAGCTGCTTGAAATTTTACGGATTCGGAAATGCTCTAATTCGGTTGTCTAGCCTTTGGAATTTAACGTTTGCCAAACTCCGCGAAATTCGTCGCCATACCCATCTGAAGAATAAGAATAACCCTGAATCACAGAGCTGATTATGAGGTGTTATGTATAGAGTTTCATGAATTTTACACACTTCATTTTTTATCACCATTTGCTTTAACATAAATATAGACGCGCTGGTCAGAAAGTTTTAGCTCTTCCATTCATTTGTTCTTTTTACTTATTTGTGCCACGACCCAACAACCGCATTGCAAATCAAGTCGAATACTTCTGATGGTATAAACAAAATACCTATCATTTTACTTAGTGTTGTCCGAAATCATGGTTTTGTACAAAATACATAAGAAGCTGAACTGGCAGCACAATCTGAAAATTTGGCTTCGGACTTAAAAGAGGAAAACTATGTCATATTTACGGATTCCAGGACATTCACTTTCATAATATTCTTGAAGCAAACATGAAAAGACTGCCCTTCCAGCATTTTAACTAAATTCGAAAACCTTGGCTTTTAATTTGTAATTTTTTGTTGTGTCTTAAATTTGGAATTCACCGAAATTGTGCTATTTTCGAAAAACATGCCACTCTGTTTTGGTGTCATAATTACATATTCCATGCACAGTCGATACAGAAAAGCATGCAACATTTGAGTAAATAGATTTTAACCATGGCCTCTGCGCCCCGTGGAGATGTATAGAAAGAATGATAAAAGTGTATGCTGTTATATTCCTCACATAATCCTTGAATTATCTGTTGAAAGTGACATAATAAAAAAACGGATTTTACGACACTGTAAAGAAATAACATGTTAGTGGCAGTTCGAGTTTTAAAATATCCGGTTCGTAGTCGTCAAAATACGTCGAGTATTTAAAACATTACTAGCAATACGTTCATAACTGTAAAACATAAGTCTGTACCAGGGTGTAGGTCTTCTAACTGTGGAAAGGAGTGGGGTTTTTTTTCAATCACTAGCATTTTTGACAGAAACAATTATGCATCCAGTACGATCCGATTTTCCCGTTATCCATAAATCTGATAGGAAATCTGTACAATTAAGTTATTGCCCGTATGCCGCAAATCTGTAGTTTTGGTAACATACGTTGACTGGCCTTCCAACGTGATACGTGAATTCTGCTATGAGATTTGCTGTCCGGTTTTTTAACAATTTAGACCATGGCGCTGTGTTGACGCTAAAGTTTCTGAACTTCTGTCAGGTATACCTTTGTTTGTTCCACCACGTTTGTTACCACAGCTATAAATAATATTTTTCCAGTATGATAATTATGTCCTTAAAACATCAAAGTCAAATGCCACACCTTTCATCATTCAACAGATAAAAAGTGCTTCAGCAAGAGCATTGATTTCACTCCAAAGAAATAAGAAAATTGCGAATCCAGAGATTTTTCACTTCCCATTTTATGTATGAATTTTACCGGTGTTGGTATGAATTTCTATGTATGTTTTAAGAATAAAAAATACGATATTTTTCCTTTCATTGTGGACTTGTTTTCGTAGCGCAAAGGCACACGCTTAGCCGTGGTCTCAAACGTAAACCAGCCTGTCGGCAATTGCCGCAGATGAATTCACGTATCATGCCGGAAGTATTTCCTATGTAATTCAATATTTCATACCCAACTTGTCAAGATTTTACATTACTGGCTATTTAAGTAATTACAAGTGTCTTCACTCCTAGTTAAATAGCGAAATCATATTTTAAAATTATGAGCTCTGTGAGTGAAGATGCATTCTGAAGAAATGGCTATAATTTTACACTTTCAAATTTATTACCATGAAAATTACTTTAACAAATAAACAAGGGAAATGAAACTTTATAAGAAACAAATCAAAACGGTCATAATGTATATGTGTATATATCGAATTTTTGATACCACAAATGCCTTCCACCATTTTCAGAATAGGATTTTAAATTGTACCGTACCACCTCAGACTTCCTAACTTATATTTAAGCTGTTTCAAAACAAAGAGAGAGAAACACGAAGAATTTGGATAAAGTAGATTGTTGAAGTGGAAACCTTTGGAAATATTTTTTAAATTATTTATTTTCTTGAATAAATAACTGTTCACAAAAACAGCTCCCATTTTCTCACTGAACTTGCGGCACCTTCTGATATGTTGTAACATATATACATATACATATGGCAAATATAATGTAATGTGTCCTTCTGCGATTTGTACCCTTTATTGCAATTGCTGTAACGTAATAGATTTTTAACAGTTCCACTTAAGCTACACTCTCCAGAAAGAGCATTTGGGGAATGTGTAGTATTCTGTCGTTCAAAATATTGGGGTCTGAAATTTACAGAGGTGACAACTTCCAAACATAGAGGAATTTGGATAACAGAAGCTCGTTTAACTCGTTTAAGGGTCATAGGTGAAACAATGCAGCTCTGTGAAACGGCCACAGCTCTACCGTTTTCAGAAAAAATGGAAATTATTCGCAGAGCTGAAAATTGTGAAAAAGAGTGTAATGTAGCAGATCCTTAGAAGTTACCTAGTACTGTACTGACAATTCTTAAAAATGAAGAAAATATGAAAATGGAATCTAGCAAAGACCCAAACTCTATTGATGACAAGCATAGCTTACGATGAAGTTGAAAAATCCCTCCAACGGTTTCGACAAAGTATTGAAACAGCAAGCATGAGCTTTTGCCTCTCAATTTGGCAAAACGAAGTTATTATATGTACCTGGTGGCTGCAATGGTTTAAACCTCGCTATGGTGTGGTTGAAAAATCGTCACCCGAGAAAGTCAAGGAGTCGATTAAAAAATGTTTGCGAAAGTTAGGCAGGCATACCATTGCGATATCAAGCTCACGACATTTACAACATGGAAGTGAACCGCTTGTTTTGGACGATGTTTAAGTTTCAAATGAAATAACTGATGCTGATGTTTTTTGCAGACTGAACGGAGAAAAAGACAGCGATGACGACAGAAAATAATGTCATTCCTGTAAAGATGCATTTTTACCCGGGTGAAGTTAATGTTACACGGCGCTAGCAGTGTTCCTGCCGAGTCGGCCGCTAACGGTGCTTGAGACCTGAAGTACAATTTAGTTGGCCGCGGCACCAGGTGAGAATCTCAGGTGCACTGCTGCACTCAAAGATTCCCACCAGAACATAAAAAATGAAAAGTTGAAGAATGACCCGAAGCATAAGGCTTGGGTGAATCCACCGTGTGAACAAAATAACAACAACAAATAAAAAATAAAATAAACTAAAAAACGATACTTTGGGATCAGAGGTGTGATGAGGTTCACCCGCAATCACCAATTCGTGACTGAGTGTAGTGGTCCGGATCTTACTCCGGTACATTCAATCCCCAACCAGCCAGTACAACACTCACTTAAGCAAATAACACATGATTCACAAATACACAAAACAACATTTAATTACGTTCTGCGAGATTTAAACAGATACGGCGCTCTCTAGGCGCATAGACAATTGCCCCTCTTATGTGGGCAGCATACGGTGTCACACTTTGCTATCGGAAGACGCAATCCGACTGAGTCTCCACCGGACTATCTGAACAAGAGATACTACTCGTTAACACACTAAATAGAGCTGCAGGTGATATTCATATACAATTGCTTAGAGAATGAAAAAAAATTATATGCAAACGATCACATTAAAAATACTCGCGACACAAACTACACAAGCACGTTAATTTGCGGTATAAGATTATAGGTGCGAAATACTGCCAAAGTTAATTAACTAAATCTAATAAGCATGCACATGCAGATCCCTTCCCCGCTCGCTTTGGCCCTGAACCAAAGTTAAAAGAAACTGTCCCGCCCAGCGGAATTTGTGGCCACACCCTCTCCCTTATTCATGTAAAAAAAAACAATCAGGAAATGGGCCCGGTAAGAAATTGAAATCTGTATGTGCAGGTATTTCCTCTGAGGTTCAGTCACTCAGCATTACTGCATCTATGTCCATGCAGCTTTGGGTGTTGGGATGGCACAAGTTCGCAGATGTGCGAAGAAAGAAAAAAAGGAAATATTCATCTACTTACAGTTTCGTGACTTTGCTGTGCAAATCCGTTGTGCATCACATAATATCACACGACAAAAAAAACGCGCACACACACACAGACACTTGCACCATGTGGCAGCACCGATGATTCAACACTTCACTTTGACGCTTGATGTAAATGAAGCACACAATTAAAATGGTGATATCACGCCGCACTTTTTTGCAATGATTAGAGTGCACACTGATCTACTGTCGTGACGATTTGAAGGTGGCCGTTAAACAAAGTAGGCCCTCTCACATCTGCTGTTGTGGTTTTCGAGACTGATTTTCCGTGTTCCTGGGAAATGATTTCTGTTGTCGTGAAGAAATAATTCGGAACGTCAACTGTTTGGGAGAGTGGGACACATTCAATTCCGCTGCTGCTATAGTAGATTCCGTCCGTCGCTACCTTCCGTCCTTTTTGACCGTTTATTCCCAATTAAGTCAGTTCCTTTCCGTTAGCATAACATCTACCCTGCCTGAGTACGCAGTTCAAATATGCCCCTCGCAGGTTTTGTTTCCATTTTTTTATCGAGTTGCGACCGCCAGCCCTGAGATTAATTTTCTCGGCAGAGCGAAATCAGACGTGCTTTTACCTTAAGCGTATATCAGCAACTCAACATTTCACCTGTATATTTGTTAGGTATCGAAGCCACCGCTCTTACGCTCATATTTTTCTTTCGCCATGTTTTTATCCCGTCGCACTTACACGTAGTGGCTTCGCTGCCTACGTGACCACACACACGCACGCTTGGGGCCTCGCTTCGCCCCGTAAGACAAGCGCATCTCTTCACTTCCTCCACAGTAGGGGATGAATGGGGGTGACGATTCCACACTGCAGTGGTTGGCATCCGAACCCGACTTTGCTGGGCTTCGCTTCTCATTGGAATGACCACTGTCCACTCGCAGACTTCTTAATTCCCCTGTAACTTGGCTTTCATTAGGCCAAACAGTCGCTGATTTCCATTACGCTCCAGCCTAGAAATTGCAGTTTTATCACGCGGATTTAGGCATTCCGCGGTCTTTATGGCAAACTGGCATCTCCATCAGCCGCCTCGAGTTGTCTCCATTTGTTACCAAATGTGGGAAGGTTTGCTGCTTCATTTTTCCCAATTCATTTTTTTGCAGATCCAAGGCATCCAGCCTTTCACATCGGAGAGCGTACAGACAACTAAACTTTCTTCCTTATTTTCACGCTAAGTGCGCAATCTTATTTTTCTGCACGGACCACACAGAGAGCAATTGTTCTCGAAAATGCCCCAAACAATCGACGAATTTACGATTATTCGCTAAACTTTTTGTCCCCATCTTCATTCATTTACTCAAGTGGACGCCTCTTCGAAAGGTACCACTTTCCCTTTCCGTGTTGCTTAGGCTCCCGTCAGCTGCGCCCTGATATTTATGACCTAACAGAGCTATTCTGAGACCACCCAGCCAGAGAGAGAATTCTTTGCCTCTTTTCTTTCCAAACCCCCAGATAAAACTTTATCTGCTGTTTACACTTTTAAACTCCAATCAAGCCTCGAACATAATTAATACTTAATTAATTTCACACATCAACCACGCCCATTAATTACTAAATTAATGGCGGGGTTGGGTCGTAACATCGGCCCCTCCTCAAGAAATCCAGAAGTCCTCTTCTGGGCCTATCGCTTTGCTCTTATCAATTTCCAGAGCAACCATTGAGTGCTACCTTTTTCCACAGGTAGAAACAATTCAAAATGGCAAAAATATTGCCTTTCTTGCCTTCAAGAACATTGGAGCGACTTCCTAATTATCCCGCAATTTTGTTAATTAATTTAGAGAACAGCCGAAAGAAAAAAAACGTAAATGAGAAATAAATAAAAAAAAGGCTGTGAACTGTAAAAGAACATGTGAGCCTGCCGAACTGTGATTCCTAGCTGCCTCATACCATACGCGACAAGGCGGATAAATTTTAAAGTTTTCTTCAGGTTTTAGGTTGGGAGGGGGGGGGGGTGTCCACTGTAACATTAAAATTTGCTACAAGACGACATACTGTAAACTCACAGACTACGATCCTGAAAAGGTAATTAAATTTTGTTAAATGAGAAGCGGAAGTATGTAATGTACTAGACTTTGCTAATTAAATTATGCTTATTGTTTTGATTCGACATTTATTCGTAAAACCAAAAAAAAAAAAAAACAGATGACACTTTAAATATCTTGTAATACAGTTTCAAAAACTTAATGGTTTACCCCATAATTTTAGTCATCGGAAAGACCATTTTCTCATGTTTTTTTCCTAAAAAACCTTTGCGTATCGATGGCAATTTAAGGAAAACTGAGATCAAAACTTTGTAAATAGTTATTATTGCTTTTTCTGAATCCTTTTTGTACATCCAACCGCAAAAGTGAGACGTGGCGACAATCTGTCACTACGGTCCTACCTGCGGTAAATCATCCCTGCAGGAGCTGTTAATCTTCAGGTCAAGAACACTTCTCTTCTTATATCCTTAGGTCTCATCACAAGTTGTCAACCACCCAGATAGAAATTCACAGTTTCTGACCATTGCAATCCCTAAAATGTATTAAATTTGCTTTACGATCAGCATGACATTTGCCAACAAAAAGAATGATAAATATTTGCAGTGTAAACAGGAATTCCTAAAAGTATCATAAGATGCCCACCAAAAAATTAATTTAGAAATGCATCAACAGATGTCAATCAAAATATATGTAATGGAAACTACAACAAATCGTGTTGTTGTTGTCTTCCTTCGCACTGTTCGAAAGAACACGTCTCACGACCGAAAGTGACGTCGAAGGATTAAAGACCCCATCGTGGGTGTTACAATGACAAAGAACCTTTATTCTTAAGCATGGTTTCAAATTACTGTCGCCGAGATAATTAACATATACACTCCTCTGTCTCTCTGACACATCTTTTCTTAGTTCTTGATTTTGAATCATAATTAAATTTGTCTTTGCATTTCACCCACAGTGTTTTACACCATCATCGTTACTGTTATATTGCGATCCAGTACTTCTGTTATCGGATAAATATTAGTCGTTTGCATCACATGTCCATACTATTGGAGTCATTTTGCCCACAACATTTGTTATCAGTGAACAGTACAACATAGTAGAAAATTTTTATCTGCGCAGGAATTAGTTCTTCAAAGTATCTAACAAATGAACCTTCAACTTTTAAATGCTCAGTTGCAGTAATCAAAATATTTAACTAAAGTATTGGGATAATTGTACAAAAATCAAATCTAAAAATGCTTAACTCACAAAGTGGGAAAGCCAGAGATGAATGTTAAACAAAAGTTTATAGCAACAATAACCTCACAAATTTCTCAGTAGAACACCGCGCGCCATTCGGTGAACTTGCAAATAAATCCTCCACACAGTAGCCGAGTAATTATGCCGCATTTATCTGCCTTCATGAGTCTACAACTCAGATCAGATCTTATGTAGAGGATTTCAGGAAGGGAGAGTCTGACCGCTGGTCTTAAACAACCCTCCGAAAAAGGAAGCTAGGATATTTGGGCTACAGTGCCCGATAGGAAAGTGACACGGAAGCGAAGTAGAAAGTTAAAGCAACTCCCCATTATTTATGACCAGGGGCAAGTATCTGGGGTCCGACGACTTAACGTGCTCATCCGACGCACGGCGGATATTTAGTGGTTTGAGCGTCCTTACTTGACTGGGATCGAACTTGAGGTATTTTTGTAGCAGTCGCGAACGTTGACCACTAGGCCAAGAGTTTACGACTACATACGCGGTGCTACGTACATAGCCACTGGTACTGTGCCACATGACAGATGGTATAGTAGTTTAATATTCGTCACGACCATTGGGGCGCTGTTAAAATGACGAGAGTTTAAATTCTGTATCTTCTCCTCTGTGCTATAATTGCCATACAGTAAATCTCTCTTCCCTCAGCGAATTAACATTTGCCGAATTTTTGCTACATTTTAATTTTTATGCATATTATTAACGCAACAGATGTAGATGGAATGGAAACACTGTCATCTCTCCAGGTAAAATGTTTTTTTGAGAATGGTAGCAAAATTAAAATTTAATTGATGACAATATTTTTTGTTCCTGAAAGAATTGGCTATGCATGAAAATTAAATCCGAGTCCTAAAATACGTTTTTCAGTAAACATTTCTAAAGCAGACTTTTCAAATCTCCTAACGCAAATATATGTACCTCTCTCTAAACGGTTAATAGTGTACCAATGACATTAGCTTGTGAAGTAAAACTCTTTACTTTGGATTTTGTTAACGCTTTCTGTAAAGCTGTATACCAGTTTAGAACGAATAATATTTATATCGATCCGTCAGCAATTCTGACACCCTTTGCAAGTCCCATGAAAAACAATAAAAATTGTCCTAATATGTTAATACTCCGTTCGTAAAGAGCACGTTGTATAACATCCGCATTTAAAAAAAGTGCTCTAGAAGTTCATCCGATTTGTAACGAGCTTTGTACCATTTGCACTCTATGAGCAGCCATAAAAATTTTGAAAAAATGAAAAGGGGAATTTGTTTTCCAAAAGCGATGTGTAGAACAGCCCTAATAAAGACTGGGTATTCTAATCTCTACGTATTTCGTAAGAGCATGCGAAAAACCGCTAGAGGGATAATTCTGCAGTAGAAACAATGATGCGCAAGGGTACAAGAAACTGATTTGAAATCATGAACCGTGGAATAACAGATATTTTTTCCATACGCCTAGACTCAGTTGCATGTGACCAATCAGCGAACACCTAAAGTCAAAAACACAATTCTCCTGAAGATGGGATTGAATAGGCACGAGGTTTAACGCCTTAACACAATAGGATTTCTATTGCACTTGCGGATTCGTTTAAAACGGAATGATGATGATCAGATGATTGACGCGAAGCACGACACTTGTCCCAGTCCGACGATTATCAAATATCCATGAAGCAATGAAAGACATTAAATATCTTGTTATATTGACGAAGATGCAGCTGATAGACAAATTAAAGATGCTGTCGAAATTCAACACATATCTCTGGTTGAAAATACACCACTTTTCCCGAGAGGGAATAATAATCGATCAGCACACCGGTAAATTTGTTATACTCATTTTTAAATTATGTAGGTTTATTTAAATTTAAGCAGTAATCTAGTACAGCTTAAAGTTTGTGATAAACGAACAAATAGTTCTAAATTTTATATAAAAAAAATATTTTTAGAATATTTTACCAAGCACATCACAAATTACAAATGCCTTATATTGTGCGCTTAACTTTCATGAAGGAAGTAAGCAGAATTTCAGTGGTAGAATGCACTTAATCTAAAATTATATGTTTGCACATGGCACGAGTTTTTTGAGTTGTTGTACGTTTTTTAGAGAAAGAGGTAGTGTTCGAATTTCGTTCCAAAAAATAATGGGATTTCTACATTCCTATTTATATTCACTGCAATAAACCTATGCGCTTCATTTTGAAGCAACCGCGATTCACATTATAATAAACTGAAAGGTAAAGACTATTAAATAACATGAAACAAAGGAAAGGAAGTATGAAACACTGCTGGCCAACCAAAATGCAACACCAAGAAGGACACGATATAGCAAAGCCAGGTTTACTGGACACATAACAACAGATACAAAGATGAAACGATTGAGCTTACAGGCCAGTGCGACTTGCGGAACACGCAAGAATCAATAGTTCGTGTAACCCGCATGGCTGGCAATAACGGCCACTACACGCCGCGGCATCGAACGAAGGAGCATTGCACGATGCGTGCCGCGTGCGGCCGAGCATTGTCCTGTTATAATGTGGCCGCTGGCAGGTCCTGCAGATAAGGAGGGCTACAGGCTCCAAACCGTCGGAGATGTAGCGGTGGCTGTTGAGTGTACCGGCGATGCGTACCAGAGGGGTGTGGGTGTCATATCCATTTGCGCCCCAAACCATAACGCCATGCGACGGACCGGAATGGCGATGCATAATACAGACGTCATACAGTCTCTCGCCGCGATGTCGCTACACGCGGATCCGACCATCGTGGTTTTGAAGGCAGAAGCGCTATTCGTCGGAGAAGACAATGTCGTGGTATTCCGTAGTCCAGGTGAGGCGTTCAAGGGCCCACTGCCATCGCAATTGCCGGTGGTGTAACGTCAATGGTAATCGGAGAAATGGGCTCCGTGCGACAAGTTCCTGTTCCTGCAGACGACGTCGAAGTAGAACCGTACGGGCTGACACAGGATGTTGCGCAACACACCCTAATTCATGCGCTAACGTTCGTGATGAGGCGGTGCGCGCCGTCAATGTCCGACTCACAATATGCCGATCCTTTCGTTCAGTGGTGTGCCGCGGCTGCGAAAATCACTCACGTTGGTCCGTTCGTCCCTACAAAACCCACCGAATCCATACTCGCCTCACTGTGGCTGGAGTTCGTCCTACACGGGCACCGATGTCTTGGTACAATATAATGCTGTCGCGATAAGCCATTATTCTTCCTCTGTCGAACTCCGAAACATGCTAGAATGACTGCCGGTATTCTGCGACCAGGCATCAGGGAGCTTCCCACGCACAGGTCCGGCCGCACAACACACTTCCACTACTTACACCTAGGCTTCTGTGCACCCTTCTTATAGTACTTCTCGGTGGCGAGCAGGGCGCACGTGATTTGTATATGCCCTGCAATGCTAATCGTTTGCATGTCTTCTCGCTGGCGAACATGCTGCGAATTTCTGGCCAATCGGATGCTTCCTTCTTGGTGTTGCATTTTGGGTTGCCAGCAGTGGAAAAATGATTGTACCATAGAGGTGAAATATAATTTCATAGCTCTAGTTTGAACTTTCACGTAAAGCCATTTCAAAGGAAACCATACACCACGTACCATGCGATTACGATTATTTATCCTAGCATTCGAAAACTTCTGGTGTAGTCATAATATATTTATTTGTATCTACCGCACACGGACGGGCTCTTGGACATTCCGGGATGTATATAGCGGAGAGTTGTACTGCTGGAGTATAGAGCCAGGACAACTCTGAGGGAAAGGTAACATCCCAACCTTTAAAACATACCTGATGAATCTCTGGCTGTTGAGAGTTCCCTCAATTCGCATCAGGCGAGATCGCGAATTTTTACGACGATCTCTTCAAACTCATGTATGACTGTCGTGGTGCATTAAACTGAATTTTTATTCGTCACGACCTATTGCCAATGAGTGTGCCAATGTCTGTGTTCGAGACACCACTGGAGTCTGAAGCGTCTCTTGTTCAAGGTCAAAGAAATGAACAGCAATGGTCTGCTAAGGATAAGTCATCTGTTAAGCAAAATAATTCGAACTCTGCTGGACGACAAAACCCAAAATATGACAGTGATCCATTGCTGCTCACCCTGAATCTCGGTGTGCTATAGGTCACTTTCATGTGGTTGAGGTGTCTATCACCTCATGCTGTCTTGGGACTTTGCGGTCCATTTCACGAATCTCAGTGCATCCGAGCCTAGTCTATCCACTGACATCTTGTCTTCATCACCGACCTGGCGTTTCGCTCCGTACGAGTGCCAACTTCGAGGAAGGAAAGGTCCAGCTACCCACATCCCAACAATCCTTCCTCTCGCTCAAAGTTTATAGGGTGTTCATAATGCGACAGTCTTCGGCGACACGGCACAGTGCGACACAAAGGACTCTCTTTCGATTCAGTGCCGGATCTTTCCTGATTGCAGCATCTTGTTCGACCCCACTGTTTATATCCAAGACCGGAGAGCTCAGAAGGCTCTGTTTAGAAACCGCATGAACATATTACTGATATTTTAAACATTTGCATGTTCCAATATGTGGAACATATCCTGCACGTTTCTAGCTAATACCAGTACTCCTTCATGGTGTAAATTTTATAAACAGTTTGTCATTTAAAAAAGGAAACATAGAGCTTTAAGTGCATTGCAATATTATCTTTTTCAGGAATGTACAGTACTTCTCAACACAAAAGTGCCGCAGTGAACGAAATAAGAATAGACAAATCTAAATAAATATTCTGAAACTGTTCCAAATAAAAAACTTGTTTATCTTTGTTCCTTGCGTTTTACTATTCCAGTAAATGTTGTTTTCTTGCTGCTTTAAACATTTTTCATTGTTTGATCTGGGCACTTCGGCTGAAAAATAAAGCAAGTTAGCATTATTAAACTGTTTTTTTTTTGGTTTTTTTTTTTGCGATTTGCAAAATACTGGTCGGTTATGCCACAAATTACTAAGTGTCCAGAGTAGTATTTGTGTTCTTTCCATTTCCAAATATTATGGTTGGGTATATGAAATTCCTATATGTTCCTAGAAATGAACAAAACCTTTTCACGCGATTATTTCTAATTCATGCTCCCCTATGTTGGAAGGTCTTTAGAATAAATACCTTTCGCAGCCACAAAACAGTTCTCACTCTGTGTGATTTATTTATCATGCTTGACTGGTATCTTTCCTGTCAACTTGAGAAAGAATCACCACGCATTTTACCCCGTTTAAAGGTTAATGTTGCATTCGTACGCACATGCCTTATATATGAACCTACGTCCAGCATATGTTAGCTAATCAAGCTTAATCTTGTGAAAAAACGATATTAAAAAAAAAGAGTAATTCAAAATTTAGATATATTTTAAGAAAATTTATTTTTTTGACAGTAAAATATTGATTAATTAATATTCATTAGGATAAAACAAACTTTTTTGATATTTTATTGAAAGCCATGGCAGAATTTGTACCACCCAGTAGTCTTAATTACTTTGGGTACAAAATATTTACAGTTTCTGTCGATAAATAAGAGCTACATGCTTTTCACAAAGGATATTTGCACGGGAAAGCCTGATAGGCGATAAATCATTATATAATTACAATAAGAACTTGTGCGGTAGCGACATCAGGGCACCAGAACTTGATTTATTTTAGAGGACAACAGAACATTAAAGTCACCTGGGATCTGTCCTTCTATTGCAATTTGCGAGCTGATTTACAAGCTGAACTGAAACAAAGAACCTTGTGCAGTTTAACTAAAAGCAACAATGTAGTTTAGCATCTTAAATTATTCTAAACATTTCTGGAAATGTTATATACATGCTTTGAAATACCTGATTTGATAGAGAATAGCAAAATATTTTAGCATTACATTGCACGCATTTTAAATTTTTTACCGTAAAATTGAACTGCGAGCGCGGGGATGGGAACTAAGGCTGCGACGAGCACTAAGGACACCTCCAGACATGTTCTGTTCCAATCACTACCGCGACGTCATCCAATAATGAATTGAAACAATAGCCATCGTGTCCTGCGGTGACCACCATTTTATGGGTTAACAGAAACTAAATTTTGTCATCTTATAATTACACAGGTCTGAGACCGAAAAACTGACAAAATTTTTCTTGTTCATTTTTAGACTTCTGCAAGCTGAATTTAGAAAAAAGTTGAAAACGGACATCACATCAGCTTTGTTCAGAAAGTCTATTTTTTAATGAGTAAATAGGATTGCATTAGGTTTTTTCTCGATATAATTTAAATAAATTGAAAAAGGTCTATCATACGAGGTTCCTTCAAAAATGTATTTAAGCATTATGTTCGGATCGTATGATGTTGTTTTCTCGATAGATTTTACGTAAGATTTTTATTAGAAAATCAAAATAGCTTTTGTAAAATGCTTTTATATGCGGCTTGAGCGGAAACCGCTTCGTTTCGCTTTGCCGCCTCCTGCGCCGTGAAAAAGCCTGTTAAAACCAGTAGAAACTGGTTTTCGCTGCTTCACGTGCAGTTCAGATCACGTTCTGTGCTTTTCCCTTCAGTCAGCTGGCATTTTTTCAACGTGGCAGTGCCGCTTCCCGCGTGCAATAGGAAAATGCCTCCTAGAGGTTGTAAAACACCTCCAGATAAGTTTTGTTTCATCTGTGGCGAACGTGCAATCAAGAAGTTTCACATAAATATGTCTGAAATTGTTAAAAAGTGTGTTTTGCTTATATTCTTCTTCAGATATGAGATCATGATAAGGTGTGGATTCCGCATAACGTGTGCAAATGTTTTTGTTGAAGATATTCGCTCTTGTCTCAAAGGTAAGAGAAAATCATTCCGTTTTGCCGTGCCAATGATGTGGCGTGAACAGAGAAATCACGGAGATGACTGCTAATTTTGTTTATGCGATGTGAAGGGTTATAACTGGAAAAATAAGAAAGTTACTACTTAGCCTAAACTTGAGTGTGCTATTAGGCCAGTCCCACATAATAGTAAATTACCTGCCCGAAGTCTCCAAATTGTTTAGATGATATCGTTTTTGAATCAGATGAAGAAATTGAAAGTCCTTCTCTCCTGGAGTAAAGTCCAGGGTTTGAAAGTGAAACGGAGCCTCAAATTGTTTCCCAAAATGAACTGAATGACTTAGTAAGGGACCTAGGCCTTTCCAAAGAGGCATCTGATTTATTAGAAAAGCATTTGTTATTACCTGGTACATCTTTCTCATGGTACACATACCATGGCAGATAATTTGTTCCATTTATCTCACAAGAGGGAAATCTAATCTATTGCAGTGACGTTTGTAGGTTGATGAAGCAATTTGGAATAGCGTACGATTAATGTGATTAGCGACTGTTCATTGGTTCATCAAAACGGAGCCTAAACGCAGTCTTGCTACACAATCTTTGTAATTATGTCTTAATGCAGGTCGGACATTCTGTTATCCAGCAGGAAACATGAAAAGTTTGACTTGGTTCTTGTTAAAATCCGGTACGATTACCACAAGCGGTTAATATTTGGGATTTCATTTGGTTATAAGTGGGATTTCTGTTAGGCAAATAATCAAGTTATACAAAATACCCCTGCTTCATTTGCTTTTGTTATAGCCGTGACATAAAATCTCAATGGAATAAAGCAGACTGAACACTTCGAGGCACTCACAGGCCTAGGGAAGAGACGATATCCGGCAAAGTTTGGTTCCTAGTAACAAGGTCCTTTCACTGCCCCTGCATATAAAATTAGGGCTCATAAAACAAATCTTTAAATCTATGCCTAAAAATGGCGAATGCCTCAAATGCCTCTGCTCAAAATTCACAAATTTATCAAACACCAAGCTGAAATCCGAAAAGTTTGTATTATAAATACTAAGCAAGGTGTGCTTCTTTTTTCTGGGTATTTCGCTATAACTTTTCCTGGAATACAGATAATTGAACAAACGTTATTGCATTACATTCGCGATGAAATTATCTTTCCATTGCTATATAATTGTATGGTATTATAGTAAATTACTATAATACCATACAATTATATATATATATATATATATATATATATATTCTATTAAGAAGAGACCTAAGCAAAAAAAATATATATATTTTTGACTCATACCAAGTACAACATAGAAAAGGTTATGTATCTTCCGGTGTGAGTAAACGGAGAAAAGATAAAAAATAAAATAAAACAACTGAATGTAGAAAGTGTCGAGAATACTGAGCCTTGGCTTTATCAAGGACCAGCAAAAACTCTGCATTTTCTCACTTCCACAAAGACCTAGTTGGAAATGGGTTTCTGCAAAGCCATAGATACAAGTAATAAGCCCTCCAAAAATTGTTTTAAAAATATATATATATATATGTCATGACCTCCGCAGAGTTGTATGACCTAGCTCTAGTTAACAATTTAGCTTGCATCCATAACTTTCATGGCCCGACCCATGCTCTTCATCTGTTACTATTAAACAGAGAGAAGAAGATTAAAGAGAACTCAAGTTGTGAGAGTGACATAATAATTAGAAATAATTTTCAGCTATAACGAAATGCCAAGTTCGCCTGAGAGAGAATTTAAACCTGAATAGCAATGCAAAAGAATTCCAAATTTTTACATTGCAATTAAAAAAGAAATATTAATTTTTTAAAACTCAGATTTTTGAAAGAAAACTTGATTCTAAAAACCCCTACTATATATATATATATATATATATATATATATATATATATAATTTCAATGCAAAAATAGGGCAACGGCAACAGAATGAAACTTCAGTAGGTAAATTCGGTCATGGCAACAGAAACCAGCGTGGAAATACTCTCGTTGAGTTTGCAGAGGCAGAAGGGTTTTTCATCTTGAACTCCTTCTTCAAGAAAAAGCCACACAGGAAATGGACATGGAGACATCCAAATGGGACGACAAGTGAAATTGATTTTATTATGTGTAACAAAAAATTCGTCATAGAAGACTGCAGTGTGCTAAACAAGTTCAACACAGGTAGTGACCATAGATTGGTGAGATGTAAGATGCACCTCAACACTAAACTTGAACGTGGCAAGCTCATAAGACAAACAAAATCTATTGACATAACCAACCTTAAAAAACACCATAATACCTTCAAGTTAGAACTGAAGAACAATTTCTCTGCTTTAGAAGGCCTAACATCGGAAGAAGTGGACATCTCTGAAGTTAACAGAAAAGTAACCAAAGCTCTTATGGAAACAGCAACAAAATTAGCTGGGTCTAAGAACAAGTTGCATGTGAACAAATTATCAGGAAAAACCAAAATGTTGATGCAAAAAAGAAGAGAGATGAGGACAACTAAAGAAGATGTAACTTCCAAAGTGGAATATATAGAGCTATGCAAGACAGTAAGAAAAAGTATCACTGAAGACGTAAGGAAATTCAACTGTGAACTAGTGAGGAAAGCAATTGAAAACAACCAAAGCCTAAAGATAGCAAAGGGACATCTCAGTAAGGGAAGAAAACAGATTATGACACTGAGAAAAGAAGATGGTTCTGTAACAAGAAATAGAGGCGAAATTTTGACAAGAGTGAAAGATTTCTACTCCAAATTATATGAAAGGGATGATATATGCACTCCAGACATCATGAAAGATACCAGTACCAGAGTTCCCCCAGTCCTTCCAGCAGAAGTTGCACATGCAATCAAGAACATGAAGCGAGGAAAAGCTCCAGGAGAAGATGGAATTACTGTAGACATCATACAAGAAGCAAGTGGAGAAATCGAAACAGTACTCGCCCAAATTTTCACTCGATGCCTTAATGAAGGAAAGATTCCTGAGGATTGGAACACCGCTACAATGATCCTGCTACATAAGAAAGGTGACATTGAGGATCTCGGAAACTACAGACCTATCAGCCTCCTATCAGTAGTTTATAAAATCTTCACTAAAGTTCTTTCACACCGCTTGAAGGTAGCACTAGACATGGCTCAACCGAGAGAACAAGCTGGATTCAGGAGTGGCTACAGCACAATAGATCATATCCATGTGCTGAGAGAACTAATTGAAAGAGCGAGGGAATATGAACTTCCATTGTGCATGGCTTTTATCGATTATGAAAAAGCCTTTGATTCGGTGAAACCATCAGCAGTTACAATGGCTCTGAAAACCTGCAGTATTGAAGATGCATACATTAATATTATTAATAACATCTATGAAAATGCAAGTGCAAAGATTAGGCTGTTTGAAAATACAACACACGTAAAAATTGGAAAGGGAGTGAGACAAGGTGACACCATATCTCCGAAGCTCTTTAATGCCACATTGGAGGGTGTTTTTCAGACGCTGAGCTGGGAAAACAAGGGGATAAAGATTAATGGAGATTATCTAACCCACCTTCGTTTTGCTGATGACGTAGTCATTTTTGCAACTACCCCATCAGAGCTGCAGAGTATGATCCAGGAACTTGCTGACAAGAGTAAAGAAGTGGGATTAAAAATGAACTTTCAGAAGACAAAAGTGATGTTCAATGCTTTTACAAGAAATGAAGATTTATCGATTGATGGAGAAAAGCTGGAGATAACAGACACGTACGTTTATCTTGGACAGCAGATATCAAGTGAGGGTCACATTGATGAAGAAATTAATCGGCGTACAAAACTTGCCTGGAGAGCTTTTGGAAGAAACAGCATAATTTTCAAGAGCAATATGCCATTATGTCTTAAAAGAAAAGTGTTTGATCAATGCATCCTTCCAGTGCTTACGTATGGTGCAGAGACGTGGACCTTAACTAAAAGAGACATACAAAGGCTGCAGACAACTCAAAGAAGCATGGAGAGGTGCATGCTTGGTGTAACCAGGAGAGATAAGAAGAGGAACTCGTGGATCCGAAAAATGACGAGAGTGGAAGACATCATGATCAGAGTTAAATCCCTGAAATGGCAATGGGCTGGACATACTGCCAGAAGGACAGATCATCGATGGACAGCCGAAATTTTAGATTGGATTCCAAGGGACAGGAAAAGACCCAGAAGAAGACCACATGGAAGATGGGTGGATGAAATTCGAAAGTATGCAGGGGTGACATGGAGGAGACTGGCACAAGACAGACCGTTGTGGAAGAAACTTGGGGAGACCTTCGTCCAGCAGTGGATTGATAATGGTTGACGATGATGATGATGATGATGATATATATATATAAAGCAAAGTGGGCTTACAAGCCATAAAACCTCAAAAATCAACAATACACTTTTTCCAAAAGGTTTCCACAATTTTAGCCACTACTGTATATACTTTATTCAATGTATTCACGAAAACAGCCAATGTGCTAAGTAAGTAAATATTAATTTAAACATTATCAAAAGCAAACAAATAAAGATGAAAGCAATGTAAAATAAGGTTAAAGCAATGTATTTACGAAAACAAGAAAATTAATTTGTCATCCTTGCGCTGGGGCGATACTAATCTTAAACCCATTTGCGGAAGCAATCACATTTTGTAAAGATGCTATGCAAATTTTGCATAAGAAACTCTTGAAATAAGTCATCTTTTGTAATTGTCTATGTTTTCTTGCAAATGTTTTCTGTTGTAGTGCACTTTTACTGATTCTTCTCTTTGGAACTTTCACACTTTGAATTTTAATGTACGTTTGCGTTTGAAATAACGTCAACAATTCCACGAAATTATACAAACGTGTGCGTGGGTGATAAAAATGTACGTTAAATCTAGAATGAAAGGACCCGCATGCATTTGCAATGTATTCATTAGATGCACTGGCCTCTGCCCACAAATCTAGAGGAAAATTCGAACTGCTGTCAATTTAATTGTCAGCCAAATAATTTGAATTTTCGTGACAATTAGATGAATCGGTGTAATAAATTTATTTAGGGTGGGGTTGCATGAGCTATTCTTTTTGAATGCTATGACCTTCTCCCAGATCTTGATGTTGAAATCCCGTAGATGTTCAGAGAAATGGGTTCGGAATTTACATACAGCTTCATCGTCCTTGGTTCGCAATTTACAAACGGAATTTTAAAGGCAGTCTGATTTTGGTTCACAATTTACGCGCTCTAGTTCGCAATTTGTATACCACCAATCTGGCGCGCTGCTTAAATTTAGACTTCTGTTTAGTCTTCAATGGTGGCTTATCTTTAACATGTAGATTTCTGCTAGTATTTCTAAAATTCCCTGAAAAGTACAGCTTTATTTAAATGAATGCGAATGTCCGAGCATGGTAAGACATTATTCCAAATTACAAAGTTTAATAACTCTCAAACAGGATATCTCAGTATCTTTTAAATGTCCTGTCTATGTAGAAAACTAAACCAAGAAACAATGGCTGTACCTCCTGCAAAGATGTGTTTGACGATGCGAATCAAAACATTCAAAGCAGTGTTCTGAGAAAAACAACTCCGTTGAATTAGCATACCAAATGAATATTTTTTTTATTTCCCTGTAAATCAACGAACATTTGATTGGAAGCCTATTGAAAAAAAAATACGAAATTTGTGTTTGAAACCTGTTATTTCCAATCCAATCTAACAAAACATTTTATTGGAAGCTTATTGGTTCCATAATATGAAGATTGTGTAACCATGCTCCAAATGTACGGGAACACATATAATGCCATTTTGCATCACTCTTCTTCTCACCCTAGAATTCTACAAAACATTGACACAAATCCACTGGGAAAGTCATTGGGTGACACTCTGAATATCCTGACGTCACAAACTACCCCTGTTGTTCACACAACGAAATGGAAGTATCCTCGTCCCTACCAATTTTAGCAAAAGAAAACAAAACTCTTACAATCCCATCTCTTACAGCAAAAGATCACCAGTAAGTCAGTAAATTGAGTAAATAAAAAGCGTTGGGTTCTGCTAGGATTTACATGAAGTACTAACAAACTGGTGCTACAAGGTATTAGTATTAACTAGCTGAAGGTCTTTTTAAATGGTCAGCCAAACCAATAATGAAAATTGATCGATACAGAACTCACATGCAAAAAAGTTGTCAAAACAAATTTTAGATTCCCATTAGAAAACTCACGAAACTACTAACCTAACAGCTTGGGACATTCATATTGCGAAACGCGATTACAGAGCTTACGTGCTTTTCACGTGGACCGATAGAGGGAGAGATATCAGCATTAATTCCTAGATGACACCGACTGGGCCGGAGTTGGAACAATAGTGTCTTGTACCGCCTTTTTGATTTAATCATGCATTACATTACAATTAACTGTCAATCCGCAACGGAAGAAAATAGGACAATTTGTCTGCTAACGTGAGATTTCTCATTCTCTCGGATAAGTTTCATCTGTTAGATTAAACAAAAGGAGGCGTACGCCAACCCCGCTACAAAAAATTACACGTCCCAACGTCCACACATTGTGAAGGTGGAACCCTTCGAAGTGCAATGAGAGTTTGTCACCTGGAGGAGCCACATAATTGAGCGAAGCATCTTGGACGCCAAGTAAGTTTAATTTGATATCATTTGATTGTTTATGTAATATATTTTTCTTTAAAATAGGTGCTTACTAAATTTTATTAAAATCAATTTTAGTTCCAAAATTGTTAATCTACATGATCATCTTATAATTCTTATTTTAATTTCGTTACGTGCTTTTCTCGCTTTCCAGAGGAAGAAAACAATCGTCGACACTGAAAATCACAATGTACTTAACGTTTCAACTTTCGATCGAATGTGAACATAACTGAATAAGAATTGTGTAAAAACTGAGAACATAGTTTGTGTAACAAACACATGAGAACTTCATTTTTTCGACATTAAGAAATCTTATGAGCTGAAGAGTTGCTGTTTCTCTTTATAATCTGTGATTCACAACAATATGACTCCATATGATTACATACCTAACTGAATCCCATTTCTGGAAAACTCGTATGAATTACTTTTATAGTTCTCTTATTGGTAACAGTTACTTTAAAGAACTTAGCATTTCCTTTACATCTGATAAGTAGATTACAATTCGTTTTCTTTACACCTAAGCTGCAGCTTGAAACTAAAAGGTCTGCCGAATCAAACAAACTAAAGTCACTATGTACGTCTTTACAAAAATGTCCTCTTTCTCTATCAAACGATATATAGAAATATATTATTTCCACGCTAAGCCCGGTATTTTCAGGAGTAGCAATTCCAGTCCATCGATTTTATTTTAAATTTATTTTATTCTGTTTACTGGTTTACCTAATTGCTGCCTGATCCCTCGACTAACACCTTGATTTGATAGGGTTACTGGTTTTGCCGAAACACTCTAACATTTTCATCAGTTAAAGATCTTCTAACCAGTGATAGAATTAAGTTTATGAGTGGCATCACTCTGTTTGCGGCAAACGGCTAGATAGATCATTTGCTAAATTGATAGGTACACGACGTTTCTGAAGAGCTACTGGTATCCCGCCGGAGGTGTAAGTTCGTGGCTTTTGCATTTTAACCACAGATCGTTAACTTTGACATGAGATCATCACCTGTGTCGCCTTTCCCTCTTCCAGGGAGAGATACAGCTCAGGATATAACTAGGGAACCGGCAATTTTATTACATGCGCAATAAAACAACCTAATCTAATCCAACAAGATAAGCTATGAGCTCATACTATGTCTTCCAACCTCAAGAAAGTCTAGAGAATCAGTCCAATTGCGTGTTAAAAACATTCAAAACAAACAAAAACACTATTTGTTTACAGGAAAGTCTTTGACTATTCAACTCTTAAGCTTGGATGCGCACGTTTCCATTTCTGTGCCGAACTATTTATATTGTATCGCTTACTGGCGTACGAAATGTCGTGATAAGAAACGTAAACACGGTACCATCCCTTTGCGCAGCGGAAGTACATCCGGAGGTTTCTATGCAAAATAATACAGACAGAAATTTAAAAAAGCGGGACCGCTTTGAATACATGACCACTTAAATTCTGAACTTTAATCTTAATATTTGCCTGTTTTAGTAATTGTAACCGCTAGATGGCTGAAACATTCAGTGTGAAACTAATCAAACCAGTCTTTGTGCTTGACATGACGAAAAATGGCCTTACTGAGATGGGAAGTGTTGCACAGCAAGAAACAGAGTTTACAATGAGATGGGGGTGGACAAAGTTCTACTGCAAGGAACAAAATATTTAAAGTAGTGATAATAATAAATTGTGCTAGGTGTTCTGAAGAGTAGCTAAAGATTCAGATTCTGTACTTGATATATCTGATTCTGATATTCACTTTAAGTTCCGATATCTACTAACTGCACCGCGTGAGCATAGCAGTGATTAATGTAACTCTCCCATTTTAATTCAAAAAACTTTGAAAAAACCTATCTCCAACCTGGGAGACCTTGCTACGAAAACCATGGGATCAACTTGATCCTTTAATGATAATATGAGCCAAATTACAAAGAATTATTCAAACACAAACGTATAAATTATACAATACAACTCAGTAATTCAAATCTTCACAAAACCTCTACTCACTGACATTTTAAATGGGTTCTAAAATGAGCAAAGCTGACAATACTTTATAAGTTAACATAATTCATGCCGAATACGGAGCTCAAATAATAAACACAGCACAGAAAAAATCCACAAAGTTCGCCATGCAATTATTGGAACATTTCAATGTAATAAATCCAAAACACACTAATACTCAATTGTAACAGAATAACAAACTATCATAATGCTCACGTCCTACCACAATAACATATATAAATTCAGAAATACAATTACAAAACAAATTACAATCACCATGGAAAAGTAAGGTGGACAATAATACATAGTCACCAATTTTAACTTACTGAAAGCAAAACCCTCTCACAAAGTCAGAAAAATATAGCTACAAATCCCAAGATCATACAACGATCAAAGACACAAATAAACCAGCATTCAAATAAAAATCCCGTTTATGACTTAATTAATATTAATAATCAAACACCAACACAAAACAAAGAACAGAAAATCTCCGGGCAACAAAATCAAGATCCCGCTTCCCGATCGGGAAAACCAAGCAAAACAATAATCCAAATTCAGGTATGAAATCCAAAAATCAGAGGAAGGGTCTTCTGAGCTGGAGGCATTCAGAACATCCATCTCATTTACCATGATAAATTTTATAAACTCTAGCACACGATAGCGTATATATTTGCCGCTCCGGTGGCGCAGTGGTCAAAGGGATGGCCTCTGATCATTCGTCCGAAGGGGTCCGGGTTCGAATCCCGGTGAGGCATGGGTGTTGTGTTTGTCTTTCGGCACTGGCTCTTTCCCTTCCCTGGAACCAGTGACCCTAAATTGGGGACGGGCGACTGCTTATAGCCCATTGAGTTGCTCACGGTGGTCGTTAGACATCCAAACAAAAAAAAGCTTATATGTAGTCTTCCCAGAATATCTGAAACAGAGTTTCTCTGTCAAGGCACCCAAATGTAATGACCTTAGTCTTGAAATTCCTGAACACTAGAAGACCAAATGGAAAGTCATCCGCTGTTGGTGAATCACATTTACATCTTGACTTTTTAATTCCAAATCAAAGAAAATATGCAGTACAAGGCTCGTCTTCAGTTAATAGTTTATTTAGATATTAAGCATCTAAACATCTGTCACTAGAAACCATGGAAACGGTGGTTCCCTTATCCACGTGGGACCATCTACGTTGCCAGGCATCTTGAAGGCAAACCCTAAGACGATTCCTAAGAATTCAAAATGATATCTTAGCAAGATAGTCAGTATCCGTGTTTGGTGTGTCCCTACGGGAAAGTAAATCGTCAGTTTCATTTTCTGTAATTCTTCGGTGACCCAGAACACAGTGGAAATGTAAGAAATCATGTCCCAGTTCGGCCATCAAGTCATACATCACCATCACTAGTTCTTTAGCGGAATCATAGTCCGACAACGCAGCAAGAGCAGTCTGTGAGTAAACATGAACATCACACCCACGAGAGGTAGTCATAACCCACTCCAATGGTGTTTTATTGCAAGGAGTTCAGCTTGAAAAACAAAAACCCCATCCGATAGGTGTTCATATCGCTCACATAATATTAACTGTAAGGAGAACGAACGCCAAGAATGGACAAAGCAAACTATTCACTTTAATTTTCCACTGCCATATCGCACAAGGTAACAATGTTACCGCAAGATTTCCTGTTTTCAGTACATCAAGTTGTTCCTTTCATTTCATGAAAACTTCAGATTTTCATTATAGGTCAACAAGATCTGTTCTGGAAAAATTTAATAGAATTTGATTTTCCAGAAAAGAACTGTTCATAAAAACAGCACACATATTCTTGAATTTCCCCGTAAATGGAGCTATTTGGTACGCTGAGAATTTCCGTACATTTCCTGCGAATTTTTTTTCCATTACAACCATAATCAGCAAAGTTTTGTGAGGGATGACAACATCTGTTTTGCAGAAATTATGTAAGAATTAACACTGGTCACCAAAGGTTCTTTTTTTTATTGCAGAGGATTTTTCAATGTATTTAGGGTAGTTGAGCTTCCCGAAATGAAAAATTACATTAGTTTTGCCGAATTTGCTGTAGTTTTTGAGAAAATGCATACCCCTCAGAAATCAATTGTACCCCAATACCTCCTGTGGCTGCTGACATATAAAGCAGCTTTGATCTGGTTTTTTACTCTTCTACAGTTTTTTTATCAAATGAAATCTTTGATTTACTTTCTAATATTGCTTTGACAAATTATCTCTTCGTGCATGTAATACCATATTAATTATATTTCTTCCTCTTAAGCATAGAAATATGATTTCTTCACAAAGAAGATGTGTAAACAGTCCTAATGCATTCTACAACATTTGTGGCCAATACACTCTGCAAAAACAAAGGCAAAACATCACTGACTTTGTAAGACAAGCATATCTTGCTTATTTTGGAATGAAGCTTCGAGATCACGATAAGACTTGGGCTACATATAAAGTTTGCAAAGCCTGTGTTGAGTACCTACGACAGTGGAATATGGAAAAAGGAAATGTTTACACTATGGTTTGTCTATGGTCTGGACGGAGTCCAAAAACCACCACGATAATTTTTATTTTGGTGCTGTAAATGTGAAAGGTTTCAATCGCTACAAGAAACATAAGTGGTAGTATCCTGATAAGGAATTAGCAAGACGACCTGTGCCACACTGCGAAGTAGTTCCCATACTGGCGTTTATCACATTGTCAAAGCTTGCTTTGTCAGATGTCGAAAAAATACAGGACGTGGATAGCACCCTAGGGGGAAACAGTGGAATTGAGTAAGAAGGAATTTTTTCAACACTTCAGTAGTTTTACCCCCAAAAACCTGAATGATCTGATACGAGATCTCACTCTGTCAAAGCAAGCATCTGAACGATTATTATCCCTGCTGAAAGAAAAGAACTGCCTAAAGTCGAAACTGAAAATAACAGCTTATGAAACTTAAAATAACAGCTTATGAAACTTAAAATAACAGCTTATGGGAAATTCTTCCTTACTTCAGCCAAGATGAAGAACTTGTATACTGCAATAACATTCCTGGACTTATTCTCCAAATGGGACTACCGTAATATCGAACAGGACATGTGCGGCTTTTTATAGACAGCTCCATCAGGAACGCCAAATGTGCTTTACTGCACAATGGTAACCGTTATGCATCTCTTCTAATTGCTCTCTCTACAAAAGATAAAAGAGAATAAGAAATATTAAAAAGATCTTGCAGAAGCCTTGCTATTGTAAGCCCCAGTGTTTTATTTTTGTCGATCTTAAAATGGTAAACGTCTTGCTCGGGAAGCAAAGTAGATAACAAAATTGCCCATGTTTCATGTGCTTATGAGATAGTAGGGAAAAGGAACATCATTGGAAAAAGTGACATGTTCTTCAAGGGAAAACATGCCTCTAAGTGAGTCTATCTGACATCATTAAGGAGCCATTGGTTTACAGAAAACAAATCCTTCTCCCATTACTCCATATCAAGCTTGGACTGATGAAGCAATTTGTTAAGGCCTTGGACAAAGATGGAGATTGCTTCAAATACATTTATAGACCGCTATTAAATCGAAAATGCTGTCTCCTGCACGATACACTTTAATGAAGTGTATCGTGCAGGAGATGGCATTTACGATTTAATAGCCTTTGGTACACGAGTTAATTTTTTCCTATTTATAGACCGTTCCTGGGACTGAGGTCCGAAAAATGTAAAGCAGGGATCATTGATGGTCCCCAAATTCGTACAATCATCAACGATTTGAATTTCACCAAATGTATGAATGATATTGAAACATCTGGCTGGTGCAATTATGTCTTGGTTGTCAAGATTTTCTTGGATAACCACAAAGCAGACAATTTTGAAGAATTGGTTCAAAACATGCTCGACAACATTATCAATTTGGGTACTGCTATTAGCATAAACGTACACGTTTTCACGGCCACGTAGACAGATTTCTGGATAATCTTGGAGATATCAGTGAGGTACAAAGGGAGAGTTTCCATCAGGATTCAAAGTGATTCAGGAAAGGTATCAAGACAGATGAGACTGGCTCATGACTGAAGAATTCTGCAGCAGACTCCGATATGACTGTCCTGATGACCCACATAAGAGAAAATCGAAAAAATTACATTTTTCATTGCATTATTTGTGAATATCTAAATCATCTTACTTTTATGTGTTATTGTACTGACGACAACGCCATCAGGTATTTCATATGTTTACTTATGTATGATTTCAGTCAGTTTCAATGTGATTTATGGGTAAGTTACACATCACCATTATATTTTTTTGCAAATTTTTTGTTTTTCAATGTGGCCTCCATTATCTCAAAAAGTAGAGCGAATCTAGCAAAACCGATACCATATTGTAATTGACGCACAGTTTCAGCTTAAAACCTAAGAAATATTGTCGGCAATAAAATCACTATTAACCAGTGTAATAAATAGCATGTAATTTACTTTTGCAGAACCCCGTAAACAGAATTTCTTCATTAGCATGTAACCTGAAAGCTAGCCAAGTTAGCTCCATACAAACAATTTCTTTGCGCATCGCAAACGTGAAATAAAGACGACTCATTATGTGTGTATGATAATATTACACAAAAAAGGCACGGTGTTTACGTATATAGCATTGCAAACTTAGAAAATTGATATACATGTGTTTAGGGATAAAATCGTTACATCACTACGTGAATAACGGCTACACTCCCGAAGTCCTGTGGGTCGGTAAGCAACGTAAATATGTCCATAACAAGATGCGAAGGAATGCGTGCCTGCTTCCTACCAGAACAACAAAATACCTTTACGTCAAATAGTGTTTATTGTTTGTTTGATGGAGCTTAAATGCGCCTTTGAACTGACGTTCCAAACTTCCTGCGGTTTAGAAGGAAGCACAGGCTAAGTTATCCCGTAATGTTTTCCGTTGAACTGTAATGGACTGGATGGCATTATTGCTCAAGTTACACCATTATTTTGTCGCCCTCCTAGGAGGCGGACGCCGAAGAAATAATTAGACGTATGTTTCCGTTATTAGTAAATAACAGAATTTAGTCACATGAGCAAGGCCAGGGAAAGAATTAAACATGTACATTTTAGGTTTGTTCAGTAGTCTCAAATTATTTCCTTTATTCAAAATAGAGTTGCGCGAACGCATACCCCGTTCCCAAAAATTTTACACCCCAATCATCCGCCTTTGCGGATGTTTGCTCTCTGTCGGGAGGAACGCCCGTGTTGAACGACGTATCCCCAGTGCCAGGTAAGTATGAATTTTAAAATACTGGTTTATATATTTAATTAATTTTTCCCATATTATACTGAGTAAAATCATAGCAGTGTGTAAATATTGCAAAAAGTTCAGGAAATGATGTATGTATGCTTCTACAAAGAATTACGTTAAGTAAATTAATTAAATTATCATTCGCATGGCCAAATTTGCTAATTGCTAGACTCAAGACTGTGTGGTAAGCAAAATTCGTTCGCCTGAATCGGCACTGCCGCAGATCAAATTCGGAATGATTGCATTCATTACTACAACACAGAGAAATTGCGTGTATGCACCGCACAAAAAAGGTCTTTGATACCTCTGCAGTTACTACGGATGGCTTCGTGATCTGTGCCTTCCCTTGAATCTTATCATGTATCACGATTCAGCTGAAATGAGCGGAATCGTGATACATGATAAGATTCAAAGGAATCTTATCATGTGGAAGGTCCTGAAAGCAATAATAATAATAATAATAATACATTCCAAACTTTAATAATTTGAATACCTCTTAAGCGTTTTCGGAGTCCTTGATTTCTGAGAGGATAATTTTCGACTTGACGACCAAATATGAGCTCGTGATTTATATTTAAGAGCATGGATTTTTTCTCAGTTCACTACTACCAATATATATATATATATATATATATATATATATATATATATATATATATAAGGCCAGGTGATGCGTAACATCACAGCCTCTCCTTGACAAATGTCAACCCCGCCTTCTCGTGGTGCATCCTGTTCCCACTAAAGGGGCTCTGACGACCGCCAATAGCGGTATAACTATACCATCGGGATTAGAGGAAATTCTATCCCACACTCACCAACCCGCTTGGCCAGCGTGGTGAGTTATGGCCAAACCCCTCCAAAATGATTCCACAACTTAAATCTTGGCCCTCAGTCTCCGGCAGCTGGAATGTACCTGGCCAAGGCAGCGGCCAGTGCGACATGAAGGCAGAGGGTGCTAAGAATCCCCGGAGGACCGGACTAGGCTGCCATCTGATGCTGACCTTGGCTACGTACAATGGACGCTCCCTATCTTCTGATTCAAGGCTTCTTGAATTGGAAGAGGAACTACAAAGGATCAACTGGGACATCGTGGGGCTAAGTGAGGTAAGGAGAAAAGGAGAAGATCTCATCGAACTGAAAAGTGGACATCTCTTCTACTATCGTGGGACAGATACTGGCAGAACTAGTGGGGTTGGATTTATAATAAACAAGAAACTGAAGGATAAAGTTGTAGAAGTTGAAAGTTCCTCTGACAGAGCTGCACGACTTGTTATCCAACTCTCGAAAAGATACCAGGCTCAGATTATTCAAACTTATGCACCCACCACAAGTCATCCTGAAGAAGAAATTGAAGAATTTTATGAGGAAATTTGTCATCTAAATAATAAAGGTAAGCAGCACTTGAAAATAATTATGGGAGATTTCAATGCAAAAATAGGGCAACGGCAACAGAATGAAACTTCAGTAGGTAAATTCGGTCACGGCAACAGAAACCAGCGTGGAAATACTCTCGTTGAGTTTGCAGAGGCAGAAGGGTTTTTCATCTTGAACTCCTTCTTCAAGAAAAAGCCACACAGGAAATGGACATGGAGACATCCAAACGGGACGACAAGTGAAATTGATTTTATTATGTGTAACAAAAAATTCGTCATAGAAGACTGCAGTGTGCTAAACAAGTTCAACACAGGTAGTGACCATAGATTGGTGAGATGTAAGATGCACCTCAACACTAAACTTGAACGTGGCAAGCTCATAAGACAAACAAAATCTATTGACATAACCAACCTTAAAAACACCATAATACCTTCAAGTTGGAACTGAAGAACAGGTTCTCTGCTTTAGAAGGCCTAACATCAGAAGAAGTGGACATCTCTGAAGTTAACAGAAAAGTAACCAAAGCTCTTATGGAAACAGCAACAAAATTAGCTGGGTCTAAGAACAAGTTGCATGTAAACGAATTATCAGGAAAAACGAAAATGTTGATGCAAAAAAGAAGAGAGATGAGGACAACTAAAAAAGATGTGACTTCCAAAGTGGAATATATAGAGCTATGCAAGACAGTAAGAAAAAGTATCACTGAAGACGTAAGAAAATTCAACTGTGAACTAGTGAGGAAAGCAATTGAAAACAACCAAAGCCTAAAGATAGCAAAGGGACATCTCAGTAAGGGAAGAAAACAGATTATGGCACTGAGAAAAGAAGATGGTTCTGTAACAAGAAATAGAGGCGAAATTTTGACAAGAGTGAAAGATTTCTACTCCAAATTATATGAAAGGGATGATACATGCACTCCAGACATCATGAAAGATACCAGTACCAGAGTTCCTCCAGTCCTTCCAGCAGAAGTTGCACATGCAATCAAGAACATGAAGCGGGAAAAGCTCCAGGAGAAGATGGAATTACTGTAGACATCATACAAGAAGCAAGTGGAGAAATCGAAACAGTACTCGCCCAAATTTTCACTCGATGCCTTAATGAAGGAAAGATTCCTGAGGATTGGAACACCGCTACAATGATCCTGCTACATAAGAAAAGTGACATTGAGGATCTCGGAAACTACAGACCTATCAGCCTCCTATCAGTAGTTTATAAAATCTTCACTAAAGTTCTTTCACACCGCTTGAAGGTAACACTAGACATGGCTCAACCGAGAGAACAAGCTGGATTCAGGAGTGGCTACAGCACAATAGATCATATCCACGTACTGAGAGAACTAATTGAAAGAGCGAGGGAATATGAACTTCCATTGTGCATGGCTTTTATTGATTATGAAAAAGCCTTTGATTCGGTGAAACCATCAGCAGTTACAATGGCTCTGAAAACCTGCGGTATTGAAAATGCATACATTAATATTATTAATAACATCTATGAAAATGCAAGTGCAAAGATTAGGCTGTTTGAAAATACAACACACGTAAAAATTGGAAAGGGAGTGAGACAAGGTGACACGATATCTCCGAAGCTCTTTAATGCCACATTGGAGGGTGTTTTTCAGTCGCTGAGCTGGGAAAACAAGGGGATAAAGATTAATGGAGATTATCTAACCCACCTTCGTTTTGCTGATGATGTAGTCATTTTCGCAACTACCCCATCAGAGCTGCAGAGAATGATCCAGGAACTTGCTGACAAGAGTAAAGAAGTGGGATTAAAAATGAACTTTCAGAAGACAAAAGTGATGTTCAATGCTTTTACAAGAAATGAAGATTTATCGATTGATGGAGAAAAGCTGGAGATAACAGACACGTACGTTTATCTTGGACAGCAGATATCAAGTGAGGGTCACATTGGTGAAGAAATTAATCGGCGTACAAAACTTGCCTGGAGAGCTTTTGGAAGAAACAGCATAATTTTCAAGAGCAATATGCCATTATGTCTTAAAAGAAAAGTGTTTGATCAATGCATCCTTCCAGTGCTTACATATGGTGCAGAGACGTGGACCTTAACTAAAAGAGACATACAAAGGCTGCAGACAACTCAAAGAAGCATGGAGAGGTGCATGCTTGGTATAACCAGGAGAGATAAGAAGAGGAACTCGTGGATCCGAAAAATGACAAGAGTGGAAGACATCATGATCAGAGTTAAATCCCTGAAATGGCAATGGGCTGGACATACTGCCAGAAGGACAGATCATCGATGGACAGCCGAAATTTTAGATTGGATTCCAAGGGACAGGAAAAGACCCAGAAGAAGACCACATGGGAGATGGGTGGATGAAATTCGAAAGTATGCAGGGGTGACATGGAGGAGACTGGCACAAGACAGACCGTTGTGGAGGAAACTTGGGGAGACCTTCGTCCAGCAGTGGATTGATAATGGTTGACAATGATGATGATGATGATATATATATTTAGCATGGCTTTCCACCATTTCTCCATGGCTATATATTTTCCTTTCACTTTATGTTTCCAGAACATGAAATAAAATATTTGACTTAATTTAATTTTCATGAACAATTTTATAAATTCTATCCGTATATTATATCATTTTCTACATTGTATCAGCATGTACTAAAACAAAATCCCCCTCCATTATCCTTAACGTTTTAGAATTGTAGTTCCGTTTTGGTGATCGAAATACCTGCCATTCCAGAGTATTGTATCAGCCAATGTCATCCATCATATCTAGATTATTTACTTTTTAAATTGCAGAGCAAATATACGAAAAAAGAGATCAGTCGTTAACATTACACTAAATTTTATGAAAACTAAACAAACATACTCCAGTCCTTTATTGATCAAAATTTTGAGTGAGCGCAAACGGACTTAACATTCAATTGAAAATTCAGTGCGCAGTGGCTCAGTCACGCGAAAACCCTCTATGAAGTATTCAGTGTTCCTTCTTCGTGACTGCTCATTTTAAAAAAGCATTTGAGCATGTTTTAAAACACAAATTTTATGAATCATTGGAAATATACTTTACTATGGCGGAGATATCTTTATGTCTTCAAGATTTGCATTCCATTTTCCACAATGGAATGCGAATCTTGATCGAATTTCATACAGAAAACGTGTATATATTTCAGTAAAACAAGTAAAATACGTTGAATGGAATGTGAAAAATCAAATCGTTATTTCTTTGTTTGTACGTAGGTGCCGCTGTGACGCACATATTCCATTGCTTAATGGAAGAGTTAGAATTTCGCCAGGACGTGTTAAGAGCAAAATAACTGTACTTGGCGCTTATTAACCTGGTAAATGTGTAGTTAACGTCGTAAATTATTTGCCCTCAAATGGTTAGGGATTTGGAAAAAGGTGATTCTCACATATTTAAAAGAATATAATTTTATGGCAAATTGTGATAAAGTTTTGTATTAGAAATACTTTTTAAAGAATTTTATCATGAAAGTTATCTCCAAGTACAACGACGTGAACACCGCTGCGGTAGGCCTAATACAACGCAACGGCGACAACGTGAAGCTTGGCACCGGTGAAACGAAACTCTCGTTCCGGCAGCCATTTGGCTGACTGAAGAATACAAAGCGAAAGGGAAACCTTCTTGTCAGCGAAGCGTTCCAATTTATAGTGCTGCCTTCTAGAAAATACTTCACTTTTGCAAGATTTTTAACTTCTGTCGCAGTTTTTGAAAACACATGGTGACAATTTTTGATTCTGATGCATATGATTCCCCGATACGAAACAGAAAGTATGCAGATACCTTACTTTTTTACAGAAAAGCGTTAAAGTACATGTCGCGTTCTCCCCAACGGAAGTACACACGGCATCGAGAAATGAAAGTTTTGCTCCTCCTTTTGACTGTGTGGTTCACATTTCATTCAAATTGGATTACAAAAATGCACTCGAAAAAGACGTGAGTTCATACATTGCGCATCACGGAATCATACAACAAAAAACAGACAAACTAGGAATTGTAATAGACTACTAGTCTGCAAATATGCGATGCCAAGTTCCTTTGTAGTGATTAGAGGAGGGGCTTGACCGACAGTTCACTTAGAAACTTGTTGCACCAGACATGATCGAAAAAGGACAAATCCAGCGGAAGTGCACACCTAGGGAGAAGCTGTGTCAGCCATGCATAGAGGAGGTTTTGTACTTTTCTGGCCACGTGTGACCGAATATTGCTCTGCATGAATATAGCGTCAGTGCAATTCTGAAAGAAATGCATCCCCTTTAACTCTGAAATTTCGTTGATGTATTGCTGCCTATTGAGATTCCTTCTATTCGTATTAGGCGAAATCAGGAATTCAAACCAATGACACCTAAAATCACGAAGCATTCCTTGTACCGGCATTACGCTGCAAGTTGCCGTTCAGCACGAGGTCTTCGATCTGATATGAGACCATGATGTCGCAAAGAGTTCAATCGTAACTCGTCAGAAAACACAATCTGTTGCCATTTAGTGCGCCAATGACTGTGTTCCAATCCCCATTGCAGCCTGAGGCGTCTATGGTTAAAAGTCATCTTTCCTACTACATCGTTTCACGAAAACAGAATACCTTAGAAAATAATAAGTTAATCCCAGGTGTGAACGTTTTTGAAACACAGGCTCAACAGGCTTTTTTAAATACTGTTATGATGTCTTCGGAATCTTAATTTACAGCAATGATGAATTATAAAAAATAATTTTTCAGTTAATTACCAAGAACCACTTACCTGGAGATGTAAATAGTATGCTCCTCCTGAAGGCCACAGGGCAACTAAGGAACGTTGAAAATTGCAGAAACTTCAGGAAGGCTGTTATCTCAATGCTATATTTTTAGGTCAAGACTGAAATAATTTTTGAAAGTTGTATGTCGAAGATTTTTATGTTGCTGAATCTCATATTTCTATTTCAAATGCAGAAATATACAGTGTTGTGCAAAAGTATTTCATCCCATGCAAAAACCATGAATTTTGAAATTTAACTCTGTGTTTAACGAACTAATTTTCATAGTTACTTCGTCATTTATATGTCATTAGATGAAACATTTAATGGAGATATCAAAAATATCATAGGATTTCCAAGACCTGGAGTTTTCCCTAAAACAACAAACAGCATCTGGATTTACGAATCATAAGCATTTTCCACAGTCATACCTTTAATGGTGTTTATGATGCTCCAGTTCGAGTGCGTAAAATTGACTCTGAGGACAGCTATTAATATTTACCTACAGATATTGTAATCACTGTTTTGATATTTCACGAATTTTGGTGAACTGATCATATTTATACACTGATCATATTAAATATGGTGCAAATGTGGATACCAATTCATAGAAACTATGTCGGGTTTGCTATTTATTTCTCATATACGCACTTTTCTTCAATATTGATGGCCAGAACATTGAAAATCATTTTCGAAAATGGAATGCACAACCAGGGATATTGTTTCCGGATTATAATATAAAATGCTAATGAAAAGCAGTTTTCTGCTCTGTACTGGTATGTAGTGAAAATTCTAATTCCGTCGAAAAACTAAATGTGTATTTAAGATCCTAAACTTCATATTTGAAAAAGGCACGAAAGTGTTTTTCATACCTTTCACACGTACAGCTCAAATTACTAGGTTGACCACATTTGAAAAAGAAAAACCAGTTTCAGCACAGAACTACCTGGAAATAGCGATGCAGATTTGTTCAACTTCAGTGCATCGTAGAAATGTTACTATCGTTTTGGTATTGCGAAAGCTCATTTGCTTGATGAGTCAATACGTTTCGCCTAAGAAAATAAGAAGCATCGTACCCACTAATTTGCAGAATTCTTCCTAACTATACTGCTACTTTATATTCAACTTTAACACAGGAAATATCTATAATATCCAACTTCAAGTAATAGCAGGTGGTAGTACCTTGTGAAAGGATTATGATTTTACATGAAATTTTAATAATGCTGTCCGTTTCCGACGCGCGTTGGAACAGATGTAAGGATTTTTAATTGGAATTTTCATAGCTTTTGCAGACAGTTTGTAAGGCAAAACCACAACCTTCACACAGAGCAGAAGTTTTTGAACAAACATACGGAGAGACTTGCGAATGTTATATTTAAATACTTCAGAGGTGGTTTTCAGCTAAATATATACAACACATCGAATTGCAACACGCGTCCGAATCTTTCAGAAGTTGTGCCAACGTTGACCATAAGTTTCCGCGTTAGTTTGATGAGAATCATTCAAGAAATATTCATAAAGAAGTAAGTTTGCAGTAAAGTATGTGTGTAAATATTTGTTAAAAAAGTTCCTTTGATAAAACTTCCGGCGTTAGACTCTTAAATAACGTTTTTAAAAGGCGAAATTACACCTACAAATTCAAAGGAATGGTCGTGGGTGCTCGAAGCATTGGTGAGAGTATTAGCAAGAAGGCTTTACCTGAGAAATGTTCGAAGGCAGCAGTTTACAGAGAGTGGATATTCAGTCAAAAAAAAAAAAAATTAACAAGGTGCCGAACGCAAGGCGTAAGGTCATCAACGCATACTGAATGCTCGAGCTCAGCGGGTAGTAGACAGACTTGTTCATTCCAACAGATGGGAAAATACTTCGTCAGATTAGAAATAATCCGAAACAGGAACCAAGTCAGATGGCAAATCAACCTGCAGTTCGCCGCACGCTACATCGCATTGGCTAAGAGATGGCCTGTCCGTAAGCCGTTGTAATCTGCAGCGAACAAAAAGGACTCCCCGTTTGTTCAGGTGCAATGTTGTCCACCGAATCACGTTTTCATCTACACCATGTAGATGGACAGTTTAGGGTAGGGGGAATACCGTGCGAAAGCATGGAATTATTTTGCGTATTCTCTGTTCTTCAAGTTGCAAGAGGCAACGTTATGGTGGAGAAAATTTTTCGGAAGAGCGTTTCGTTCCTTAAATTCATGTGGAACAACTTATGTCCATCCAAATGTATATAAATATCGTTGCCGACCAAGTCCACGCGGTTATGTTGATGGTTTATCCCCTTGGATATTACCATAGTGGTAATTCACGAACTGATATTCATTGATTAATTTTACCGTGTTTAATAAACAGATATTTCTCATAGAAAAGTATGTAATATCGATTATTAGACAATCAGAAATATTTAATAAGATTATGGTTATCTACTAAAAATCGATTTACCATATGCCTACTGCCATCTTAATTGTGTTTAATCTTTTTCCGGAATAACTTCGGACTCGTCTTGAATGACGTAGAGAAACGTGCTTTCAAATACACTTGTAAACTAATTTCAGGATATGATACGAAACTGTTACTTTTCACCAGCACTCCCTTTATCCGAATCATTATAATTTCATTACTATTAGGTTGTTGCAAATGAAACATCAGAGGCTGCTCGGATAATTCTCCATGCCATTGTGTTCATGTTGTACACAAATGGTTTAAGAAGCATCAGGGACCCTTTTCCCTGCTATATTGGTCTCCTGAATCGCTGAAACTCTATCCAACGGAGAATTTGTGGTATGATGTCGAAAGAGGCATCAGAGAACTGAATCCGCCACCCAAGCCTTCAAGAGCTGGAGGGCACATTTCATTTCATTTGGGCTAATGTATCCCAAGCCACATACCCCTATTTAAGAAGGTCCATACCAAGAAGAATTCAAGTCTTAAGAGCAAAAGGTGGTCCAACAACGTACTCACCAGATAGTAATAATATTTGGCCAATCCGCGTGTATCATGCAAAGAGGTAAATAAATAGTATCTTAAATTAGGTTCGAAATTGTCTGTTAATCGCAAAATATAGAGTATATATTTGGTTACTAATCAGAAATATTAAAGTAAGGGACCGTTGCGGAAGCAATACCTTTTTTATCGATTTACTTTTTGGGATTATGAAAATAGAACTGAAAGAGCAGGAGTAAGATTGCTTGGAGAATCTATCAAAAGATTACGGTAAAATGATAAGTGAGTTCACGATGGAAGTGTACTTCTGCTTAAATACATTATGGAAGCAGCGTTTATGTTTTAACGTCCGACTCCTAAAAATTGAGAAGAGCAAGTATCAGTATAAACACAAATTACTAGCATGCCCAGTAATACCCCAACCGTAATCCTTACTTTGAAACCTCTGGAACTATGTAAAGCCTATTTCGGGATCAGCCTATGTGAATACTTGAAAGAGAAATTTAATTATTTCATGTGAATTTACCAGACGCTGTTAGTCATTCTGTTTCTTTAATTTATACCTCATGTCCGACACTAACAAAAGGTCGGCGCATGAGGGACTGTTAAAGAACTGTTGTTGGAGACTATTAATCTTTTACCTTATTTTAGCATTTTTTCACACATTCTTGCAAACTTTTAGTAAAGGATAATATTTTGTGTTAAGTAATTTTTTAAATCTTGAAATATAAGATTATCATATAGGATCCTATAATAATAAGCATTTTCAAATACCTCCATACAGAGCAGACAACCAATTGAGGAGGTGGCGGCCTGCGCAAGGGTTACCGCTCGCCACGTGATGTATACAATTTCTTTAAAAAACACCTTTTTGAACACTACATGAAGAAAGTGGTACTAGTAAAGGGTATTTCAGGTAAAAAAAAACTAATAAAAAATTATAGAAAGGGAAATAAAATTTGTACATGAAAGTAAACGAAAGTGGTGTGACACAATAGAACAGGAAATATAAAAGATAATTTAGAAATAAAAACAAAGGCTCCTACTTTTCTTCCGTTTTACTGTGACTCTTTTATGTTTTACATATGCAAAGTTTTATTTTAAATAACTATTATTTATATTATAGAATCAATATTGAGAAAAGTATTGACTTTTATCAGTAAATTATTGGAATTCTATCAATCAAATATACTTCGATGTTTTTAATTGCTTCTCTGCAAACATGGTTTTGAAAATAATTCTATTCAAGAAATTAAAATGGAAGCATATTTTAAACTTTTTTTGACATAGCATTATCTGAAATAAGAATTTGTGTGTTAAAATACATTAACGAGAAATTCCTCGGTGTTTGTGCCCTTAATTTCTTGATCTGAAAAATATTACTCCCTTAAAAATTTTGTTTTCTGTTAAATATGAGACTTTGTTTGACGTACGGAAATCGAAACATTTTTGTGCTGAACTCTATGTGTGGAAATATACAGAGTCGTATCAGAATAATATGACCACCGACCTAATAATGGGAATAACGACCCATGGCCTGGATGACAGTTTCGAGATTGCGTAGAATGGACACAATGTGAATCAGGAAGATTATCCGTGGCACACGTGCCCATTCGGAATGCAGCAGAACACGGAGCTCCAGAAGATGCACTTGTGGAACTAATTCGAACTACAGGTCACGTCATACTTGTAGATCCAAATAGTTCCACAAGTGCTTTATGGGATTCAGGTCGGGCGATTTCGCAGGACATGGCAGAACGATGACATCGCTGTCCTATTCCTGGAACCAGACACGCATCCCCTTAGTGACACGACAGGGCACATTGTTCTGCTGTTAGACAATATCACAACTAGGATGGACCTGCAACACGTAGGGAAGATATGGGCCGCGGGGTCAGAGAGGTAGCCATTCTAACATTATGAGAAACATAGCACAGTCACCTTGAATGCCTAATTTTAGAATTTTATATATATTTTTATAGAAAATACTCCTTGCCTTATTCAGTGAAGATCGCAACATCTAATTGTTACATGTTATATCTGTTCATTGCAATCACGTCTGAAATTCGTTTTCTCTGATACGAACAAACAACTTTTCCTTAAATTTTTCAAAATTGTTGCGTTCCGACAAAAATTTAAATGCTATTACGAGGTTAAAACTTTAGTGAAACATCTTTCTGACAGCAGAGTTACTGAATGTCTGAAATCTTAATACCTTAATCTCTAATGAACGTACACTGCCTGACATTGAAAATGCTAAAATAGGAAGCCTTTTTAGTAACGCCATGTAAATTGGTGGATATGAGTCGACAGCTGAGATATTATAACCTTTGTATTTGAGATCCAATAACCTGATCTGTGGCGAACGCAAAAGGGGGAATCTGGTTGGCAGGTCTTATTTACTTTCGTTTTCTCCTTGTTGTCGACACCATTGAACTCAAAAGACCTTAGTGACGAAAGCTCTTGTGAAGAGTGACGACACAGGTCCTTGACGTCAAGAATTTGTACCACCACAGAGTTACTGAAATTTTACCCCACTCATTTTAAATCTTAGGATAATTTCTATCTTCAACATTGCCAGAATGGGCCCTGGGATAACACCAAAAATGATAGTATATAACATTATGCTGCACCGAGGTAAAACCAAGTGGCATCTAACAAAAATGAAGCTGCCTCAAGGCTATAGATTTTACACTGTAACAATAGCACTTGGCAGGAAGTTCAGAACAAGTAACCAAAAATAAGACTACTTGTAAGCATCACCTCCATTTAAGTTATTTTCATAATACCTCTTTTCCATAGGGTAATCGGAAAAGTCATGATGCATTTTAGCCATGTTTTGCAAATGTAATTTATTGATAGAAAGAACAATGATATAATGCCCGTTTTGTTCGATGAACTTTTGCCATCTTTCAGTGAGCTGCAGAATGTCTCGTTCATAGAAGGACCTCTCTTTCGTGGCGAAAAACTTTATAAGGTGCTGATTTACAGCCTTATCTGAATTGAACGTTATACCACGCAAGGACTGTTGAACAGCGCGAAACAAGTGAAAGTCTGACGGCGCAAGGTCAGTCGAGTATACTGGGTGTGGCAACACATCCCACCCAAGCACCAATTATTTTTGGCGGGTGATAAACTTGTGTGTGGTCTCGCGTTGTCGTGATGCAACACAACACTTTTACGATGAACGAGCTTTAGAAGTTTCTGGATGATGGATTCGTTCAAACTGTCCATTGCCGACAGTACATACTCAAATTGATTGTTTGGTTCCGTAGTAGGAGCTCGAAAAACACGACACCTTTAAAATTCCACCACACATAGACCAGAACCTTCCGCTGATGAATGTCTGCTTTGGATGTCGTTTGAGGCAAAGCAGCACGTCGGGACCAAGACCGTTTACGCAGTACATTGTTGTGCACAATCCGCTTTTCGTCACCAGTTATCAGTCGCTTCAAAAAGGATTATACGCGCTGTCAATAGAGCATCTTGGAGTTCATGAGGAATCCACACATCGAGCTTGCTTACATTTCCCAGCTTCTTCAGGTGGTCGTGAACGCTTTAATGATGGATGTGCAATGTGTCTGCAATCTCTTGTGTCGTGCAACGTGGGTTTGACTTGATCAATGCCTTGATTTGATCGTCATAAACTTTGGTTGGCTTCCCGGACCGAGGATCAACATTGAGGTCAAAATCCGCAGCACGGAATTTTGGAACTACATCTGTCACTGACGTTCTTGTAAAGCTTTATCACCGCAAACTTTACGCAACGTTTCACAAGCTTGACGCGCGTCCTTCCCTTTACGGAAGTAAAACAGTAAAATATGGCGAAAATGCACAGTTCGGTCTTCCATCTTCAACTTGATGTCAAATCTCCGCAAACCAACCAAATCGGTCACTATTCCTTTTAGACTGCAGTTAGAACTGGCACCTGTCGAATGCCATAGCGATAACAAAGCTGCGCATGCCTCTAGTACCTCCAAAACCGCCCAACCGCCATCGGGTGCCAAAATACGTCATGACTTTTCCGACAAACCAATAATGTGCTTAAATAAATGATTCCAATCACTTTATGTTAAGAATCTTGTAGCATGCCACTTTGGACTTTAGTGCAATGCGTGAGAGACAAAGAAATGTAATGGTAAATACTCAGCTTTTGTACATAGCGCAGGACACAGTAACTGGGCACCAGCCAGAAACGACCCGGGGAGAAAAAGCAGGGAAAGTAATATACGCAACAAACGAACAGAATTTTAATGTTTTGTAATGTGGGAAACATAATAATATGTGAATTACATCAATGCTCTTATGTCAGTGTGGTGGGTTATATTTCAGTTTTTAAACCGCCCATTGGCAAACCTTTCTGTTTCCTAGATTATTCTTACAAACGCATTTCGCCAACGGTCCTTTCAGTGATCTTGTCATTAATAGACTGAAGATCTTTCGTTTTGGCCTGCGATCTGTAGTGACAAATTTTGCTGCACATCTCGTGAGTGTCTGTCATGCCGGCTGAGTGACTAATTTGAATTGAGCCATATCTCAGCCGTTGTGTAAAACACATTTTAAACTCCACTCAGAACTATCAATGAAAAGGACCCATTCATTTGACATGTATCATGATAGTTCCATTTTCCTGAGTAGGGCACTGATATCATTGCAAAACACTAGGTTGTCCTTCCAGAAAAGGGGCATCAAATCCTTTTCTCTGCTACAGTAAAACATATTGTAGGTATCAGGTTGAATAAAATTCTTTTCATTCAACCTGGTGGGCAGCAAATCTGAATGCTCTTTCGAGAGGTTCAAATCTCTGAGGAGGTCACTCAGTTCATGTTGATTAAAAGGTTGAGCACTTGATGAAGTTCCCATGAAATCACTGCCACTTTCCCCACTGCTATGATTTTGTATGTGATCAGAAATGCTTGATTCCTCATCATTTGACAGCTCCGGTAGGTGGATGAAAGATGGAATGGGTACCTCATTTGAGTGTGGATACAGTCGTCTTGCTGAATCAAGGTCAGGAAATGTCCAATTGTTTCGATTGATGCCCTTGATGTTCACAATACAAAAATAAGAGTCATCATGGTGGTTTTTCGGTTCCCTCCACTGGTATTCCTAATTTGAGAGAGCTTCTTTTTCTATTTGTCCACTCTTAAAAATGTTCCGTGCAAGTTTTGCATACAAATGGGAAGCATAGGTCTTATCTTGGTATCCAAGCTGAACACCAAAATAACCAAAATATGCCCTTTTCACAAATTCAGAAATAAGTTTCCTATTTTCTGTAAGGGTGTACTCGCCACAAATGCTGCAAAATACATCTTAAAGATTCAAGCAGCGTCTTTGTGCTGATGACATGGCGTCTAATCTATCTGCAAACAAAATTACATCACATTAGATCATCTGGTTGTATAGTTGTTCACAAACTCCCAATTAGACTAACAAACACTGGCTTTACACTCACAAAATTACAATATACTCTGGTTTTACGAACATATTATAACAATTTTTCTGCACATCACCATATAGGGCAGGTATGCCCTATTTCCAAACTAGAGCTGATAGGGCAAAACTGATGCCATTTTTGGAATTAGTGCCCCACATTTATCAAAGAATATGTCTAACTTCCTAAGCACCAGAAAGTTTTTTCGTTGGGATGTGTTATATAGAAATAATTAAGAAATTATCTTGATTTACATGACAAACTTTACCGAGGGGACGCTATAAGGCGAAACGCGAACTAAAGACAATATAGTACAAATCGGTTTGTCGGAAATGAAACACCGTGTAACTTTCATTAGATTAAAATATCACATTTTTGGTTAATATCTAAAACACTCGGTGCAAATGTCTGTGAAACAATCGCTATCCCTCCACTTCCTATTGAAGAATTGCCCTCTTAACTTAGTAATTACAGACTGAAATACGGTCAGATGTGAGAATTTTCGCCATTTGCAGTGCTGTATTTTTGCGCTATTTACTAAAAAGGAAAAAAGCGAAACATGACGATCTGAAAAAACACTCATTCAGAGGTTGAAAACCAGGTAATGACACGTCACGGAAGGTTTTCTTCGAAGCAGAACCGAACATGTTCACTGGTATGATTAGTTCTTTAGCAAATGTGTTTTCTTAAGAAATATGCCATATATGTTTACATATAATTTGTATAAAGTGGGTACTGGCGCAAATAGCAGTCTCTACACACCGAGGCATCGACTCCACCAGATGTCGAAGGATTTCCGGAGGTAATAGAAGCCATGCGTTTTCCAGCATTGCTCACAACTCCGCCCGAGACTTCAATCATGTTCTACTCCACGGCATCCCAGGGATCGTCCACATTGTTTAAATCAGGGGAAGGTGGGTGCCACTGTGCGGTTCCAAACTTAGATGAGTGTTCCTTGAGCCATGCCTCCGAATTTGAAGCTCGATAGAGCGGCACCTTGTCTTACTGTAACAGACCATCTGTCCCAAGTCAATTCAACGAAAGACATATTTTATTTAACTAATTTGTTCTGAAACGAAAGTTAAAAGTTAAGTTAGTACCAGATTCCTTTGAAATAGAGTGCCTTACGTAGAATTCTGAAACACGACTTCATGTAGTGGAACCAGCTTCACAGAAGATGAAAACATCCAAGCTGATAGAAGTCCATTTGATATTTCTTTCAACACTAGCTGCTTGGATGGGACCGGCCCTAAATGACACACTGATATGGTTTATATTTAACTCAACTGATCTGCAAAATACGTCAGTCTCATGTATGGGAGCAGTTGTATGAAAAAGCCTGCTAATTCTTTTGAAGCCTATTTTTTACGATTTCCAAGCGTAGGTTGAAGAAGTGTATATGCTCCAGCTCTGTCCGTGTGTCCGTCCGCACGATAATTCACATAAAAATATTTCGATCTCGATGAACGTTTAGTATGTGTTAGGGGACCGCCCGGGGACGAAACCTGTTGAAAATAGGCGCAATGGGGTCAAAGGTTATCACATAGGAGAGGTATCTATTCCATCGCCCGTATAAATCATAACTTACGTAAAAATGCTTCGATTGCGACAAAACTTGTTCATGTCGTTCCGGAGATATACTGAACCGGCCTGTTGAATAATATCGAAATGGCGTCAAATGTCAGGGCACGGGAGCGAGATCTATTCCTCAGCCATTATCCTCATAACTGTAATGACTTCTGGTATGTAGGAAAGCGTATCATAATAAATGCATTGTATTATTTTACTAACTTGTTCCTTTTTGAAAAACTATCAGAACATTCCACCAAATTCGGGGAACCGAAGGCAGTATTTATTGCGTTACATCTATAACGTCCAGTTGATCATATGTGTCCTTGTTGCCGAAATTTAAAAATTCAATGTATAATCGCAACATACATTTATCCTATATTTGCTTGGGATACACGCAGGTAGATATGAAGTGAAAAGTTAAAAGGGAATTTTAGGAACCCACTTATTCAAAAAATGACTGACTCCGGGAAACTGTCTGGCCCGTCTATTGCGTAGATAAGGCTACTTCTCTTTTTTTATTTTTATTTTATTGTGTCGATTCGTCATGCATTTACCGCCTGCCCTTTAATATACCGTCTTTTATTTAAACACTTCTAACACATTTTTTAGTTCATTAGAAATGAAAGATATCGTTTTGCACATGAATTCAGTAAAATGGCTTTTAATAAAGGTCTTTATAAAATGATAACTTTCAGAGAAAATTTTGGATTTTATATGACGGGTGTATATATCATATTCAAGGGAGTTGTACTCAAGGTCAATCGTTAGCGAAATAACATGCATACTTTGCTGTGAAATATACGTAGCATAGTCAATAAATACATTGGGCATTAGCATCTAGGCAACCATCAAGACTAATAGACAGTAAAGTTTGCTCATCCTGCCTCCTTCGCAGCGGAAGTGCCGGTTCCTCACTTGCCCCTTACGTAGTGACGTCAGTGTACCACACGACGCAGCCAGCAAGACGCATAGAGTGTTAATACAATTGAAGCACTCGCGGGAGAAATGTCAACAACTTTTTACTCAAATACGCTCTGAATCTGAAAGCTTGTAACCAAGATGTAATGCAAAAGCACATCTGTAATATAATCAGGAAAAAACGGACATCCATGTGAATATTTTATTTAGAGTAAACCGAGAATGTGAAGAAACTTATTACGCATTTCTTTCATTTTTTTTTCAAATCTGTTTAATCTAAATATCTAAATAGGATACTGACATGACACTAAGAAAAAGTGCAGGGACAGTGATTATACCTTCTAATTTATTTATATGCAACTGTAATACTGTCTTTAAATAAATTCAAAAGAAGGAAAAAAACTTATAAGATTATGCTGTCAGAACTTCATGAAGAAATCCCTTTATGCGGAACAAATAAAAACTTGAGTAGCATTTCACTAACTTGCTTAATTAAAAAGTTGGAAATTAATTTCTCTAAATGCTCTGTTATTATTTGTAACTAATCGCTGAACAGAAAAGTTAAAATCATGGATCTTTGTAATTTTTGTTTGTTTGTTTCTTTAGTCATATTTTATTCGCTAAATTTTGAGAACTTTAGGAATCGGGACATTATTTAACGTAAAAAAATTCTTTCTTCACTTACCTTTGTCATTTTCCTTAGGTAACAGTTTTAACCAGTTTTCTCTTTTTGAGTTGGCAATATATTTTTGCTGAGCTTTAATATGGCGCATACGGATCATAATTCGGGTTTTCATGAATAGTTTGATGGCAGGGTGCACAATTGGAAAGAACTGATGGGCAGGAGCTTCCACTGCGGTGTGAACAATTCTTTTAACTTTCCTTAAATTATTTTTCCCATGTAGTTTTAAAAAATTTTCTTCTAATTGGATAACCATGCTCATCCACTCATTTGTTGGATGTTGCAAGCAGCCTCTGCTTATGACGCTAATTCATCATTGTAGGATGCATTATTGTGTAAGACACAGGAAGACGAGAGCATGGAGACAGTTAAATCATGTTGTTCTGACTCAGGCAAAACGTTAGATTTCTGACAGTTCCATACTACTTTCCCAAGTACCATCAGTCTGAGACGATTTTGAAATTCCAGTGGTAAAGGGTGATCATAGGTATTCCCTGCTGCACGTATGTGTGAGAAAAAATTTCAAGGACATCTTCATTAACTCTGTGAGTTAAAAAATATTTTAGCTCATATTTTTCGCTTAGAAACTTGCGAACAGCCATTACGGATGTAATACTGACCAGAAGACCTTGCTGAAATGGTAGGGCGTTTTTTCTTCCAACAACGCGCATCTGCGAAAAAGTGTTGTAAGCCTCATTCAGAAGTTAAAATTGCTGTTGACTATTACCTAAATCACATCGGAATGGTTTGTCTGAGAATGGTTGCCTCGAATTCATTGTATCAAAAAATCTGTCAACAAGAAGAATAAAATTTGCTGCTTCATCATCTTCGGGAAATAAATATTTGATAGCATTTCCAACACGCTCCGAAAGCAACTGTACAGCATAACGTACAATCTGCTTATTTGCTCCTTTAACACGTATGTGTGTTTCACTCATATTGTACGCTATTTTTAATTCCTTACTGTCCTTCTCTAATAGCTTTTCAAATAGGGAGCAATTTATCACTATATTTCTTATTTTTATGCCACTGTCTAAAATCTGGTTTTGCAATAACTTTACCAATTGCGGAATGTCAGCAAATACATTTATATGTCTGTTTTTGTCGTAAGCATTTTCAAAAACGGACTCTCAGGTGATATAGTCAATTCTTTCCATAATTTCTGGTTTAAAGCTCCCAGATCTGAAGTAAGAGCAAACACAGGAAACATGATATTTTCTACTGCACAAATTACTTTCATTAATATTTCTCTGAGACTGGAACCGCTAACGTCAAAATCGTAAAATACTGGTTGTTTCCATGGCTTAACAAGTCCTCTTGCCATGAATACCAGTACGTACCTACACGGTCCCATAACTTCATCTGTTTCACTATAACAGCACATTTTGCTGGAAACTTTCATCTATAGAAATTACACATGTTTTTTCGGCTTCAGTCATTTGCATTCCTTGGCTCTGCATCAGTTTTAAAGTTGTGGCTTGAATTCCAGGAGAACATTTAATTGTAGTTAACCATCGGCTCAACGATGACAAAGCAGGAAGCGGAATATTAACTTTATTTCTGAAGTAGTGATATGCTCTCCTGGAACTAGTTCTTAATGTTATTGCAGCTGCAATATCAGTAGAATTCCAAACAATCCGTTTTTGGCCTACCAAAACCCTTATCTGTCCTGAAGTAAACACTGTAGAAAGCAAATTTTTTATGCACATTTCTCTGTTTTTTTCTCATCTTTTCGTAACCTTCGCAATTCTAATAATTCTTTCCGCATTTGATTCTGTTTTACTTTGAGCACTTTTACACGTAAAGTTAGACTATGGTTTGAAGAGCTCAAAGATAATATTTGTTTTTTAGCTTTTCATTTTCCTTCATCAAAATATAATTTTCCTCCAATAGAATTTCATTTTCTTTCAGGTCTTTCATACATTCAATTTCAGTATTTTCATCATCGGCACTCCACATGTCTTCCAAAATTTGCTCTGCATTATCAGAGTTTATCAAATCACCAACAAGATCAGTTCGTTTCCTTTTCTCCTGCCTGTTCTTTCTCTCTGAATTAGAATTTACACGAAAGTTTCCAGGGAGGTTTAAACTTGGTAAGGCTGTGTCCTTTGGCATTTTCCCCACACGGGGATAACTGGTTTTCCAGTTATTTGGGGAGGGGCGCCCCCACGGCCCGAGCTGACCTTGTGACTGGTCAACATCTGATGTCATGCCACCGCTTGTTTTTTATTTTGGTGCTGTTAGTGTTTGCAGGGACGGCTGTTCATCCAGCTGTTGGGGAGTCGCGGCTCCACGATCCCGAGCTGGTCTTGTGTCTCGCTTTTTCGTTTTTATTTATTTTCTCCACTGGCTAGTTGCCCGTGTTGTATACTCTACGAAATCGCTACCACGCTATGTACTAACACCCCGGTCTTGTGGTTTTGTTACCCTCCACCACTAACTGTTTTATATTAACCGCTCAGTTCGTAGGTTGCTGAGATTCCGTTTAGGTTCCCTACCAGGGTTTGTCTTCCTTAGATTACTTTTTTCCTTTTAGCTGGTTTGGGTGCTAGACCTACCTGCATGTTTGCCGCGTGCGGAGACCCGTGAGGCGGAAATGGGATGTCTGGCGGCTGAGGTCGCAGGAGACCGGAGAAGTGCCTCCTGTGTACCAACACTCCTCTTCGACCCCGGCTTCGCTGTAAACGGGAGGCTAGACACTAACCCACCTCTAGGCAGAAGTCTTGTACCAAGTTGTGTACAGGGCTTTAGCGGCTTTTTTTGTCGTATAGCACGGCAGGGTAAGCCCGGGGGCTGTGGGATCATGCTAAAGGTGTTGGCATGACGGTACTCGGAGGCCGAAGTGTCCGCCGAGTGCGTGTGATCACAGCCAACGGACTATATCTGCAACGTATAAGCTCCAGAACTGTGTCCAGCGTCATTTTCTTGGCTTGCAGACCTCCAGTTCTCCCTTGTAGGTCTCGGTGGTGGGTGGAGTAGTCTGCAGACGAATCCTCCTCCTTTTTTCAATGGGTAAAAACAAAAACAAAAACTCCAAATTCAAGTCACCTGAGAAAATGATAGTTGACAACGACTCTCCTTCGTCTTCTCAACCTACCAAGTCTCATAACCTTAAACGATCTTTAGACCATGACCTGGACCAAGAATGTGGAACCTCTTCTTCGGCAGCTGTACCAGTCGCTCCGAAGCGTCGTCTCCCCTCTATTGCTGTGAATACGCATGCTACACACTTAGTTGTAGAATCCATCGATCCAAATGCGAGACTGTCCACCAGATCTCCCTTTTTCATTTCTAAAGCTTTGGACGCTGCGGTTGGCCCCTTGAAGTCTGTGAGGAAGCTTCGCTCTGGGGACCTGCTTTTCCAAACTTGCAGTGTTTCTCAGAGTAAGACTCTTCTGCACCTCACTAGTCTTCAAGCCATTCCTGTATAAGTGGCACCTCACCCGTTTCTTAACACCTCTCGGGGTGTTATTTCGGAGTTTGATCTCTTGCCATGCATTGAGGACGAATTGGTGACTGAACTTGCAGATCAGGGTGTTATTGCTGCACGTCGTATGATGTTCCGGAGCGATGGTTCTTTGATTAAGTCCAAAAATGTAATCTTGACTTTTAACTCCCCGAAAGTTCCGACCGAAATCAAGGCTGGCTACTTGGTCTGTGGAGTTCGCCCGTACATTTCCAGTCCTCTGCGCTGTTTCAAGTGCCAGAAGTACGGGCATTCACAACGTTCATGTAACAGTTCCGCTCGTTGCGCAAATTGTGGCTCCAGTGAACATGACGGTGAAGGTTGCACTTCTGCGGCCTGCTGTGTTAACTCTGGTGAGGCCCATGCAGCTTACTCCCGCAACTGTATGAAATGGAAGGACGAGATGGCGATCCAGCGCCTCAAGACCCTGGAAGGCCTCTCGTACCCTGCTGCCAAGGCCAAGTTGGGTATTCCCAACAACCGACAGCGTACTTTTGCCGCAGTAGTTCAGTCTCTGCCACAACCCGTGCAGCCCTTTGTCCCGCGCCCTGTAGCTCTCGCCGCACTTGCCAAGAGATCTACAGCTGAACAAGCGACACAGGTGGATTTCACCGAGCTCCAGCTTATTCGACCAGCTGAGTCTGCGCCTTCTCTTCCAGTTTCCAGCAGAAAGCCTGCACGTGTGGAAGACCCGGACCTAATACCGCAAAGGTGTGTAGTGTCCATCCAACTGTCGCGGTGCAACTGACCAGCATTGCAACTTTCTCAGACTCAGCAAGGTCGCCACCCTCAACCAACATTATAGAGGAACATAGGGCGGAGGAGAGTGACAGTTCGTCCCCCTCCTGTTACTCATCCTATGTGTAGTTGTGTTCGTTTTCGTGATGTGTTTTATCATTCTCATTCCTCAGTTTTACTTAATCGGCTAGTTTCTAACCAATGTACCATGTTTTTAATACTGTTTGTTTCATTGTCTTTTTTGGCTATTCCATCATTCTCATGGTTCGGTTTTACTTGGTCAGCCAGATTTGGGGATTTATGCCACGTTTTTCAATACTGTTTGTTTGTCTTGTGTCTGGCGCGCTTTGGCCAAACATGGCCCTTGCGCCATAAAAATCAATCAACCAACCAACCAACCTTTGGCATTTTGCGGATAGGCAAACCTAGAAGTTTATTCCTTAAATCGCGTTCGTAGTCTTCCTCAGGAAAATGTTCCGAACAAATAGCTGAATTCATTTCGTTGAAACTGTCAGCTCGTTTGCATCTCAATTTCCATGTCTTACGCAAAACTTCATTTTTCGGAAACCTATGGTAATGAATGCCATTCCTTCTGGTTTTCGAATAAAAATTTTGACACGTTGCTATTGCGCACGAACCAGGCATGTTCAGTGTTTAACGTATAACCAAGGAAAAGAAAATGTGTTTGCTACAAATACCTAGCTTCAAATTCTCGGAAATGAGACAATGTAGCTTTCAGACCCTGAACCCGAAAAACGGGAGCAAGCAGCTTTAGGCGGTTGGGGTGTGGAGATCTCTGGGACTGTGACGTCACGAAGGCGACCCCTGAGACAGTGCTCAGCGGAAGAGTCGGATAAGCATAACCTTGGAGTCTACTAACCTTGCGCAACCATAAGGCAAAAGGACAGATGTCCTTTTTTTATCACTCTTGACAACCATTCGCATTACTAGCCGAAAATAACAATTTCTAAACAGTGTTTATATAACCATTAATTTTAGAAACAATACGGTTATTTTGTGTTCTTTCCTAGTTCTTGTGTTACGGCATGTGACTCTCGTTCGACAACAAATGATGCACTTGCTCTATAAATATTCAAAAGTCGTATATCCAGAAAACCAATGTTGTAGTAGTAATGAGTGTTCGTCATTCTCTTCCAACATACTCAAAAAGATGGACGATGATTCTCCAAGTCTTCATGCGTTGCAAACAGAGAGGATGAGCGTTCGGACATACGGCTCAAATTCTTCAGTTGCTTCACAACATAAATCAAGATCTGGGCTTCTCGAGCTCTCGTTGACGATCGCTCTCATCTGATCTTCATTATTCTTTATGATTTGTCCTCACAGATGCTTTTTTTGTGAGAAAAAGATTGTACTCTCTGGAAGGCCCAGCCTTCAACGATGCTATGTGTATTCTGGTAACGTGTTCTTTAATTCTGAATATCAAAGAAACTTCTTAACGACAAAATTATTATATTGTAGGGGTTACTAACGCACACTACCAGAAATACTACCATTTTAGAACAAATTATAGAGAGGTAAGATACAACTGTCCATTCTCCGAGTTCAGTGCAACTTTCTTTGATATTCCAATGTTTATCCATAAATGTCTTTTGTCATATATTATTTTATGTTTACATTTTATACCGGTAGCTTAATGAAAATTTCTTTTAATGTTATAATGCGTAAGCTCTATACAATGCTATTAAGCATGATTTAAAATTCAGCGTTAATTTATTGTTTGTTGTATTGCAGTACTCCAAAACATAGATGATACAAGGAAGATCACTGAGCCCAAAGACATAAATGCGAAAAACCGATGGTTCATCTTGACGCTAACGATTGTAATTTAACATATGATTGCTTTCGATTTCATTCGCATTTCTGAATAACATTGAATCGAAATTGGCCAATTTAATTTTTCATTAATTAGTGTTTAAAATCATTTACCACATTTTTTTTATCTTCGTCGTTATTTCAAAATCACTAAAAACAGTACAGTGTACATAAAACACACGAAAATGGCATCTTCCAAAATTATCTCTTTAGTATACTATCGGTCAAATTAAAAAAATGTGTTTAAGTCAATTTTCGCCTTAATCTGCTACTTCCATGTCACGTTTTTCCCATTTTCTTTTGAAATGTAAAGCATAAACGCAGGTATTCAAATTAATTTGGTGTAAAAGGAAACAGTAGAAAAAAACCTAAGTACCGTGCTCCAAAAAGTGGACCAGTTTTAACTGTCCTCTAGGATATCAACGATTCTTTTTATGTTGAGACGAAGGTGCATCTTACTTTTTTTTTTTTTGATTGGAGGTTTGACGACCACCGTGAGCAACTCAATGAGCTATAAGCAGTCGCCCGTCCCTAATTAAGGGTCACTGGTTCCAGAGAAAGGAGAGAGCCAGTGCCGTAAGACAAACACAACATTCATGCCTCACCGGAATTAGAACCCGGACCCCGTTCGAACGAATGATCAGAGGTCATCGCTTAGACCATTGCGCCAGCGGTGCGCATCTTACTTTTCTCCGAAATGTAAACGTATTTATGATGATCATGTTCCTGTTGAAACAATCATGAAAATTATACGAATCATGAGTCGTGAGCATGTCTAACCTAGCCTGGAAAGGATGCCTCGACATTAGGGCTGTAAGTTGTTTATGCATTTGAATTTGCCCATAGTAGTAGTTAAACACCGAAACAAAGGAACAGGAAAGTACGGCAGTTTAGTTGCATCATATATACCAGTTTTAAGGCCTTTAGTAAACTGACAGCATGAAATGTACAAATGATTTTAACTCTTCCATTTTCATGTCTGTGCAGAAAATCGCACGAAATCTGCCACACCATTTCAGTGATTAATGTTTCTTTGCTTTTGGCACTTCCACAAACTCAATAAACATTCAAATTAGCGATTTCGCCACTTGTTTTCCACATACTTAATTGGGTCGTATAACATATAAAATGTTCACACTGGTGGAATTCAAACTAACGTCTTTCTGCTATGGAGCGACTGCCCTCCCTACTGAACGAGGCCGTAGGGATTGTAGCTGCCTCATCTTCGATTTGACTCATGCGTATTCTCAGTAATACGTTACCTAGATCATTTCACGTAGTGCGTTGTAAGACTTAGTTGCAGTAGAGCTTAAAAATTCCACTTCCGCGTCGTGGCATGCAGAACAAATAATCGAACTGGCATCACCAAACGAATCAATAATTATGAAAACAGGAAACGTTTGTTATGATTAACTATCGCTGAACAATAAAAAAAATAATTTCGGCTCACTGCAAATTCATTCGCCCTCGTTGGGTACTAATTTTAATTTCAGTACATTCTATCAATAGGAAAATCTGCGCAACGCTTTGAATAGCCTTTGATACTGTCCATTTTCGTTTTTAAAAGAGCAGGAGTGTCCAACGTTCGAACATGGTGTTCAATTTTTGAATGTGGTTTTCAGCATTCGGATGTGGCTGAGTACCTCCATAATCCCGTGAGGAAACACTTTTCTTAAGAAAACGTGGAAAAAATGTCGCCCCAACGAAGCAGAAAGAGTTTGAAGAGGGCGTTATGTTAACTTCGATGTACAGTGCCCAGGACTGTGGTCTTTTCCCTCGAGTCTTCTGTTCTACAAGATTTGTTATTTCAGTGGGGTTACGGTTCAAGTGGTACTGATGCTTTCGGCTTCTCCGGTGATTTCCCGTTGTTAAAAGTGAAGGTCGTTGACTTATTCGTCATAACTGTTCGACAGTGATTCAGTAATTTATTGGAAGAGGAGGATGCCTACCTGCACTAAATATTTCAGCGATTTACGGAAATACTACCTTTGTGAATTTACTGTGTATGTGGTAATATGTACCCTATCTCAGAAATAAAACCTTTGGATTTACGCTTCGAAGTGAGAAAGAACGTAAATACTTTTCACCAAATATTTACATGATGCCATCGTACGACTCCCATACATTTGTAGCGGAATACAATATTCCTGCCTTGAACAATTTTTCGAGGACATTGGGTGGCTTATATCAATGTACGATACGTGAAAAAATGTTATTGAGATTTTTCAAATAATTTCTGCTACTAAAATTATTTTTACCTATGCTTCACAGTATGCATCACTTGTGTATAGCGTTCATATCTATCGCTTCCAGTTGAAATATAGAAAAGTTTATTATTCCCATTTTTAAGTGCAGAAAAAGAATAATTGTTTCCATACTTCCCTTGGAAATTAGAGAGGAAAGGATTCAGATTTGTTTTTAGTAATTAAAGTCATATAATGTCAACATGAAATCAGGAAATCAGATTTTCCTGTTCTCAAAAGAAACGTTACAAGAGGAGAATTCTAATTATGGAAACATATAAGAAATACCGAACGTAGCGGGGTTTAAAAAACCCTATGTTTGACAATAAATCCTAAGATTCGGAGAATCTTCCAACAACAAAGTCTAAACTTCTAAGAAGTTTGCAGTAAAATATCACGAAAACGGAAAAAATATAAAGAAAAATTTAAGCAGATATACTTTAGATTATTTTTTGCTTTTAGAAAAGTGATGTTAGTTTAACGGCTGAATATAAAATATTTTTAAGGCAATATGTACCTTTGTAATAATCATCATTCCAAATTATGCTACATAAGAAAGGTGTATGTTTCAAGAATTTACAGGGAATAAAGACTGGATTTTTTCAATAGATGGTAAAGAAACAGTATTACTTAGAAAACTAACAACTATAAAAGGCAATATAGTATAATGAAATTGGAACCAGTATTGTGGCTTCAACATGGCGAAATCTATGAGCATTTCTAGCTAATATAATCATTTCCTTTCATAACGTTTTTTATGATCACGCCATAATGAAACTGCTCCTCGAAGTTTACGAAAATGTACGTTGTAATAGCCCAACAAGGTTATCACTTATTATCATAACGAATTTTATGAATACGCAATAATGACAATGCTCCTTGAAGTTTAGGAAAATGTATATTGTGGCAGCACAACAAGAAGATTGTTTTAAACACGTTATTTTTTTTTATTCATGAGATTTTTTTAGAATCAGGTTTTGGTTTTCGAGGAATACTATTGAATCTATATATTATGAATGAATATCAATAGAAATGCTTTGCAAATCAGAGATTTGCAAAGCATATCCTTTGCAATGAGTTGCCAAATCAGAGATTTCTTTGAATCAGAGATTTCCTTGAATCAGAGATTTCCAAATCAGAGATTTCCTTTGCAAATCAGAGATTTGCAAAGGATATACAGAATTTCAGAGAATTGCAAAAGTTTTACAGAATTTCAGAGAATTGCAAATGACTCCTATTGATACATTCTTAATCTTGTTTTTTTTTATCATCTACCGTATAACTTTCTCGCTCATGCTCGTTCCTTTTTCGTCTATGATTCGTCTCATTCTTTCAGTTCCAAACGTTTTAAACACTTCATCGCAAATATGAATCAAACTCTGCTTCCCCATAATGAAAAAACAGTAAGAGTTGGCCTTCAGTAAAACAAACTTTACTTCAGTAATCATACAGATTTAATGAAGAAACGTCGGAGCCATATTATTTATTTGAAATAACTTTGCGAAATCTCACAGAAGGGAAAAACCGAACTGCCTGTTCATGTTTCACTCAGCTGATATGCGCCATACGACGACACGGACTGCTTATAAGTCTCTGTGGTTTTATAGAAATAATATATTCAGGTGCAGTAGCTTAAGGGAATTGATCTACACTGCATACACTCCACCGGAGAAAACAGACTTCTCAACTGTTTCTCTAGCTTCTAGAAGTTTTCCGAATATAAATATGATAATTACTGTACTTCTGAAACCAACTGTGAACAACTGATGATGCCAAGGAAATGTACATGATTTTTTTTACATTCAAACAGATTTTTCAGTTTAAAGAATAAATGAAAATTAGACGGAACCAAACGGGTGCATAAACTAGTATTTGCTTGTTTGTTTCATTATCCAACGATCACCGTGAGCAATTCATTGGTATATAGGCACTTCCGCACCGTAAGTACACTTCTTAAGAAAGGGGAGAATCTGCTCCCTAAGACAAGCATAACATTCAGAATTCGAAATGGCACCCATCTCAATCAAACTGTTGGAAGACATTGCCGTATGATATTCGGCCACTTGGGAGGCAAGATGTTTCTATTGTTCAAAATTAATCGCACGCAACTTTGACTACTTAATGACACCTGTTTGGGCAGGAAAAACCAGTTCTATAAAAACTTAACCCCTTTTAACAATTTTCCCTGCTTTTCGATTCCAGTTTCTAAGAAAAACTATACTAAACTATGCAATAAAACAGATAAAAAAGAAATTTGCTCCAAACTGGATGAACAATAAGTAGTACATGGGGCACAATGGTGATATCAAAGTAATTGCAGTGTGATAATTGAAGACTGATGCCAGTAATTGAGCTCATAGGATGACTCATCTGCAAAGCTCCTGCCCCATGAGGAAAGTTTTTGTAAACAGCAAAGAGCAGGGATTTCTGAGCCGTTCACATTCCACAAATAAAAACTGATGCAAAACATTTCAATCACTGTCATTCTCCTTTCATTTCAATTCTTAATTCTAACTATAATGCCTAACTAAAAGCTCATTGCTCTCTACATAACTGATGACATTTATCAGTTCTCGACGTGACATTTTTAGTGGGAATTCGTTTCAAACTAATGGCGGAGAAAGGAATTTGACGAGTTTCGATTTCCATCGGCACGCGGCGCCTGAGCAACAGCGGTTTGAATAGACTTTCACAGCGAGATTGAACCTTTCACTATTCACAGTGAAGATCCATTCGCTTTCAATGATACGTTCCTGAATAGTCAGGAACGACGCACACAAAGTGAACCGGAAATAAAATAATTTCATATTTAGAAATAATAATTCCATACTGAAATAAGTAATCCATATTAAATTGGAAATAAAGTAATCAATCAGAATGGTGGTGAAGAACTCCCAAAACACTAAAAAAAAGAATGGATAAAACAGCAGGTACACAGTTAGATGCTAATGTTTTTTGCAGTAAGTTTCAAAAATTTCGTGATGGACCTAAAACACGCAGATGAATGGTGCCATGTCATATTCAGAGTAATCATACAACTTTGTCTAAAATATAAGACGGAAGGGACAATCTTCAATTAAGACAGAACGTTTTGTGAACATTGCTGGCGATTATGGATTAGTATTGTAAAATTGAAACAGCCGGTAAAAGTCGGATATTTGAAACTATAAAAATGTAGGTAGTGTCTTCGATTTCTGCAACAAAGTTCTTAATGGATTTTTTATATAATTAATAATATTATTGATTAAACAAAGAAGTCGAAGTATATCCTTCCTTTGCTTAAGGTATTGGCAAATGTTTCGCTCACGCGGTCGCTCTCTAGTTTCTTGATAACGAAATATATCTTCCAGTTGCAGTTATAAGACGTTTTTATTTATTAAGCTCATTATTGTTAAGATCACGGTATTTATTGTGATATTTTTCATTTCAAATGTCCGTATGACATTCTCTTTCCATCTGCAGTGTTCTTAAGCGTTAATATCGTAAAACAGCATTCTGTATGCAATCTAAAGCACATTTCTGTTATTTAAGTATATTAGTTCTTCGTTTTAAAAATTAAACTTTGTCCTCGATATAACATTACATTTTATGGTAAATATTTCTGTCTTTAGAAAAGCGGCATGATAGCCATAATCAAATATGTACTGCCCTTCACAAACTTATCATCTCACATTCGTAGAAGAGCATACAACGTTTATGAGAGACTGACGCAAAGGAATCGCAGAAAATGCACCGGTTATGTTTCCCTTGCGTGCCTTTTTTCATTTTTACCTTCCGTTGTATTTATTGTTTCATTTCTGCAGGGTTCCAATTGATATTACACCTCTCTTTGAATACACACAAAAAAATATTTGCAGGGCACAATGTTTCTTAATCTGGATCTGGAAAGAAGGACGCGGAATGCTGTATCAGCTTTGATTATCAGACGTGACGTCGTGCCCTCTGGGTTATTGACATTTTCGTCACTCAGCGGAGTCATTCCATTAATTGTGAGGTGCTAACCAGCTCACAGAAATGTAGATGTGCATTTTGTTAACCAATATAGTAACTCCGTTTTTATATGTGGAAGTGAAATGTGGAGTATCACAGAAAGACAGTGTGAAAAAATAAGAGTATCAGTAAGAAAATATAAGAACAATGTTGAGATGAGACAGAGTTGGAAACAAGAGGATAGAGTTAGAAATGTTCTTATAAGAGAAAGAACAGGAATAATAGATATTATAAAAATAATACGAGAATCAAAGCTGAGATCCGTTGGACATGTTGGAAGATTGAAGGATGAAAGATGGACACGATTATTAACAGAAAGGCCACCGAAAGATGGAAAGAGAAGACGGGGAAACCAGAGAATAAGGAGACATCATCTTCAGAAATTTAGAGGTGCTAAATGGTTTACTGAAACTATGGATCGAAAAGAAATTTAGAGGTGTAAAATGATAGAGTGAGGCTATGGATCGAGGAAGTTGGAAAAGACTGGAGGAGGCCTACAACCTGCAACGGGTGCCAACTGGATAAGAAGAAAATCAATTAACTACAACTTACATTATTTAACATTGTTATTTGAAAGTCACAGTGCAAGGCAACTTTCTGAAACTATACATTCTTTTCCAGCCTACTAATGCAAAGTAATGGCACATTTATTTATTAAAGATCATTTTTCAAAATATTTACTAAATGTAATCCTTATATATCTTTGCTTTTAATTTTTTTAAGCACTTGTAGTTAAAATAAACAAAGAAGCGTCTTTCGCACCAAAGTTTTCTAATTGACGAAGTAATTGGGTGTCTTGAAAAATGTTATTCATAAATGTCTCACTCACCGTGATTTTGCTATGATCTCTTCAATTTTACGTCAAGGATTTTTTAATTCCTGTGTAATGACAACCTCAAATCTTTTGCTAGGGAAAGTTTTCAAGATTTTCGCTTGTACATAACTACTTCACTGAAAAAAAAGTAAAACTTGCATCCCAATAATTAAACGGTTGGTGTGTCGAAGAAATCGAATTTTGGAATTTTAAAATGTAACAGTGCGGAAAGTTTCCTTTTTCTTTCATTAATAGCAGCATAAAATTTAGGCTGAATCACTTTCTATCTTCTGCCGCCACTAAGGGATCACAAATCTGTAAGTTTTCACAAAATTGACATTTTATCATAATTTTTTTTAAATACTAAAATTTATATAATCGGATAGTAATAAGTCCAGTTAAAACGTTTTTACATCATTTGTTGATAATTTAATTACATTCGTACATTTCTTCTGCTGCTACAAGGTTCTCAAATAAATGGGGAAAAGGCTTAAATAGAGTAAATGGTTTTCTCGTATTACAGTACTTCTATTACTTAATAAATGCATCTTTTTACCTCTCCATTAAATTGTAACCCTGTACGAGTGGCAACTATAAAAGCGAAACTTCCGTTACTCGCTCATGCTTGATAGTTTCTTTCTCTCCTTCCGCTTTCTTTCGCCACGTGATGTATTGTAATGAAAGTACGGAAGTAGTACTGATTCCACCGTGTGTAGGCTGTTCACTGTCCAAAGTCTAGAAGCAGTTTTACTGAGCGTGTGAAAGCACGGAAATAGTACGGATTGCACCGTGTAGGCTGTTCATTGTCCAAAGCCCAGACGCAGTTTTACTGAGCGTGTGAAAGCACGGAAGTAGTACTAATTCCACCGTGTAGGCGGTCCGAAGTCCAGACGCAGTTTTACTGAGCGTGTGAAAGTACGGACGTAGTACCAATTCCACCGTGTAGGCTGTTCACTGTCCAAAGTCCAGAAGCAGTTTTGCTGAGCGTGTGAAAGCACGGAAGTAGTACTGATTCCATCGTGTAGGCTGTTCACTGTCCAAAGTCAAGACGCAGTTTTACTGAGCGTGTGAAAGTACGGACGTAGTACCAATTCCACCGTGTAGGCTGTTCACTGTCCAAAGTCCAGAAGCAGTTTTGCTGAACGTGTGAAAGCACGGAAGTAGTACTGATTCCACCGTGTAGGCTGTTCACTGTCCAAAGTCAAGACGCAGTTTTACTAAGTGTGTGAAAGCACGGAAGTCGTACTGATTCCACCGTGTAGGCTGTTCACTGTCCGAAGTCCAGACGCAGTTTTACTGAGAGTGTGAAAGTACGGACGTAGTACCAATTTTACCGTGTAGGCTGTTCACTGTCCAAAGTCCAGAAGCAGTTTTGCTGAACGTGTGAAAGCACGGAAGTAGTACTGATTCCACCGTGTAGGCTGTTCACTGTCCAAAGTCAAGACGCAGTTTTACTAAGTGTGTGAAAGCACGGAAGTAGTACTGATTCCACCGTGTAGGCTGTTCACTGTCCAAAGTCCAGACGCAGTTTTACTGAGAGTGTGAAAGCTCGGAAATAGTACTGATTCCACCGTGTAGGCGGTCCGAATTCCAGACGCAGTTTTACTGAGCGTGTGAAAGCACAGAAGTAGTACTGATTCCACCGTGTAGGCTGTTCAATGTCCAAAGTCCAGAGGCAGTTTTACTGAGCGTGTGAAATCACGGAAGCAGTACCAATTCCACCCTGTAGGCTGTTCACTGTCCAAAGACCAGACGCAGTTTTACTGAGCGTGTGAAAGCACAGAAGGAGTAAACAAATAGTACACGTCGTGTCGTGCTCCGAATTCCGAGCACAATCTTTCGTTCATGCTCTTCGAGTCGACTGTGCGGATGCAATTTTACTGCTGTTCAAACAACACATATCGTAGATAACAGAGACAGAGAGAGGTATTCATTACAGAGGTAGAGATGTTTTTTTTATATTTTCTCTATAATTGTCTTTCAACTTTATCGTTGATTAGTTAACGTAGTTAAGGATTATTCATAATTAATATGGCCAAAAAACCATCATAATGTATTTCTCGGGCACCACTCACTTGTCCATTGTTCACAACTCTGAAAGAATTGAAAGATGCCAGTTTACCAACACACGAAGATGTACTACAATGCTGTTTTTAAGAGAGATAAACCCTGGCATCGAAGGAAGGAAGTAAAAACAGTATTTCTCAGACATCGCTGAAAATGTCGCAGAACAGGTAGTAAGTCAATATATTAAAACATCGATTCCGACTATGCCCCATACCAGGGTCGTGAAAATTATCAGGAATTACCACGAAAATATTAGAATATCATGAATCCTTACAAAATGAGGAAGGCAATGAAACTAAATAAAGAAACTAAATGATTTTCAGCATGATGCAAAACAAACGTTATTTGATATTGCAGCTTGCAAGTGTACCGTCTTCAGCAGATATAGATGTGAGAATTCAAACATGGTGCGTCTCATGGGACAGACATTCCTTCAGAATCAAAGAAAACTGCGGCTTCGCTACATTATTTCTGTCGACATCGCTGTGACAAATTATCTTACAAAAAGAGCAGAAAGGAAAAACCTTGATTCCAGCTGCAATTTTGGAGTACAACGCGACAATTCCAACCCTAGATTTCAGGAAGATACGGAAAATGAAGAAGCTCGATTTTCCGCTGCTCACGCAGACGACATTTCCGAAGATACGGTTAACATGAGAAGCCTTCCTTCTACTTCTTCCCAGCAAATGAGAATTAAACTTCCTATAACAGTCATGATAAATGATAGGTGCAATCTATCAGACACGGTTGATGCTGCAATTTCGTCATCTGTTCTTAAGGACACGGTATTATTTCGGAAAACAAAACTTGCCATGCAATAGATAAAAGCAGAGTTAGATGTGAGAAAACCAAGAAAAAAAAAGGAAAAAAAGAGAAACTACAAAATGAATTTATTTCATTAAATTCTATCACACTTAGAATTTTCTTCGACGGTCGGAAAAATAAAGCCATTTGCCAAGTGCAGGAAGGCGGGAATTGGTCCCGCAAAAAGGTAACAGAAGAACACATTTATGTCTTACTGGAAACCGTGAAAGCGATATTTTGGTCACTTAGCACTTTCTTCTGGCTCAGCTCGCTCTATATGGCCTGCAATAATTAATTCACTAAAGGAGGCGAACTTGAACGCAAACGACATTACGGCGGTTGGATATGATGCAACAGTGGCAAACACAGGCCACAGGTCTGGTGTTAGACATCTAGACGCATAACTCCAAAAGCTTCTGCAGGGGTTAATATACCTATTCCATGTCAACGAACTACCTTTTAGGCATCACTTTGAATCTCTGGGCGGTGGAACAACAGGTCCGAAGTAGTATTCCGGATGGATCAGGAAATTTCTAGAGAAATGACTGACATTATCTGTTGTTCCATTCCAGATGATTGACTGTGGTCTTGCTGAAGTCACGTCTAGCGATATGAGAACTTCTCAGAAGTAGTTGATGGAAATAACACAATATGTGCCATCGGGAAAATGCTGATCGGATCCATGCTCCTTAACTGAAGACACTAGTAGAGTACTTCATGAAGATTTACTCCAAGGCATGGTTCAGAATCAAATTGAAACCTTCTTGCACTAATGGTGCACTACAGTTGTGGGAGATAATACCGAACTAAAGATATCTTCCTGAAAACCTTAGGAAGATAATTGATCGAGTTATTTCACATAATGCTTACTTTGCTAAATCGGAGAATATGCTACTGACAATGCTGGTTGACGAAAAGCCTCACATCAAAGAACTTGCAGTTCGAAAGATTCAGAAGGCTAGAGGACGTTGAGAAGATAAAGTTCGTCACTTTGTGGTTCCAAAACTCAACTTTGCATGTATGGACTACATTAATGTCACAGACTGGCAACAGTACGATGTCTCCGAGCCTCCTGTCCTTGCTCACGTCGATAATGACGATATGAAGACTCTAACCAAGAATGGTACGATCACGGACTTGGATTATAAAAATTCCCATGCCACACACAGACAGTCGAACGTTGTGGGAAGATTGACACAGAGGCGGCTGGTAAATTTTGTGTTCCTGATAGAAGAAATGGTTTCATTCGAACAACACTGGCTTCCAGGGCAGTAATGCCTTCACTTGACCGTAAAGAAAAATTCAAGTTTGCCTAATGGATATTGCATAATGCATAATTTACATATGTGATTTATTTTAACTGTTTTATAGCCCATATAACAAGATTGTTGATTTTTTGTTTCATTAATGAACTAAAGAGATGAAATCCAGAACAATTTTTTAAACTTTTCTATGACACGAAAACAATTCTTCGAACAGAATTACTCTCTTAGTCGCCAAATAAGTAATAGCAAACGAAACATTTTTCCTTTGTAGTGTGTAGTACAAGCGACTTGTATATGAGTTTTCCTGTTATTACTCACACACATTGGGTTTCATTATGTAATATAAAACCAATATAAATAAAAGTTACAAGTATGTGTATTTAGCAAATTTGTTATCATTTCGGAACTCTTGTGGCAGCAGAAGAAATGTGAGAGTTGTAATACAATATTTTGCGTTTCCTAATGTTGTAAAAATATAATTAAGTTGCTTTATTACTACCCGATTGAATAAAATTTAATGTTTTAAAAACTGTTATAAACAATATCAATTTTGTGCCAAATTTCAGATCCTTTACCCCTTTATAGCGACAGAAGATATAAAATAATTGAGCTTATGGTGTTATTAAGGAAATTAAAAGTGAGCTTTTCCGAACTACTTTTTTACATTTTTAAATTCCCAAATTCAATTTTTTCTGCCAGTCAGTATGCCTGCAAACTGCCTGTATATACAAAAAAATAAACAAAAAGTACCGACAATTTTACTTACTATTTCAGAAAGCTATTTAATGCTTGTTTACACGTTAGGTAAATTCCGTCTTAGGCAGGGACTATCACATAATACATATGTCGAGTTTTGAGAAATAAAAAAACAGTCCGTTATGCGGGGGCCTTAGTCTAAAGACGATTCCATTTTGCATGGATACAATGTCAATTCCAGGAGTCTATGTGGTCGTAAACATCGCATCAGTCAGATAATGTATTTCAATTCCCTCATAATCCGAGTTTTTGGCTGCTGACTTCAATATTTCAGATTTCGATGAAATGTCCGATGACTTTTTAATGTTAAAAACAAAAGATAATACTATAATTTTTCGGTCCGAAATCGGTTGATTTAAAAAAAAAGGAAATAATATACTTGGAGCTACTATTCACAAAAATATTTGTTTGCTGTATGTATAGTCAACATTTATTTCAGATTTCTGCACCGTTTTTTAAAATTTTATCTAAAAAAATATCAGCTTTCTTTCGTAGTGTTCAGTTGGTTGTTGGTTGGTTGTTGGATTTTATTGGCGCAAGGGCCAGGTTTGGCCAAAGAGCGCCAGACCAAGAACTTTCAGCCACAGATTTTTAAAAAACGTGGAAAATGATTAAGAGCAGACAGGCTTGGTAAAAGTTGAAAAAGAGTATGATGAAAGCTGTGAAGACAAGGTAGTTAATTAGGTTTATATAAAAATTTATTAATTGACTATTATAATTATATTTTTTTTTTTTTTTTTTTTTTTTTTAAACAGAACTACACAAAGGATGAGTCACTCTCCTCCCCCCACACTCCCCTGCAATGCTGGCAGAGGGCGGGGACGAACTGTCACTCTCTTCTCCCCCATGTTCCTCTGCAATGTTGTTTGAGGCTGGGGACGAACTGTCACTCTCCTCCCCCCTATGGTCCTCTATAATGTTGGTTGAGGGTGGGGACCTCGCTGAGGCCGAGACAGTTGGATGGACACTGCACACCTTTGCGGATTGAGGGCCGGGTCGTCCGCACGTGCAGGCTTTCTGCTTTAAACTGGAAGAGAGGGTCGGCTGCAAAAGAGAAGGCCCAGAATCAGGTAGTCGAAAAATCGCGAGCTCGGGGAAAAACACCTGTGTCGCTTGGTCAGCTGTAGATCGCTTGGCAAGCGCTGCGAGAGCTACAGGGCGCGGAACAAAGGGCTGCACGGGTTGTGGCAGAGACTTAACAACTGCGGCAAAACTACGCTGTCGGGTGTTGGGAATACCCAACTTGGCTTTGGCAGCAGGGTACGATAGGCCTTCCAGGGTCTTGAGGCGCTGGATCGCCATCTCGTCCTTCCATTTCATACAGTTGCGGGAGTAAGCTGCATGGGCCTCACCGCAGTTAACACAGCAGGCCGCAGAAGTGCAACCTTCCCCGTCATGTTCACCGGAGCCACAATTAGCGCAACGAGCGGAACTCTTACAGAATCGTTGTGAATGCCCGTACCTCTGGCACCTGAAACAGCGCAGAGGACTGGGAATGTACGGGCGAACTGCACAGACCAAGTAGCCTGCTTTGATTTCTGTCGGAACTTTCGGGGAGTCAAAAGTCAAGATGACATTTTTTGACTTAATCATGGAACCATCACGCCGGAACATCATACGACGTGCAGCAATAACACCTTGATCAGCAAGTTAAGTCACGAATTCGTCTTCACTGCATGGCAAGAGATCAAACTCCGAAATAACACCCCGAGAGGTGTTAAGAAACGGGTGAGGTGTCACTTTCACAGGAATGCCTTGAAGACTAGTGAGGTTCAGAAAAGTGTTACTCTGAGAAACACTGCAAGTTTGGACAAGCAGGTCCCCAGAGCGAAGCTTCCTCACAGACTTCAAGGGGCCAACCGCAGCGTCCAAAGCTTTAGAAATGAAAAAGGGAGATCTGGTGGACAGTCTCTCATTCGGATCGATGGATTCTACAAGCAAGTGAGTAGCATGCGTAGTCACAGCAATTGAGGGGAGACGACGCTTCGGAGCGACTGGTACAGCTGCCGAAGAAGAGGTTCCACATTCTTGGTCCAGGTCAAGGTCTAAAGACTGTTTAAGGGTATGAGACTTGGTAGGTTGAGAAGACGAAGGAGTGTCGTTGGCAACTATCATTTTGTCAGGTGACTTAAATTTGGAGTTTTTGTTCTTTTTACCCATGGAAAAAAGGAGGAAGATTCGTCTGCAGACTACTCCACCCACCACCGAGCCCTACAAGGGAGAACTGGAGGTCTGCAAGCCAAGAAAATGACGCTGGACACAGTTCTGGAGCTTATACGTTGCAGATATAGTCCGTTGGCTGTGATCACACGCACTCGGCGGACACTTCGGCCTCCGGGTACCGTCATGCCAACGCCTTTGGCATGATCCCACAGCCCCCGGGCTCACCCTGCCGTGCTATACGACAAAAAAGCCGCTAAAGCCGTGTACACAACTTGGTACAAGACTTCTGACTAGAGGTGGGTTAGTCTCTAGCCTCCCGTTTACAGCGAAGCCGGGGTCGAAGAGGAGTGTTGGTACACAGGAGGCACTTATCCGGTCTCCTGCGACCTCAGCCGCCAGACATCCCATTTCCGCCTCACGGGTCTCCGCACGCGGCAAACATGCAGGTAGGTCTAGCACCCAAACCAGCTAAAAGGAAAAAAGTAATCTAAGGAAGACAAACCCTGGTAGGGAACCTAAACGGAATCTCAGCAACCTACGAACTGAGCGGTTAATATAAAACAGTTAGTGGTGGAGGGTAACAAAACCACAAGACCGGGGTGTTAGTACATAGCGTGGTAGCGATTTCGTAGAGTATACAACACGGGCAACTAGCCAGTGGAGAAAATAAATAAAAACGAAAAAGCGAGACACAAGACCAGCTCGGGAACGTGGGGCCGCGACTCCCCAACAGCTGGATGAACAGCCGTCCCTGCAAACACCAACAGCACCAAAATAAGAAAAAAACAAGCTGTGGCATGACATCAGATGTTGACCAGTCACAAGGTCAGCTCGGGCCGTGGGGATATAGTGTTCAGTAATTTCGTTGATTAAGAAGCTACTTGTGAGAGAGTTTTAAGGACGAACATTTGTAGAAATGCATTTAGAACCTGTGATTAACACCTTGTGCGAAACGAATGGTACAAGGTATGAATAATAACTGGAAATGAAAAGTTTTGTTGCTTGTAGTAATGAGGGTAAATTAATGTTTTTTTACAAATATGAACTAAGTGCAGGGTGATTCACCAGGAAACAATTTCATTTTGCTTTCTGTTCTTATAACATTAGCAGTTATTTCATCTTTAAGATAAATATATATTTTGACGAAACAAACTGAGTGTTTCGCAATTTTATTCGGCTGGTTTACATTTTTTTCTGTTCGACTACCATCAAAAGTATTACAGATATTTTCCAATAGACCTGTTCGTTCCGTTCAAGATCTTATAGATGGTGCCTTATCAAAAGAGTAGACCAAAATTCCAGATCGTCCGTGAAACGCAATAAAGATTACTTAAATTTATATATAAATAGAAAATTTATTAAAGATAAATTTTCACAGATACTGAGGAAATCTGAAAGCAAACTGCTTAGAGCTGCCAGATACCATGCCCAATCATGTAGCTTTCGCTTCGAATAGTTTCAAATTTTCACTCAGAAAGATGCACATTCTACAATTTCTGTGTAAAATTGTACATCTATCGAAAAAAGTACCACACTTGTATCGAGGCAGATCAAAAAGGGCAAATTTTATATTCATGAGGGAAATCGCTGCTCTTACTGATATATGATTACATTTCGAACACAAACTTTGATGCATTCCATTGATTTGTAGGTTGGCATATGCAAAAGGAATCATGATAATCTCATTTCAATTTAGGTGATCTACAGCACAGACTGCCAATGTTCAGCTTAAAGGTTTTGCAGATTTCCAGATAATCCAGCAAACTGCATTAGGAAAACATCAATGAATGATTGGAAACACAGTCATCTCCAATGTGAGAAAATTTTTCAGTGTAAATTCGCAAAGTAAAACATGTCTGCTCTCAAAAGGAAATATCCTTAGTTTCATCCACATCTCCTCTAACAACGTTAAATCAGATTTTCACAATTTTGTAACAAAGGCATCTTTGATATTAGGAGTTCACTGGCATCCCACTTACCAAGGAAAGCTATCGAAAATATTTGAGAAGCTGTACATATCTGGAATTGTGGCGCAACAGTTATATACACGTGCGATTTTCATAGATCGATACCTATCTTCCGCTTTCGATCAGATATAACATGGAAAATTATAGTCACCTGATACCAAAGGTCCATGACCGGAAGCAGTCCCTTTACTCAGAACTTCTGTTTACGTATCTTTGAGTCATTTGATATGACAGTGGCGCGGCTTGTGTGATCTGCCAGTTATGTCTTCGGCAGCCAAAATAATTGAATTTCACAGTATTTGAAGTATACATTTGCTTCACTGCTGAGGCTGTGAATTAGAAGAAACGTGTAAATCATATCACACCATTGAAGGAATAGAAATTCCTATTAAGAGACATTTTCAATATATTCAATAATATTATGAGCGTAAAGCAATCCATATAGACGTCTTAAGTATTTTATATATTTCAGATCTATATCTTTATGTGTGAGCACGGGAGCAGGTACTGGTAAAGACTTGTCCTTCGGCTTTCGAAAAACCAGAAAAAAAGGAACGATGAAATTTATACAGAGCATTTCAGTCACCCGTTCGCTACTTGGTAATATTTGATTGTTTTCCTAATTACGTTGTACATCTAAAGAAAGTTACTTCGATTTAATGGGAAAAGTCTTTACTATATAAGTCATCACTTATGTATTTTTATTATAACAAACCAGAGATTTTTAACAAAGATCACAAGACAGTTAATATAGAGTATTTTGTTAAAAAGCATATATACACTGACGGGAAAAAAATCCCAACACCACGAAAAAATAGTTGTAGAGGAATGAAATGGGGGCAATACATTTGTATAGGTAACATATTTAATCGATTAAGGTTTCAAAATCACAGCTTAATGTAAGCGCGAGAAGAGCCATTTCAAATGTGAAAAGCTGGTACATTAAGAACTGGTGTAACCGCCAGAATGTTGGTTGGTTGGTTGGTTACTAGATTTTATTGACGCAAGGGCCATGGTTGGCCAAAGAGCGCCAGACACAAGACAAACAGACAGAATTTAAAAAACGTGGCATAAATCCCCAAATCTGGCTGACCAAGTAAAACCGAACCATGAGTACGAAGGAAGGGCCAAAAAAAGACAATGAAACAAACAGTATGAAAAACATGGTACAATGGTGAGAAACAAGCCGATAAAGGAAAACTGAGGAATGAGAATGATAAAACACATCACGAAATCGAACACAACTACACATAGGATGAGTCACCAGGAGGGGGACGAACTGTCACTCTCCTCCCCCACGCTCCTCTGCAATGCAGGCCGAGGACGGGGACGAACTGTCACTCTCCTCCCCCTCATGTTCCTCTGCAATTTTGGTTGAGGCTGGGGACAAACTGTCACTCTCCTCCCCCTATGTTCCTCTATAATGTTGGTTGAGGGTGGGGACCTCGCTGAGTCTGAGACAGTTGCAATGATGGTCAGTTGGACTGCTACAGTTGGATGGACACTGCACACCTTTGCGGATTTAGGGCCGGGTATTCCACACGTGCAGGCTTTCTGCTGGGAACTGGAAGAGTCGGTCGTCTTCAAAAGAGAAGGCGCAGACTCAGCTGGTCGAATAAGCTGGAGCTCGGTGAAATCCACCTGTGTCGCTTGTTCAGCTGTAGATCGCTTGGCAAGTGCGGCGAGAGCTACAGGGCACGGAACAAAGGGCTGCACGGGTTGTGGCAGAGACTGAACTACTGCGGCAAAAGGTTGCTGTCGGTTGTTGGGAATCCCCAACTTGGCCTTGGCAGCAGGGTACGAGAGGCCTTCCAGGGTCTTGAGGCGCTGGATCGCTATCTCGTCCTTCCATTTCATACAGTTGCGGGAGTAAGCTGCATGGGCCTCACCGCAGTTAACACAGCAGGCCGCAGAAGTGCAACCTTCCCGTCATGTGCACTGGAACCACAATTTGCGCAACGAGCGGAACTCTTACAGAAACGTTGTGAATGCCCGTACATCTGGCACCTGAAACAACGCAGAGGACTATGAATGTACGGGCGAACTCCACAGACTAAGAAGCCAGCCTTGATTTCGGTCGGAACTTTCGGGGAGTTAAAAGTCAAGATTATATTTTTAGACTTAATCAACGAACCATCGCGCCGGAACATCATACGACGTGCAGCAATAACACCCTGATCTGCAAGTTCAGTCACCATTTCGTCCTCACTGCATGGCAAGAGATCAAACTCCGAAATAACACCCCGAGAGGTGTTAAGAAACGGGTGAGGTGCCACTTTGACAGGAATGCCTTGAAGACTAGTCAGGTGCATAAGATTGTTACTCTGAGAAACACTGCAAGTTTGGACAAGCAGGTCCCCAGAGAGAAGCTTCCTCACAGACTTCAAGGGGCCAACCGCAGCGTCCAAAGCTTTAGAAATGAAAAAGGGAGATCTGGTGGACAGTCTCGCATTCGGATCGATGGATTCTACAACTAAGTGGATAGCATGCGTATTCACAGCAATCGAGGAGACGACGCTTCGGAGCGACTGGTACAGCTGCCGAAGAAGAGGTTCCACATTCTTGGTCCAGGTCATGGTCTAAAGATTGTTTAAGGGTATGAGACTTGTTAGGTTGAGAAGACGAAGGAGAGTCGCTGTCAACAATCCTTTTCTCAGGTGACTTAAATTTGGAGTTTTTGTTTTTGTTTTTACCCATGGAAAAAAGGAGGAAGATTTGTCTGCAGACTACTCCACCCACCACCGAGACCTACAAGGGAGAACTGGAGGTCTGCAAGCCAAGAAAATGACGCTGGACACAGTTCTGGAGCTTATACGTTGCAGATATAGTCCGTTGGCTGTGATCACATGCACTCAGCGGACACTTCGGACTCCGGGTACCGTCATGCCAACGCCTTTGGCATGATCCCACAGCCCCCGGGCTTACCCTGCCGTGCTGCACGACAAAAAAGCCGTTAAAGCCCTGTACACAACTTGGTACAAGACTTCTGACTAGAGGTGGGTTAGTCTCTAGCCTCCCGTTTACTGCGAAGCCGGGGTCGAAAAGGAGTGTTGGTACACAGGAGGCACTTCTCCGGTCTCCTGCGACCTCAGCCGCCAGACATCCCATTTCCGCCTCACGGGTCTCCTCACGCGGCAAACATGCAGGTAGGTCTAGCACCCAAACCAGCTAAAAGGAAAAAAGAAAACCAAAGAAGACAAATCCTGGAAGGGAACCTAAACAGAATCTTAGCAATCTACGAACTGAGCGGTTAATATAAAACAGTTAGTGGTGGAGGGTAACAAAACCACACGACCGGGGTGTTAGTACATAGCGTGGTAGCGATTAGGTAGAGTATACAACACGGGCAACTAGCCATTGGTGAAAATAAATAAAAACGAAAAAGCGAGACACAAGACCAGCTCGGGATCGTGGAGCCGCGACTCCCCAACAGCTGGAAGAACAGCCGTGCCTGCAAACTCCAACAGCACCGAAAAAAAAACAAGCAATGGCATGACATCAGATGTTGACCAGTCACAAGGTCAGCTCGGGCCGTGGGGGCGCCGCTCACCAAATAACTGGAAAACCATTTATCCCCGTGTGGGGGTCAGAATGATGAATTCAAGCACGCAAACGTTCATGTAATGTTTTTTTTTTTTTTTTGAGGTCTAACGACCACCGTGAGCAACTTAATGGGCTATAAGCAGTCGCCCGTCCCTAATTTAGGGTCACTGGTTCCAGGGAACGGATAGAGCCAGTGCCGTAAGGCAAACACAAAATCCATGCCTCACCGGGATTTGAACCCAGACCCCTTACGGAAGAATGATCAGAAACCATCGCTTAGACCACTGCGCCACCGGGGCGGCGTTCATGCATTGTGTCGTACAGGTGCTGGATGTCAGTTTGTGGGATGAAGTTTCATGCCTATTGCACTTGGTGGGTCAATACAGGGACGGTTAATGCACGTTGGGGTGACGCTGGAGTTGTCGTCCAATGATGTCCCATACGTGCTCGATTGGTGAAAGATCTGGTGATATAGCAGGCCTCGGCAACATGTCGACACTCTGTAAAACATGTTGGGTTACAACAGCGGTATGCGGCCGTGCTTTATCCTGTTGGAAAACATCCCCTGGAATACTGTTAATGAATGGAAGCACAACAGGTTGAATCACCAGACCGACGTACAACTGTGCTGTCAGGGTGCGTGGGATAACCACGAGAGTGCTCCTGCTGTCATAGGTAATTGCTCCCCAGACCATAACTCCAGGTGTAGGTCCAGTGTGTCTCGGCCGCAGACAGGTTGTTTGCAGGCGCTCACCTGGCCTCCTTCTAACTAACACACGGCCATCACTGGCACCCAGGCAGAACCGGCTTTCATCAGAAAACACAACAGATCTCCACTCCGTCCTCCAATGTGCTCTAGCTTGACACCAGTAACGTAGCAAACGGCAGTGGTTTGGAGTAAGTGGAATGCACGCTACAGGGTGTCTGGTTCGAAGCCGTCCTTCACGTAACCGATTTGTAACAGTTCGTTGCGTCACTGTGGTGGCAACTGCAGCTTGAATTACTGCCACAGACGCGGTACAATGCGCCACGGCCAAACGGCGTACACGGCGGTCTTCCCTCTCAGTGGTGCCACGTGCCCTGCCGGAATCCGGTCTTCTTGAGGCAATAGCTTCCCTTGACCACCGCTGCCAACAATCATGCACAGTGACTACATTCCAGCCAAATCGTTCTGCAATATTGCGGAACGAAAATCCACCTTCTTGTAGCCCTATCACACGATCTCGTTCAAACTCCGTGAGCTGTTGATAATATCTTCTTCGTCTTCTTAAAGGCATTCTTGACTAACATCAACACACTACGTCGATTCTCGACGATAACTAACGCTCACGAACGCTACAGCGCGTATTTACTGCAAACCTGCTTAGCATGTTCCGATGGGGGATACTAGCGCCACACGTATGAGCCTAGCTCGAAATTTGCATAGACGTCATCTTACAGATGTACTCTCACTGCCTACCAACTGTCGTTTATCTAACACAACCCCTTCTTGGTGTTCGGATTTTTTTTCCGTCAGTGTATTTATATCTGTCAAAATGCGAAAATTTAAATTATAAAACCAAAGGTATAATACGGTTGAAAGCTTTCCATTGGTTAAGTATCAAACCGAAAGAAAATTAGGAAATCAAGAAGTTGCCATCACCTTAAAAGTGCCGTAACGAAAAAATATCAGATCTGGATTTGTTCAAATTCTCGAAATTTTTTGTGAGCCACCATTATTCGTAAATGCATTTCCATCACTCTGCACTCACCTTACATTACAGTTTTACCAAATCAAAAAGGACTTCCAACCGCACTCCACTCGTTTGTGAGTTTCTTTGCGGTAAGATACGGTAAGAATTATGTCACATTTGAGCGAATTTTGAGAACAGTTTGTATCCGTAAGAGCACAATCCTTAAATTTCAGGCACTAATATTTATTTCCGGTGTGAACTGTAACATTCGGCTATCTCTCTGAAAAGAAAATAACGTGAAACTCTCTTATTCATGTTTCTAATAGCAAGCATTTATAAAGATCCGTTTGTTCTCCCTCAGATTATACTGTATTTCGTAAAGGGAACATTTTCTTAAGTATGGCAATAACAATTTTAAGGACTGGTTACGTTCTCCAAATTTATAGAAGAAACAACACAAAATCTCGTACACAAAGAAGCTTTTGTTCCACCTAAGGCAAGTTTGCAAACCCTATGAGGAATAACTTGAATACTTGAAAAAGACGTCCGTAGTATAGGAAATGGGGGTTCTGAAACAGTGGAGGAGCCAATGTTATCCTATGGCTCCTCCACCTTCCCAGGTGGAGGAGCGGTGGAGGAGGCGGACGCTTGGGTGGTGGAGGAGGCAGTCGATCGGTGGAGGAGGCGGACGCTTGGGTGGTGGAGGAGGCAGTCGATCGGTGGAGGAGGCGGACGCTTGGGTGGTGGAGGAGGCAGTCGATCGGTGGAGGAGCGGTGGAGGAGGCGGACGCTTGGGTGGAGGAGCGGTGGAGGAGGCGGACGCTTGGGTGGTGGAGGAGGCAGTCGATCGGTGGTGGAGGAGGAGGAGGAGGATGTGATGGTTACAATTTGGAAAACGCGGCTGGTTGGGTGTATGTGAAGAACGTGTTTTTTTTTTTTTCCCCACACTTGATTTGTTGTCTTAATACAACGATCGGTGGTGGAGGAGGAGGAGGAGGAGGATGTGATGGTTACAATTTGGAAAACGCGGCTGGTTGGGTGTATGTGAAGAACGTGTTTTTTTTTTTTTTTTTTTTTTTTCCCACACTTGATTTGTTGTCTTAATACAACATAGCTTGCCGAGAGCTCTGGTTTCATAAGTAATGTGTTATTCCCCTCTATATATCTTTAAATTTTGGGTTTATAATTATGTTTATTATGACGTAACTATTGTAGCGTTTAAAGAACATATATATTGTACATTTCACACATTTGAATGGTATTCGTAGGTCTGGAAAGATGAACATTTCATTCAGTGTGAAAAGTGTTGAAATGAAAAGTTGATGTAAAGAACTACAGCTGATATTTTTATTCCTAACTTGTGTATTTACAACACTGCTTTCATCCACTGCTTTCGGCGATGAAAGCAGTGATTTGTCAGGCGAAAAGCTACATCGGGTCATCAGCAGGAAACTGTATTATTTACAGCCGAGGCCCACTCAGTTAAGAGCGCCCCTGTGTAGCCGCCCATTTTTCCTTTTCGGCCTCTACTCCTGAAAGGATGTTAAGTTTCAATATTTTTCAATGTTTAGTTTGATTATTAATTTCAGGAATGTAACGGAAAAAAAATCAAGATTTTTACCTATATGCAATGAAACCGTAACTCACCAAATTCCAAGTGAAATTTCATCTGGGTTTAGTCTCACATCCGAACCCATCATTTGCATTCTTTTCGGGTTTAAGAGCAATTATGTCTCATTAACAGCAAGTGTGTCAACCTCATCTCTCACACAAACTTCAGGGTTACAGATAATTATACCATTCTAGAATCTCCCGCGCTAACACCGATTTATGCAAATTTTTAAGGTTACAATTCTACTTTCATCCAACATAAAGGTAAAAATCTTCTCATAGCTCTTATTATCGAGCGATTTTTCTTCATTCTTTAATTATAGAATAATGGGAAATTATACTTAACACCCTTTTTTTTTTTTTTTTCTAAATATTTTTAGGAATTTTATAATGCCCATAAGCTAGAGTATCCATTCCATTTGAAAGAATATATCTTTTATCGTCAGCAGGACATAAACTCCGCTTTCTTATTTTCATGGTATAGAGTTTATGCTTTTTACTTTGAATTTGCTGCATTGTGGTATAGAATATTTTTTTCTGAAAGAGGGATGTTTTATATAACTCATGTCGTAGATTTTTTTTAATTGCGGCTTTAACAACACCTTTTGCAGTTAATTTTTCTCCACATTCACTGTCTATACTATACATTTTCGATCGTAGTCCTATAAATTCTTTTATCACTCTTCCATTCAGCTCATCTTTCATTTTTCCAATCACTTTTCTATTTACCTGACTATGTAGAAAGTGATTGGTTGGGTACTCAGAAGTATCAAATTTTTCAATGTCTTCTAGCATATCTGCATAGACATCATCAGTACATATCTCGTAAGTCAGTGAGTCTGTGTCCGTAAACAAAAGTTTAACACACTTATCATCATATTTCTGTTTTACATAAGTGTAATGAAAATTTACATTAATGTTTTACTAATATCCAAAATCGCAAATCCAGCATAGATAGGTCTATTTCAATACAAATTCACACGTTTCATATTAACAGCAACTAAACCATCACTAAATCTGGTAAACGAATCAAAAGCTGGTGATGCTATTAACTTTAGCATTTGTTTCTCTGTCTGCACTAACTTTAAGTTTACACGTTTTCTGATATTTTCAATAGTTTTACCGAAAACGGCATTATTTAAAAGTTTAAAAAAATCCTTTTCAAAAGCGGTTTTCGTCTGTGCTCGTTTTGCTGTATTAAAATGTATGTATTCTCTTAACCAAGGACTTTGTGTGAATGATAGAACTTTGTGAACTTTTCCCAGCTTCATCCCTAACTCTAAATAAAGTTTCAGATTCCTGTAGTGCAAAATATAATTATTATTGTTGTGTAAAGTAGTCAGCAGTTTTTCATTTTTACTGTAGGAAATGAGGTTAAGATCTTCCATTAGCTGCTTCGAATAACTGGAGAGCATATCATGTGAAATATTCATTTTTTCTGGTGCTAATGGATAATCACTGTGCGTGTCATGAAGCTCTGCAGGATAAGAGAGATCTACCTCTAAAATGTATCCTACATCGCTTTCATCAGATACCTGGGAAATATTGAGATTTTGCACTTCTTCATCTGTTAACCACCGGAAGTCCTTCATTGGTAAAAATTGGCTAAGTCCATAACCATATAAATTATTAATGTCGAAGTACATTATGTATTTAGAGGGTTCAGACGGGTTATATTCTTCAAGATATTTATTATTGGATCTAGCATATCTATTGCTGATCATCGATACACCACCCCTGATACCTTTTTCAATGAACAGATGCATGTCAATGTCTGTTAAAAGCTCAAGCTCAACACCTGTCATTTTCAAACAAGCTTGAAACGCCATCCCAGGGGCTGTGTACGTATGCAAACAGTCAATTCCATAATAAGAAAGGGTTAGCACCCTAAAATTCTCGAAGACGTCTGCTAACAGTAAAACATCTGTTAGCATATGTAAATCATGGTACTCTCCAAGATTTCTAATTTGAAAGTGCTCCCACACATTTTCTGCGTGTGCGTAATCTTCATCACATATGTTTTCCTCTGTCAGGGTGTTATAGAAATAACACTTATCGGGGAGACGAATATCTTCAAATTTTGTTTCCCCATCCATGTAATCATAGGGATAACCTCCTTTCGCAATAGAAGTTCTACCTGAGTACTAGAAAAGTTTTGGTTTAAATTCTTAAAACTATCTTTTCCCTCTTGAGCTAAATTTTTGACTAGTTTCTCCAAAGAGGTGTTTAAAAATTTCAAAGAATCCATAAAGTGTAGATTACCCAGTGAGAAAGAAATATATTGCTCCGTGTTGGATGGAATACACCCAATGGTTTTATCCTTTATTTTTCCTATTTCTTGCATGATTAAGTGGGAATCATAACCTTTAAGATTATGAAAAATTACTGGGATTTTGGATGAGTAACGAAAATTTAAATTACAGCTGTTATGTGCAGCCCCTCGATATTTGGAAGTTAAATGACAGTGATCTCGCACTTTATCACCATTTAGTGGTTTCTCACAAATATGACACAAAACTGATTCTTGGAAAGAAATTTCATCCTCTTCAGTCATATCTATAGGTTTATTGATTTTTAGAAGAACACCGATCTTTTCCTCTTCAACCAATAAAGATTTTAGAAAATGATCCACAACGTTTTTTCCACGGTATACAACAGGTTCAGTAATGCATTTCCCATCATTACCAATAACAGCATAGCAGTATCCTGACGGGGTATGTTTTGCAGTCTTTTCCGTGAGTTTGTTACCCACTGGTAGTTTCTGAACAAAACATTCGAAGTCTGCATAAATGACAAAAGGAATTCTCAATTGAAAAAAATAGTTTTTGAATTTTAACAATTTTTCATTCTCGTTTGGAAGTCTAACTTTTTGTGCACCGTGAATGCTACATAAAGTCTTATGTTCTTCACACAGAGACTGTCGAGTAAACCCATGGAGACAATACGGGCAGAAATGTTTTCGTTCTTTGTGCTTTGTTATGGAATATAAAAGTCTGTTTAAATCTCTCATGAGACAGTAATGAGTTTTATCACCATCTGTGATATACAGGAGGTCTACATGTCGTGTAAACTTCTCTTTGGTAATACGTAATGGGAAAATTTCATTTTCATAACCAAAAACATTTATTGAAATAGAATTTAACTTTTCAAATTTTCCTATTTGTTCAATTTGCATGGGAAAATTTATACCCTCACACTCTAACTCATTTTCGTAGGGTGTATATTTAGTAACCCGATTTGGATTCTGCTCTTCAGGGTGAATTGATGCTAACCCAGACCAAAGAAAACATTTCTTATCATCATTTTTTATGTTTACTATTGCATGCTTTAATTCTAACTTCACAGGCAGCGGAATATAACTTGATCCTCTGAGAGGGAGATATTTACCTATTTTAATTTCTAAAAACTGTATACAATCAAGAACCCATCCGCTTCCATCTCTTTGAAAATTTTCTGAGGAATCAATTATTTTTGCAAAAGAACTTGAGATAGCATCATCAATATCTTGATTCGAAAGAGAAATGTTACATTTACTCCGAAAACAAGGTATAGTTTCCTGTTCTTCATCATCGCTATTAATACGAGTATATCTCACATGAATGGAGATATACCATTTAATTCCCTTAACTTCATTAAGTTTCTTTCTTAAAATTCGTTCTAACTGAGGCCGATGAGTATTTAAAAATATATTAATATCTCGGTTTTCAGGACTATTTCTATTCAGCGTGTGTGTCTCAACAGCTCCGTTTAATGCAGTGTTAAAACCACAAGGTTCATCATCATCATCATCATCATCATCAACAGCAGCAGCAGCAGCAGTAGCAGTATCATTATCATTACGATTACTATATGATTCGTTAGCGTTCTCTGAACAACATGTAGTACTTCGGTTCATTGTGTTACGATATCCCGAACCTCCAGATGCAGTAACCGTAGAACTAGCAGATGGTAACCGCTCTGTCTGTTTCTTTTTAATGTGCTGATATCTTGAACATCCAGCGACAGCAGCAATAGAATCAGCAGAAGGTTGATGTTCTGTCTTTTGTTTTTTAACACACCGATATCCAGAACTACCAGGGTGTGCGACGACTGAATCAGCATCGGGATGAGAACGCTTTTTATGCAGATTCAAGTGCTTTTGCAGAACATCCTTACTGGAGAAACTCCGATTACATACTTGACACTGATACAATGACGTATTATGGGAAGACTTGTGCCGTTCTAAATTATCATGGCGGTTGAAAGTTCCTCCACACTCTTCACAGGTAAAATTTTCATTATTAACTGAATGATTGATCTTACGATGACGTAAAAGATTTTTCATGTGGGTGAAAGTCTTTCCACAGTTTTCATATGTACAATTCCGCAGAGGATGTAGGTTTTCTACAGAAGTTGAGGGTCCGTCCGGGATGAAACTATCCGAAATATCATCTGGACCGGGCAGTCCACCGGTGGCTTCAAAAATTCCAACTGACCCAATAAAATTTGCTCGGTAATTTCGTCACCAAACCAATTGAACATCTAGAAAGAAAAGAAATGTGACCCCTATTAAGTTTTTGTAAAATGAATATCGCTGAAAATTCACTGCAAAAGAAAACTACTATTCAGTTATTCCATTTAACCTGATTTTCACTATGAAAAAAAATGTGAGGTTCTCCCATTCTGCTAGTTTCAAAACTATTGTCTTTACGAAAACGAAATTAAGCATTACAGAAGGTGATTCCTGTCACTGAAAAAACGTTTAGAGAAATATCTTACCTCATCATCCATATCAACGGTGGTGATGGCGCTGTCGCTTTTCTATTTGCAAGATCCTGGAGATGAAATTCGCAGTTTTCGCCGCAATAAGGATGAGGAATATGAGAAGTTTTTCAATAATATAACACTTATTTCTCAAATTAACTCCTCCTATCTGAATCATCTACGAATGAAAACTTCGACACGGAGGGGTCTACCCTCACCCCCACCACCCACCCCATCCCAACCTGAATATCTGGTGTCGAGGAGGAGAACATAAAAGAAATATTCACCATCGTAGTGGTGGGAATGGAATTTACGGGGAATGCTTGTTATTCTCAGTAGCTATAAATGCTTATAACTATGTATCCTATACGAAGCAGCGCACACACACACACACACACACACAGAGAGAGAGAAAAAGTTTCATTGCTTAGACAAGTGTGCATCTGCTTCTCTATCGTAAATTTTTATTAGTTTCATCCGTTGTGAATTCTTATATTGAGTTGATTCGTAACAATGGTTACATCACACAAAAGGCTCTTTCGAAATACAGCCCACAGGTGGTGAGAAACGTCTTCTCGTTTAAAGTTACATTTCTCAGTATGTAGAAGAATTTATAAAACTTCAGCAAACTAGAACAATAATAGGTTTCACCCTTACGATCATAAAATATCTCCCAAAGGTATGGATTCTCCCCAATCGTCGTAAAATTTCACTGGGTCATAAAGGTAAAGGAGTCACAATAACAGTCTCGTCACAACAAGTACAATGCCAATGACCTGAACCGACGTGTTTGTACTCACCTGGTATGATTTTACCAACAGAAGAAGGAGAGAGGGTATCCATTGTGCCATGCAGCCGCTAGTCAATCCTTCTTAGAGTGTGAATAATGAAATTCACACATTCTCCCCCGCTTTCACTCAACTATAAAAGTAAAAGATGTCTGCTGTAGTCCGACCGGCGTCTGTGAAGATATTTATAAAACTCCCACAGAATCAATAGCAATTGTAAAATATTTTCACATTATAGCTGAAGACATTTAAAAGTTTCCCAGGATCATAACAAAAGAACACATATATTTCCAGTCTTTAAATAGGAAAATATGACGTTTCTTAACGTTCTTGGAGTAGATATTATCGCTCTCAAACATTTGGTGAAGGTGTTGGATCGTAAAGCTAAGTGCTTAAGAAATTCGAGGTTGTAAATTTTCTCACAAATAAAACTATTTATGTCGGTGGAAAAGAACTAGATGCAGGGGCATTATGTGAATAATCCAGTGAGCAGACTCTGACGTAATAGGGGAGGAGCGTTTCTTCTCCGGCTTCTCAATACGAGGGAGCACCTCTGATTTCGAAGGCATTCTATCGCTGCTTTGCCTTGTGGAAAGGATCTTAGAATTCACCTTATCGTATTGCTCTTTAGAACTTAGATTGGGAAGATGAAGCGTATGGCTACTACATCTTTTAACACTGTTAGCAAGATGTTTTCAACTACATCGATTAGGGATGACGATGATGATGATGATCTACCTCCAACACAGCCTACTATCAACTCGACTAATAGCGATCTGAAGATAATTAAAACTTCTGCATCGTCTGATGAAATTTTTGAAGATTGTTTACCGGATCATCATTTTTCGCTGGGTGGTGGAAAATTCATCGTTGTCAGCGAATATACAGGCAAACTACGAATTCACCTAAGAAATTATCACTTCAACGGATTAGGCTATCTACCGACAAAAAATGGCATTACTTTCACCGCATCTTCATTCCATTCGCTCAAGCGAGGTATTTTTTTAATTAATGGATGTGAGCACACGCAAACCTTTGGAAGAGAGTTATTCATTGCATGTAAGTCGAATTCAAGAGGAGGAAGAGGTGGAGGATATGTTATTAACTTCCAAAAGCTATACTCGGATAGTGATGGATTCTTCTACTTTGCCCCTGGTGGTGGCGTAACACTCACCAAAATTGAGTTCGAAGAACTTCAACTGATATGTGACGACATCTGGAACTCGATAAAAGATCTGATTTTCGGGAATGTGTTTAAAGCTCTGGTTAAAGAAAGTAGACTCCCCGAGTCTGATTGCGTGAATTTAAAAGAACTTGATACATGCCGCATCTTGCGAGATGTAGTCACAGAGGTGTTGGAATCGCACATCGGGAAAATCTTCCCATGTAGTGAATGTAGAAAGCCTCTAGAACAACAACTACCTAATCAAGAAGCACACGAGTGCATCACCACAACTGATGAAGACAAGTGGGTGTTCTATAATACGGAGGCTATTTCACTTTTAGAATCACGACTGCTCGCCAGAGCATTTACTAAAAAGGCGAATCAGCTAAAACACTTTATACCGGACGCATTTCTGGAGTCCCTTAAAGGAAAGGATGTATTAGATGATGTCTGTGCACACTATGTAAATAGATGGTAAAAAAAATAAAAAAAAATATCAAAATTGGGGTTGGGTGTGGGTGGGGTGTTTGGTCTGAAGCTTATGACCGAAACCGTAAAGAATCACATTTTCAAGGTCTTCTAAATTCTCAATGTTTAGAAGTCGGTCAGCCAGATATCTCTCTTTGGAGTATCCGGTGCTTCATTGATAACTTGATGTGATTCAAAGTGAGTATAGAAGAACACACACACACACACACACACACACACACACACACATACACACGATGCTTAAAAAGTAACCTCGACAAAAACCTAACTCCAAAATATCGACCCTACACTTGTCAGAATCAATTTTTCCGTTTTCACAAAATGTTTAGACAAAATATCATACTTACATCATATGTATTTTCTAATGTTATTCTATGACATTTTCAGCAAACCACAGTCATCACAAACACGAGTTTCAACCGTAGAGTAAATTTACTTTCCAAAACCCACCTTAACAAAATATTCTACTCCAATATTGACTATATGAATTTTTTATGCTTCAAAATCTTACCTTAATACTACCCATAAGTTATTGATTTAAGTAAAATTTTCATGATATAAATTACAGTTCTAGCCTAGTGTTAAAATGATTATGCCAGGAGTAGGTGTGAAAATTATCGTTTGTATTTTCATGACAGTCAAATTACATATTTTTAGCAAAACACATGCAAATAAAACAAGCAAATAATGAGACCGAATTCATATTATATACAGAGAGAAAATATGTAATTTTTTAATAAGGAACCCACCGCGGTGAAGTGCTTTTACCGGATTGCGATGGTTTTTCTGTTACAAACATTTTCTTATTTTTCCGATATCTTAAAGGTAAATTAACTTCGTTTACAGCGTTTGCAAATACATTCATTGCAGGGATATCAGAAACACTTTGAGGATTTAACATGTGATCTACCAAATCAACAATGTTTGAATTTTTAAACGTTTTACCGCGGTATATGAATTCAGCTTGTGGTGTCCAAGATATAATGTTCGAATTTTCTTTAAAAACTTTCAAAACATTCTGGGCAGAACGCTTCGAATTTTTTGGAACCGTTAACACTAGTAAATCTTCTACAAAATCACGCTTCACAGTTTTCTGTGTTTCATTAACTTCTGTTTCTTCAACTTCATCCTTAGACTGTTTTTCCTTTCCGCTCGTTCGGCTTTCGTGTTCAAACTCGGGGTCTTTCGCCATTGAGTTCAGGAGAGGCATCTGAAGTCGTTTGTTTAACACTTGATTATACAGCATTACTTTTACATAATCAGGTTGTGTACTAAACAGAATTTTTTTCATTTCCTCATCAAGTTTGGATAAAAATTCTCAGTTGGAATGTGACGCAGCATTCGTTCTTCAGGAACTAAAACAACCTTGCGTGTATATTCCATGGTTATTTTGAAAGGATTGACGTTAGTAAAGTTAGTGCAGCCGGTACTAATATATTTAAAAACCCTCCACGTTGTACAATGAGTTTTCTCTTTAAATATAATGGCGTCTTTTTTCGTACCAAAACCCGTAACGTGTGTCTATGACGGTGTAGTTTGTCTTTTTGATTTGGAGAGAGTGGTATATTTCCTTTTAATACATTCAAACAACACTCGCAAATGCAGCGTAGATTTCGATTCGAACATTTCATTAGCAGTTCCCTTAACACTTTCTTAGGACAAACTTGAATTACGTGAAGAAACTGGTGTTCTTCTTTCGTCATCGTCATTGTGGATACTAATCAATTAGTTAGGTTTGGGTGTACTTTTAACTGCTTTCATCGTGGTAAATAAGCATATTGGGTTTCTCCTGGAAGGATATTGGTTCGTAAACGAATTTCCTCAGGTGTATCACTTCGAAGATCAACTAGTAGATAAGAAAATGCGGGTTTGGTAGCATCTAAAAATGCTTCTTGAAAAATTTTACTTTAGAAGGATACAACAGCCTTCCTAAATGAGTAATCTGGGCAATATCTCTTCGAGATTTAAACAAAAGCAAATAGTGTGCATTCAGTGAAATTTCTCTCATTTCTTTACCTTTATGAAATATATTTTGCGCGATAAAAACAACTGAAGTATTATAATGATGACTCCCCCTAGTGAATAAATGGGCTAATTTGTTATCACGAGCGCATTCAAACATAAGATCATCGAAAATAAACAAAGTCTTGTCTTTGATATGTTCTTGAAAACTACTAGGGATTCCTTAAACAAATGTGACATTAGAAATTTCATCATATAGAGGTTGATAAACACCGTAGAACCATACCACGTGTGTTGGAGTAGGTTTAATGATTTCGTGAATATGAGTCAAGAGTTTGAAGACAAACTGCGTTTTTCCGCATCCGGTCGGACCACTGATGACTGCCGTAAATGGATGGTGTAATACTGGTGCTTCCATAATTCCAACTAAGCAAGTGAAGGAAGTATAACACAATTTAAGGACAGACACAGAAAAGAGAATTTAAAGAAATAATTTTTATTTAAATTTTACCACTACTCCAAATTTTTTTTTGACAAAATTGTAGACACGTTTGTCATTTGACATGCTTTTGAAATTGAATGATCTTAAAATAGATTTAAGACTTCTTTCACGACATCTAGAATACAAATAAAAAACACAGAATTGTCCACATACAGTAGTAAAAGGGTTCTGAAGAGATATATCGTTATAGTTTACATAACCGAATTTGGAAGTGAACCTCGCAATATGTCCACCAAAATACGCAGGTGAATGTCCGTAGGAATCAAAAAATTCTAATCTTACAGGACTTTGTATATACATAGCTATCCAATGTTTTCCAGGTTTGTTGTGAGGATCTGTATTCACCACAATACAGGCAGGGTATTTTAAAATTGTTTTAGGAAGTCTATCGCACGGAAACACGTCGATAAAAACATGACGAGTTACTGGATCTTTTCTAAGTATGTTGCGAATTTGAATGTTATCCATGTCTTTTTTTTTCCCCATCTAGTTGGAAAAGTCACAGAGAACACTTCTAGACTTCGTAATTTCTATAATATTCTGAAATTCAGCATAGATTAGTACACTCACCGATGCAGATAAAGCAGTATTGAATTTTATTTCCACTCTTAAATTCCCTTGACGAATTAAATTCATGTGACCTCCATCGCACAAGTCAGGAGACAGATCGAAAGCATACATCGTATAACCTTTTCCATACTCTTCTCTTGAAATATCAATTCCTCTGTCTTGGTTCAGTTTTTCGGTTCCCTGGAATAAACTGTGATAGGATCGAATAGTGTTTTCAGAAGAAAAATCCGGTTCAAAAGGTTTATGAGGTACTGGTTGGCCGTCAACATACACACCCATAAAGTTAACATCATAATGTTTAAATTCGAATGGGTTGGTCTTATATGTACCGTTGAAAGCTTCATTATCGACGCATGTGATAATTACTCTTTTAGGCATTTGACCTAGGAATACATTATCCTGTACAAAGGACATGCTCCCTTGAGAAATGGAATACACTTTGCACAAAATACGATCAACTGGGTATTTTGCAGAAGCCTTTTCCAGAGCCTTAGCATGACCGATTAAAATTCCGGGGTTGACTTGAACTTTTCTCACAAAGATTGAAGCATGTTCTATACGCACTTTATAATCAGGAGTGGCAGATGAAGAGATGAGACAAAATTCGGGTTTACTTCGAATAAGTTTGATTTTCAAATCCATCACATTCAACATTAACCTGTTTTGGTAAAAAACATCACAGTGTAGATTTCCAATAAGATCTAAAGTTTTACTATGTTTCACTAGTTCGTAACGTTGATTCAAACCTTTGTTAGTTGTGACAATTGTTGGATTTGTTTCATGTAAATTACCTGCCGTATCTTTGTAAAAACATTCGGAAGATAAGATAGTTTTATTTGCCTCTGCTCCGTAATTCAGTAGAGTTTCAATATAAGCTCTGTAAGGATACGTATTACTGGAAGATGATATTACACGTTCATTTAAACTCACATCGACCTGTGAAAACAGAGAATGAAGAAATAAATTGACTGGACCAACAGGCTCCTTGTCAGGTAGTACTGCTCCGCTACCTTTTAGGATTTTTACTTTCACATATAGTTGTGTCATAGACAAATCCATATATTCTTCACCACTTCCAGAAATGTTAAATTCCAAAGGCCCCCCATCTCGAATGTTGGCAAGTGGGTGAAATTCAATCCATTGTCCTCTGTCTATACTTGTCTGAGTTGGTGGTAAAGCGAACAGATCTAATTCTGATTTCAAGCATACAGTGGAGTTTTGGTGAATGAGTGCCATAATTTCTTTATATTTAGGAATCGAAAATATCGTGTGCTACTCTCTTGGCTTTCTTAGAATGAATGATCCGTTTCTTTGGTAATTTCTTTCTTTTAATGCGACCTCCTAACATTTGCTTCACCTTGCTAGCAGCTTTTGTAGCTAACACCTGCCCAGCTTCCCGAGCTCTTTCTTTAGCGACCATTTTAATGTCCTTTCCATTAATAATATCCTTGGTGAAATCAGTTCCAGCCCGCAAAGCTTGCTTTCCTATAGTTTTTGCACCCTGCTTCAATAAAGGCATCGCAGCTCTAAATGATGACCGAAATAACCCTCCTAAGCCATAACCCTTTTGTAAGGGAATTCCTTGGTAGTATCCTAATCCATTTCCTGTCTGATTGACATAATATTCTTCAAATGATTTCACACAACACTGATATGGTTGATACATGTTTTTCAAAGATGTTTGAGACGAAAATGAAGTTTAGCAATTGCTCTCCCACGTTCAAATGGCACTATCTGACCCGAGTGACTTCTTATAAGGATTTCGATAGTTTGAAAAATTTTTCTTGCGAGAGATAAATAATGAGGTCTATCGTATAATGCACTAACCATCTCTCCATCATCCCCAGTAACTTTCACAATACGTAACAATGGAGCGTGAATATCTCCAACTAATTGTGGCTCGATGATATCAGAATAAACATACAGTAATGAGAATGGAGAATTTATGTCAGCTATGAAGTTTCCGCTGATGGTTAAATCTCCGTCTTCTGCTGTAAACAACAATGACTCTACACCTAAAATTTCAGCAAGTCCAGAATGAATTTTGAGACGAGTTCCAGCTAAAAGTGTACATTTAATTTTTCTTGTAGCTTTATTATAATACATGTAAATTTTTTTATTAAAATGCTGAGACATGGCTTTGACAACATCTGAAACCGACTCGTAGTACCCCGCATGGATTTTTCCTGGCTTCATCTGTCCTCCACCTAAGTCATACTCAAAATGATTAGATCCACCATTAATATTAAACCAGGAGTGGGGATATATCAGTTCTGCAAGCCCAACTTCCCACTCTCCGTTTAAATCAACTGAAGATGGTAAGCGTACCAAAAAGTGTGATATTTTGTTATTCGAGAAATAATCCATTGAACTATCGCTTGGTAGTGTCAGGTAGAAACTCATCTTGAAAGTGATTGAAAATCATAATTTCATGTTCTTTTATAGAGAGATTAAATTCTGAGCGGAAATCCAAGCATTGAATTTAGTGGGATAGCCTTTGAATTTTACGTAATACTCGGATTTTCCTCTTCTGTGACGCTTTTTTACTACTTTTTCAACCGCATAAAACTCGTTCTGTTTAACTTTTTGCAATTCCTCAGCATAAAACGTTCCTTCAATTTCTTCGTCGAGTAAATCCTTCACTTTATAAACAGGTGGGTATCTTGGAAAACGCTGAGAGATAATGAATATTTCATCTGTCCAGTTTGATTTATATCCCTTTTCGAATGTAATTTTACTTACAGCTATGCGTACAGAATCACCAATCTGGAATTTGTATGAGGTAATCTTCTTCGCATCATTTCCGTATAAATTTTTCCAAGCTTCTTTTTGATTATGCTCGTTTACATCCACAGGTTTCATTTTAATACTGCTATGTAGGGTGTTGTTATACCCCTGAATTAAATCATCTAGTACATCTATATACTTAAACGTATTTCGACTTGTGAAATATCTCCACATACGAGTTTTCAACGTGCGGTTGAATCTTTCGATTATGGAAGCTTTTGTTTCGTTGTTCGTAGTAAAGAAATGAACATTTTTCTGCTTTAAAAAATTCTGAAATACGCTGTTTTTAAATTCAGTTCCTTTATCTGTCTGTATTTTTTTCGGTAGTCGTTGACAAAATATCTGTGTAAAAGCTTCCATTATGCTTGTTCCGGTCTTTTGTTTCAACGGAATAGCCCAGGCAAACTTTGACAGAATATCGATGCATGTTAATATGTAGCGAAAGCCACCATTATACCTCCGTAAATTTGACATGTCTACGAGATCGGCTTGCCATTGTTCATCTAATTTGGAGACAAAAACTCTATTTCTCAGAAAATTTCGCTTCACGGGTTTGTGAAGAGTGTAAGCATTCTGACTTTCTAGCCATTTCATCACATCTTCTTTATTTTTCCTTTCACGGCACGGTATAAAGCATCGACACCACCAAAACTGCCGTTTAGTCTCGGATTGTGGTAAATTTGACTCAGTTCGACTACCATTACAGCAATTAATTTCAACACTTTTCACACTGAATGAAATGTTCATCTTTCCAGACCTGCGAATACCATTCAAATGTGTGAAATGTACAATATATATGTTCTTTAAACGCTACAATAGTTACGTCATAATAACCATAATTATAAACCCAAAATTTAAAGATATATAGAGGGGAATAACACATTACTTATGAAACCAGAGCTCTCGGCAAGCTATGTTGTATTAAGACAACAAATCAAGTGTGGGGAAAAAAAAAAAAAAAAAAAACGCGTTCTTCACATACACCCAACCAGCCGCGTTTTCCAAATTGTAACCATCACATCCTCCTCCTCCTCCTCCTCCACCACCAATCGACTGCCTCCTCCACCACCCAAGCGTCCGCCTCCTCCACCGCTCCTCCACCCAAGCGTCCGCCTCCTCCACCGCTCTCCACCGATCGACTGCCTCCTCCACCACCCAAGCGTCCGCCTCCTCCACCGCTCCTCCACCCAAGCGTCCGCCTCCTCCACCGCTCCTCCACCTGGGAAGGTGGAGGAGCCATAGGATAACATTGGCTCCTCCACTGTTTCAGAACCCCCATTTCCTATACTACTGACGTCAAAACCTTTTTTGACTGTAGAAACTTCTGCGAACAATTTTGCTTTTATTATGGTATCGGAGGAATTGATTTTGCCTTCAAGCTCTTTTTCTTTTGTTCAGTTAAGATAACTTATTGTTATGCATTTTTTACATGATCCTATGAAAGAAAGAAATCGATGTTTTTTTCTCCGTGTGACAAAATGAAGTAAATCTGTTACTGCACATTTTAGGTTCATGTGTGTTCAAATTTGAAGATGAAACTAGTATCCTCCTCAAACTGGATAGTTCACTTCAAAAGCTCCAGAACAGTACGGTAGCATTTTTACATTTTCAGTGTAAGTTAAATGTGTGTGAACACAAATTATTTTCGTGATCTAAATTGCGTCCGAATCAACGTAACTGCATAAATCAGAAAGCACACATATAAAAATGCATTGTTTTGTACCATAGTAATAAAAGTTATTAATATGACAAAAACCTACATTTTGGTTGTTATCGAAAAATATTTACTCCATACTTTTTCGCAAGTTCATGAGGATATCACAGAATTCCTATATGTAACACAAAAATAAAATGAATTCCGCTGAAGTTACTTGAACGAGGTCATGTTCGCAACGCTGAACTATTTTGTCCAGCGCAATAAAACCATGCATAAACATTTACATTGTTACTGTCGTTGAAAAGTATACTGAATTCTGAAAGAGAGGGTTCTGCACGAGAAGGAACAAATCAAGTAACACTTCAGAACGTAAGACGAATAGAAAATTAAATTAAAGAAAGCATCAAAGGGTTTTTTCCCTTTCCAACTACGTCTTGCGCGGCACACCGAAAAGTGCTCTTTCTACTGGGCAAAATATCCAGGAATATCTATATTTTTAATCTACGATTGAAAAGTACACTGAAATCAGAAAGGAAGTGTTCTGTACGAGAAAGAGCAAATCAAGTAATGCTTCAGAACGTAAGACGAATCATAAATGAACGTAAAAAACCCATCAAAGTAAATAGTTTACCTTTCGCAATACGTTGTCCACGAGTACTAAAAATTTCCTCACTTGAGTGCAAATTTTTGAACCCATTGCAATGCGAAACAAATCAATGTTGGCAATAAAGAAGTAGAGACAAGCCCACCAGCTCGTAAATCAACATAGAAATTAACTTATTTTCACAAAAGTTACCACAAAAGTAATTACTTATAATTCATTTTAGAAATAATAAAGTGAAAGGTCCATGACACAGGAATCATTTTTTTAAACAATCATTATTTCAAATTATCAAGGATGCTCTTTATCCTAACACATCTACAAATCGCTTGTTCTTCGTTTGTAATGAAGTTTGAGGGAAAATAATTTGTTCTACACTTACTAATCGGGTATGCATTATTCTTGTACAGTTTTTCCTGAGAAAATTATTCAGAAATGGCGTTCTCTTCATCAATAAAAATAAAGAATGCAGACCTATAATGCTACCTAGAAGCGTGCCATCTAGTCCTTCGAAAAACTGTTTTGTAAAAGAAACGCCAGTTAGTAATCAAGTGCAATTGTGCTAGAGACTTTCTGTTTGCTCTCTGCATTGGTAAAAACTGCGGCATGATTTTGCTCTGCGCTATATGTACTGTCAACATCAGGTTTGGGTATAATGTTAAAATTCCAGATCAAAGCGATACGTAGCACAATATTCCATAAATTATTCTCTTACATCAGTTAGTTAGAAATTATTTAGGAACAGTTCCGAAAAAAATGTTGCCAATCTATTCTCATGCAAAACAGGCACAGAACGATATGGCATGGATTGTTAACGTCTTACAAGTTCACAGTCGTATCTAAACACATACACAGTCGTAACTGAATAATATGATCCCCTACATAATACTGGAAATAATCACCCTTGGCACCGATGACAGCAGCGAGATAGCGAGGCATAGACACAATGTGGACCAGGAAGGTTGCCCGAGGCACACGTGCCTATACGGACTGCAGCAGATCACGGAGGTCCTTGAGACGAAGTGGTTGTGGGTCGGCACGTGGACCTGTCAATACAAATAGTTCCACAAGTGCTCTATGGGTATGAGGTCGAGCTACTTCCCTGGCCAAGGGAGAACGGAGACATCGCTGTCGTGTTGTTGGAACAATTCACACTCCCCTTTAGGTACGTGGCACGGCGCTTTGTCCTTCTGGTAGACACCACCACCACCAGGATACACCCCAAAATGAATGGATGCATGTAGCCAGCGAGGATGGAGAGGTAGTCATTCGCGTTCAGCTATACATCCAGTTGTAACCGAGATCTCCGGTCATAACAGGAAAACATCCCCTAGACATGCACACTGACACCACCGGTCTATACTCCACCGACAAACCTGTCCGGGGGTTCGTTCTCGTGTGTCTGACCCCGTGTCCGCCACCGCTCGTCAATTTCGTGGAGTAGAGGTTTCGATTCGTTGGAGAAGGGAACCTTTTCCACTCTTTCGCTGTCCAATGACTTTAGTCCCATCCGAACTGCAGGCGTCGTTGCCGATGGATTTGGGTTAACATTTGTGTCTTGAAGCGGTGTCAAATCCGAAAACCCACGCGTAAAAGAGTTCACTGTATTGTTATCGGGGACACGTTCCTGGGTGTCACAGCATTCATTTGAGTTTTTAACTGCTGCACACTTGTGCGTCGATTGCTTTTTAACAGAAGTTGTAGGCGTCGTTCTCCTATTGGCTCGATGGCCTTGGGGCTCCACAGTTATAACGTCGGCAAGTACTTGGTAGGCGAACGGTCCATTCTTGATACATTCGTGTTAAATAACTTCGTGAAAAGCCTACTAAGTCTGAAAAGCCTACGATGTCTGAGAATCTTCCACTCATGACGCGGTAACCGATGATTGTTCCTTTTTGAACGTCCGTTAAATCACTCATGTCCTCCCGTGACGAACTACGTCTCATCTGTCGTGACAGGCAGATTATATCTCCGATTGGGCGACTTGGTCATAAGTTTAAAATTTACTTACTACGCCATAAAGTTAAAAACTTGCAGGGTTATTCCGTCTGATGTGAATACTCTCCTGAAAATGGCAATTTCTAGAGTTGTGGTATTTCACTAGGTAATGAGTCGTTACAACAGACTTGTACCTGGGAGTAGACATACAAGCTCTCTGTGAAAAGAAGAGTAAACACGCCTGATTGAGTTAAATGGATACTTGCCACCTTTTGAGGCCGGATAATGGTTCCCACTGTGAGTAAGTCGAGCTAGGGCAGAGTTCATAGCTCCGGTCTTCACAGTGTAAATGTGTTTTGAAAGCCGAAGCTGTAAAGAGCGTTTTGTGGAGCCAATATACAGTTTTTGTGATGAACTTCTGACCACTGGTTTCATAGGAATGCTGTAAATTCCAAACCTTTCACCGGTATCTATGGGGTCTCTGTTTTTCCTGATAATTGATAAGATATTCGATGTCCGAATTTCAAAGGCGAAGTTGTATCGACTACACACATTTCTAAAAATTAACAAGGGCATTGTAATAGTTGACAGAACCTACAAATCTGAGACCCCTTACTTTGAAGAGTAGATATAGTGGTATGGAGCTGCTTTCTCAAGATGCGGTCAACAACATCGTCATCACACACATGCTTTCTTGTAATACCTTTGACTTTCAGGATCTCCGCTTTACGTAGCTTTACACTTGACAACTGAGTGATTACTCATTTTATCATAAAGCCGATGGCTGAGAGCTTATAACTTAGAGGATGAACCGAGGAGCTAGGAATAATTAAAGAGTTCATCTCAGGTTTTCGGTACACAGAATAAGTCAAAGACTGGGTACGAGGGTCGTGGACTAAAATGAAATCTTAGAAAGGGATTGCACGTTTTTTTTCAATTTCGAAAGTAAACCTAACAGAAGAAAATTTTATTGACAAACGTTCAGCAAATTACAATAGCTTTTCTAGAGAAGGCTGCCAAAAACCCAGCACGTCGTCCACATACCTCATGTAGAATATTAGCGTGAGAGGTCAAAACGATATCTTCCGTATCTTTTAAAATAATCTCCAACAGTAGTTTTAAACTTTATGACATAACTTGCCTTATGTGTATCGTTTCGATTCAATTGGGTAATATTGACGAACTTCCCCTTGTAACCTAATTTGCGCGGAAGTGCGGACTGAGTCCTCTTCAAAATCGGACCTACGTCATGGAAGTTCTTAGAAAATGTAACAGCAGCACACTAGCACATACTACTCCAGTCTGAGGATGGGACATAGTGATCCCGAAAGCACCAATTTTTTAATCTGTAAATATTTTAATTTTTAGTAAAGTTTTAATTGACTTGTAAAGGGTTTTCTCTTTTCCTAAGTTTTTATCGTGTATTGACGGTGATTTTTTAACTTTAGAATTTTAACTGACAGAATGTTTACGGCTCATGTCAATTTCCCTTCTTGAAACTTTCTATCGAAGTAAATATAAGTTCACTACATTTATTTTATTACGTATTCTGTGAAAAGGTCACTCAATAGACAAAACATGAGAGATCATTTCCTAACTGCGTACTCGTCTTCTATACTGGAATAACAGCCTTTACAAGCCGAGGCATGGACTTTACCCGATGCCGGATTGCTTACGGTGATAATGACAGCCATGCTTGTTGCAGCATTGTCCACAACTCCATCAGAGACAGCGGTCCTGGATCCATGGATGTGATGTCCCGCTCAGCGGCAAACCAGAGAGCTTCCACAGGGTTCAATTCACGGGAGCTTGGCAGTCTGTGGTTGGATCCAAACTCAAATGAGTGTTTCTAGGATTGTGACTGGGCAGTTGCGGCCCAGTGAGGAGGCGCATTATCCTGCTGAAACAGATCATTGACCAAATGGCGGTGTCACAAGTTCCCAATAACTATGCTCTGGGCAGGGGTTCTCGCTCGCTGTAGCCCAGTCGTCTGCTTGCGCCGAAAACTTAAGTGTCTGCAGATGTCCAGTAATAAACTTTTTAGGCGATGAACAGTCCTTTTCGGGGCTATTCAGCCCCGAAAAGTAAGGAAATTTGCTGTTCCCAGCCGTCAACCGAACAGACGTTCTTCTCCGGCAGACTACAGTTGCATACAGCCGTTAAGCTCTCTCTTTCCGCAATCTCTTGACTTCCCGAGGCTCTTTCGAGGTTGGCAAAAATCATCAGACAGTCTCAAACATTCCTCCTCCTCGCCTGCTATAAACAAACCGGTCAATGTGCTTTTGACACTAAGCAGCGCCACTTAAACTGCCTCATTTGGTAGTTTTCAGCTCTTAACTACCCTAACAAAGACAAAGCGGATCTTCTAATATTCAACACGAATATATTAGAATATTCGACCTCGTGGCAATATATTCTATTTTTCTATGCAGGTATCATCAAATATAATACAATTCACACTGAAGAATCGCTTTTACTATATGATAAACAACATAACATTGCTAAAAGTACCCAAAAGGTACTTATGATCAGGGTGACCAGATGAATTTGTAGAATGGAAGGACATTTACATGAAAAAGGAGGATATCATCAGGAAAAGGGGCACACAAACATTCTGTACAAAAATAAGTACGAATGCACTTACTGTCTAGTTAAATTTTACGGTTTGAGAGTTTACACTCGTAAAACTTTAGAAAAGGAAACGCTTTCAGTCTGCTGGACATTTTTACTTTTATTTTTCTCTGGAAGAGATTTTCTTCAGTAGATCGGGTTTATTTTACAAATGTTTGGGAAATTCAGAGAATGGCATATCTTTCAAATTGTATTTAACTAGCAGTATACCCCTCACATTAAGAAACTTTAATTATAAACGTAAAAAGCTCACAGCTACGACTCACAACACACAAAACGATCACTATGAGCTCACTGTTTACACGACTACAACGCATGGCACCGTCCACCAGGGATAAACGACAGACTAACACGCACTGGCCGGATTTCTCTGCGTTGTTGACAAAAAAGTGTCTCACTACAACAAGACGTTAAAGGATTGCAAGGTTAAACGGACCGGGGGCGAAGGGACGGAGCGAGGGAGAATACAGAAATGAATTATTACATTTTAGAGGTGACTTGAGAGGATATATGATTACAATAGAAGAATTTAATCAAAATGCATTTGAATAATTCCTTATTGAATAAGACGGACATTTAGGATATTTCCTTTAATGCCTGGAGGACAGGGGCACATAGTATGAAAGGAGGACACTTCTTCCAATAGCCGGACATGTGGTCACCATGCTTCTCATTTAAATGTGATGAGATGCCCTTTGTCGTTTTCTCAACGGTGCTATGGTTTAATGGCAGTAGTTGGGTGTTACGTTTTTATGCACATTCATATAATTGAAATATTCATATTGTTGTAGCAAGTAATGTGTGTTTGTGTGTGCACTTAATATTAACAAACCGAAAATACACAGAAGTATGGAGCACTTCAGCGGTAACTAAATCTTAAATTTAGGATTAAAACCAATTTAAAGTCAGAATTTCAAATAATTGAATTAATTATTCAAAATATTACATATAATCAATTTTGCAAATAATAAACCGAGAAACTAAACGTTTCAAATTAATAATTTGGTATTGTCAAAGAAATAGTAGATTCCGTTATTCAAGATTACATGCGCAAGACGTATGTTTTTGATACATTAGATATACTCCTTCTTCCATTTTATTTTCCTAATATTTCTACAAAAACATTTCATTATTAAGGAGACGAATTATATCTTATCCTTAGATTTCATGTTTTCTAGACACGGAGCTGTAACATCTCATTCGTCAAAATAATAAAGCCCTTCAAAATGTATATGCTATAGACTACCTACCCTGTTGTTACAGCGCCAGTAACAACAGGGTAGGTACGTTTTCTTCAATTTTCAAAGGGAACTTCAATTCGGTTTACTTCATTTCATCTATTATTTTTGCCAACACTTCAAATGATTGCAAATTGCACTTTTCATTAACTCAGTAATTAAACTCTGAAAAATAACAACCACGTGTGTTTAAGATTTATAATTCAAATTCTAAAATTAGTTTCATTTCCTTACATCAGAAAACTGTAACCCATATCTGCGGTTCTAATTTTTGTTCACATGGGCTCCACAGGGAAAGCGGCCTTCCAGTTTCAGTAATAAATACCAACTGTTTTGTATCGAATACCATATATTATAAACCAACAAATTTAAAATACCTGATGGAATAAAGAACTCCATCATTAAGAACGGGAAGGAGAAGAACTCCCTCATTAAAACATTAAAACTGAGAAGAACTCCCTCATTAAGAACGTTAATTTTGCCTTATTATGAAAATTCAAGCGGGAAATCAGCTTGTGCGAATTTTTACTATTGCATTATATTTGGGTTTATTGTATTATGTACAACTAAGAAAAATTGCACAGAATGAAGTACTTTCTCTGAAACATAATTCTAAACCTAAAATTAGGTAAATGTAACATTAGCACAGTGATTTGTGCTTAGAATGCGTGCATACACATTATTAAGATAAAAACATTTTTAGTGACAGAACATCGATTGTATTCCTAACGTAGCTTTTATGTACATTTACAAAATGTTATCAGAACTTTCCTATCACTTCTCTTTGTTAGTGTATGCCAATGTATTTTTTGAGTATCAGTGGTTACACACACAGAAATAATGTACATAAAATTGATTTTCCAATATTGTTAGTTTTAGTTCTCTTCGAACATAGTGCGAAAAAGAATCTATATATTATTTTCAAAGGTCCATGTACTAGACCACAATCAGGGGTAAATATTGCTCCAACGTGTGGAGACAATATATGAAATGCCATTGTTCGTCGAGAGTGAGCTGTCCTTTATTATGTCAGCAGTCAAAGCGTTGTGTTATTTTGTTGAGCAGAATGCAACATGCGCAATAGTGATGTGATTGAAATAGTGTGGTAATTCCAAGGAATTGTGTAAACCGTTCTGAAGACTTCCGTCACGTGTTCTCTAAAGTAACTTTCAAAACTCAGAGATGAAACTTTACTACTTTAATTATTATTATGAGCTTCAATTTGGTTTTAAAGTGGGTGAAAAAGAAGATAGCTGCACTCATATTCGTTGAGTAGCACGTATTTCCGCTTTTCAGGGGATGAATGGCTTATGCTTTAGGCCTCTTGCACTTTCCATGGTTTGTAGGGATCGAACAGAGCACTCTTGTGACTGTTTTTGCGTTTTAACACACTGGACAAGGATAACATCTAACCAGGAACGCCTGAAATACCTCACTTTGTTTTCCGCGAAGGGAGCTGTTCCTCAGGGCAGAATCAACCTGCGCCTAAACTTCCAGGAAATGTGCCATTGAGTTATGATGACTTTTAAATTAACGATATTAATCTAAAACGAAAGGAAGATTTGACAGATTGAACTGAAAACTTCCTATCACAAGAAAAAAAATGTACTTTATAATGATGCTTGCCCTGTAATGAAACCGGTGTGTTAAGAAACAGATGCAACAGAGTTGTGATTGTTCACTGAGTGTGCTTGTTCATTGAGTGCTTAAAATTTATTTTAAAAGCTGCGCTCTTCGACACAGAAAATGTTTTTCTGTCGGTGCCATTAGCCCGCGCTACGTACATAGATGTTTCATAAGAAAAGTTGAAACTACTTTTGGAAAAGATCCACGATGAAAAATATGCTTATAACTTCTATGGCGATTGAAAGTTGTTGCTGTCTTGTATGGTTTACAGTGTTAGTTTGCTGTTTGAGTTTGAAAAAAGAGCCAGAATTCATTTTTACGGGATGGTACTACCCGAAATATGAGTCACTAAGACCTGGGAAAAAATATTTTAAACTCTCTACTGCTTAAGATGGAAATTGTTGAACTACCCGTCCCTTTTCCATTACACTAATCTTTTTCAAAAACCCTGTCAAGGCAAAGAAGTAATATATCGCTGGATCCGCATATTTAAAAATAATTCCCTATGATTACTGATGCCAAAATTAAGGAAGGAATTTATTTAGGTACCAAATTACGGTGTTGCTGCATGATGAAAAATTTCACAAGCTAAACCAAATCCGAACAGCAGTTTGCAAATATTGAAAAATTTCATTAAAATGTTTGCCAAATTCTAAGGCAGATATTATCGTGACTTTCTGTGTGTACCCTTGAAACCATAGAAAGATATGGAATAGTAAATATACTTGAAAATATATCTCCTATGAGGTCACACACTGGGATTTCTTTCCAGATAATCTAGGCTCTGCGAGCAATGAACATTGTGAAAGATTTCATCAAGCTATTAAGAACATGCAAAGAAGATGCTAGGATAATCATGTTCCAGTATGCAGGATGTGTGTTTCTGAGAAACTCAGAGGGGCGTTCCACAAAAGAAATGCACAAGGAAATAAACAGTTCTTACTTTTGTGTTAATTTCTTTATGGTGTGTAACTGTACGTTAATATAGGACATATTCAAATTAAAACATTTGGCACTTAAAAAAACTTCTTAGTAAAAAAATAACTATTATTTACATTATGTATAAAGAATTACAGTAATATCACATTAAATTTGTACAACAAAAATATTTTTGCCAAAAAGTGTGTTTTCTGACGTCTGTACTATTCGTAAGAGTCATCTCAGAAACAGTCACTATGATGTAACATTAAACTGTGGATGTTTCATTAACTTTGTAGGAATCAAACGCTTATGAAATAGGGGATATGAGTAGAACGATTGTATTTCAAACCTGAAAACGAAACTATTTAATGATATGGCCTGATAAAAAGCAGAAAGTCACATTTCACTCTCTTTTTCAGTACCCCGAAAAATATTTTGTTTAATTTACAGAAAAAGAAGCAATTCGAATTTTAAACCTTGGAAACAAAAAATATTTTCTCCATCTTTCAGATATTTTACTGGGTACAAGTTTGATAATGTATAAAGGTCACCCATTAGAAATCTTGTCTAGATGTCGATTTACTACATTTCAAAGAACATATAGAATATTACATACTGTGGGACTGTTTCATTATAATAGAATTTTTTCTGGTTTATCTGGATGCTTAAATTTCTGTAAAAATAAAGACAATTCGAAGTGTATTTTTCTGCCTTACTTTCTACAATAAAGACGCTGAAAAAAAAAAGTGCGCTTTGCAAGTGTAACTCTTACTACGAATTCAAGTAGAAAGCATTGTTAACCGAACAAGTGAGAACAATCGTATTATAGGCTTGAAAACACACCTGGTGGGATTTTATTTAGCAGGCAAAATTTACACACCAAAAAAGACAAATCTCCATGTCACATGTTTATCACTAACATATCCAACTTAACTAATTTTCCTCAAATGCACATCATATGTAGCTTCAAATTACGCGTGCAAAATTGATTTACAAGTCAGAACTTCTTAACAGGATACTACCTATTAAGTAAACACGAGACATCTTTGTTTCATGAAAATCAAACAGTAGTAGATCGTACTGAATTTCCTTCAACGCATTGTGGTTTCACTAAAAGAGCTTGACTCTGAAACTCGCCCCGTCTTTAAAGTACTTCAGACTTATGAAACATGTAAATTATATTTTTTCCATTACACTATCTACCAACAAGTAATTGGACACCTGTGATAGCAAAGGAAAATGAAGTTTATACACCTTCAATAGTTGGTTGAGCCGCCACGAGCGGCGATTACAGCTGCGACCCTCCAAGGCATGCCCTCAACCAGGCGTTGTACGACGGCTAGCGATATTTTCTTCCACACGGCTGGGAGAAGAGATGTCACTTCCTTCACTGATTTCGGTTCGTGGGGGCACCCCTTAAGTCGACTATCCAACTAGTCCTAGAGGTGCTCGATAGGGTTAAGGTCCGGGATATGCGCAGGCCAGTCCATTTGATTAACCCCATTGTCACCATAACAAGCCATGGTGGAACTCCCAACATGACAGGTGGCATTGTCATCCTGAAAGTAATATGAGTCCACCCCGTAAAACTGCCGCAACGTAGGAAGCGCATGGTCATCCAAAGTGCTGCAGTAGGTCTCGGCGTTGAGTCTACCAGGAATTGCGACCAAGGGCCCCTCGCCACAGCAGGTGAAACACCCCCATAGCATAATTCCACCGCCACTGAACTTCACAGTTGGCAGAATGCATTCCGGCAGGAGGCGTTCTTCAGGCAGACGCCAAACCCAGACCCTGCCATCAGAACGCTAGATGGTGAAACTTGATTCTTCGCTCCAGAGAACCTGTTTCCACTGTTCAATGGTCCACTGTCGACGTTCTTTGCACAACCTTTGCTGAGCAGCCCTATTGGACTTGATGATCAATGGCTTGTGAGCGGCAGCACGTCCATGATAACCGAGTAGATGGGTTTCCTTACGGATGGTATTCATCAAAATAACACTCTCATATGCTTGTTGAAACTCCTCACGGATGTGGCCCATCGATTTGGTGCGGTTCTTCCGAATTTCTCCAGCACCCGTCGGTCTCTAACTCCCAATTTTGTGGGTCTGCCGGGTCGGGCCACATTCCGACAGTCATCTCTCATCTTCCCCTTGCCAATCACGTAGGCCACTCTAGATTTTGGGTAATTCAACTCGCTGGATACGTCACTTATGGTTTGGCCCTTTCTGTGATACCCGAGGATTACACTTTCTCGAAATCAGAGTGCTCCGAACTGCGTGACATCTTGCATGCGACTGGTAGCGTTGTTGTTTCCCACACGATATTTAACGGCGGCGGCCGTGACGTGTATCAGGACCGTAGATATTGTCGATTGCAGGGGTTTCTAATTACTTGTTGGTAGATAGTGTATAAGCAGCAAGTTTGTTTTTCAACTCTCACAAATGGTGTAATGAATAATGAAAACATTGGATTACAGATATCAAAAACCGAAACTGAAATCTTTAAAAAATATTTAGTGTGTATACTGCAGAAACAAACAAAATTTGTTGTAAGCATCGTTATTTTCATAAAAAAATCAGGTTTTTAAAAAATCCCAGTGTATGTAGGAACAAGCGAAATTTGATGTTGTAGACATTAGTCAAAATATGAGAGAAACAAAACTTGGACATTTAAAAAAATCGCAGCATGTGAATGCAGTGTGTAGTTTATGTAAATAGACAGCAGAACAGCGGAATCGAAAGGAATTTTTGAGCACAGAGGGCCCGCCGGCTATTGTCGATGACTATATTTCAACACACGTTGCCTTGCTGTGTCACTCGACTCTGCTAAAATTCGAAATATTTACCGGTCGTTAACACTAGGACACTAATCTAGATCGTTAACTGATCAATAAAAGGCGGCTGGTCCGATGAATCATATTTTCAGTTAATACTCGCCTTAGAACTTCCCGAGTGCGGGTCAAAATTACAAATTTATGGTCACAGCAGATTAGCGTTAATTGTGTAACAAGTTGGTTTGTCTTCACTTCATTCATTAAATTCTTTATGCATACATTTGAAAGAGCATTTTTATACCACAAAGTATAATAACAACATTGCAAAACCGGAGCACACGTACATGCTCATGCGTTTCCTGATTGACAGAATTACTCCCAGGAGGAAAATTCCCGGTGATTCAAGGGCTGGATCACCATAATGTGTTTCCAGAAGCACCACAACACCTTTAAAATGCTAACTGACTACCACAAATACAACAACTTAACACATTTGATCAGCTATTGAAAAGGACTGAAATAGCCGTCAGGGATATACATTCTCCTCCGACGAACATTCCGCGACTGACAGTGGCAATGACACCCTCTTAGATGAAAGTAATTACAGAAAGCACATCGTTTAATGCACGTTACTTTCAATCGATGCTGTTTTAGAGGTCCAGTGTGTCCTAACACTTTATAAGTAGGTGCTCCTTAGAATTTGCCACTTCAGTGCATGTACAGATATATGTAGCTCAATTTTTTAAACAATACTTTCAATTTCCAGTTCGATATAAACTAGCCGTATTTATTCTTTGTCAGCCAGGCTAGGTTATATCAAAAGAAGAAAACACTACGACGTTTGTCACAAGAAACTGGTTATACTTTTTCCACCTGCCAAGGAGCCGCGAAGAAAGCTTTGCTTCATCCGTACCGTCTGACAGCTGAGCAAAAGTCGCAAGAATCCGATCTTAAAAGTTTTCTGTAGTGACTCCTCCCGATTTTTTCTACGGGTGTATTTGAAGTTTTGTTCTTAAAATAATGAGCCTAGTATGTTAGTAGTCATAGGAAACAACACCACTGCAGAATTTCTAACTATTGATGAAGATATGCTGCGGAGCATTTTTAAAAACATGCAGCGGGTCATTCGAGTGTGTTTGAATGTCGATTGCGGACATTTTCAGCATTTATTGCGAAAAGTACTACATTACCATGAGCTAAGGTACGTTTTGAACCACATGCTATGTTCCTAAGTAGAGTGTGTTACAAACTATGACTGTTCTTTAGGGAAAGGCTAACGAGCAAAACCCACTATACTAGCTGGTAGTAGTCGATATTGAGAAAAATTGGAAATTTGCAAATATGTAGGAAAATACACATTCATCATCAGATTTCAACATTCTCTTCCAAAATGTTTGGCTGAGATTCAAAGACCGCTTGCTGTTTGAAATTATGGCGTGTTCAAATCGCAGAAATTTATCGCTTGAAAACATGCAACGGATTGCCATGTTTTGTATTTGAAAAATTAAAACCTCCCATTATACTGTTTATATATTTATATATAATTCTAAATGATTCGCAGTAAATAAGTGAAAAAGATATTTTCATCAACTGTTCATTGAAATTAGAATAAATAATTAGGTGATTTTTCATATTTAATTACCACATAGGCTAGCAATATGATACCGTACCAGAAGTTCATGCAAAATACCTGCTGTTCTTCCTTAAGTTCTGCAGTGTATCATATTGCGTCCCATACCAAACAAGACTTCTCCCAAAAAGCGTCGAAATTTATTGAGAAAAAATTGTATAAAATTAATCATACATTTTGCACTTCCTGCTTTTGAAATATTAGACATGCATTAGTCATTTATCATGAATATATGCAATTCTGTACAAAATGAGATTGGCAATGTTATACTTTTGTGTGAAACGTTCAGCTTTAGACGAAATATTTCCTTGTTTCTTGTCGCAGAAAAAGAAATGCACATCCTTTTCTCCATTCCCAGAAGATTCATAGGTACAGCGCGACACAAACATGTTGTCCAAATCCTTCAATATCATAACTTCGATACCAACTGAGACTGGCAATTTTACACAGAATAAGGTATAAACATTTCTTCTCTTCTAACGAGTTCGCTGTGATGAAAAACAGAGATGTTGCTTTTGAAATAGACATTTTTTTTCTGTTGAGATTTTATCAAATTTCAAGGGCACAAATGAAGTCAACTTGAGATAGTGATGTCCTATGAAACAAATGTTCAGGCGAAACTTTCACGTCTGTGGTGAAACCTTACCGTCAGCTTGATTTTAAGAACAACTAATTAAAAGAGTTTATATTTGTTTATTCTTACATCATTTAATGTTGCCTAGCATACAAAATGGCAGGTTCCTAAATAACTTAAGATTTGCTGGAGACATGGTAACCATTACAAATGGCAATAGTGAAATGCAAAATATGATAAAAGATTTATAGATACAAAGTCTTTAAAAGGCCTGTCAATAAACACAGCAAAGACTAAATAAATGAATTATATAGAAAAGTACAGAGAAAAGATTTTAATAGAAGAAAAAGAAATCGGAAGAATAAACGAATATATTTACTTAGGTCAAGTGATTAGTTTTAAAGAGAGACATGAAACAAATTTATATAAGAATTATCCAAGGTCATAGAGCTTTCGAAAACTTAAAGACTATGCAACAGGATATCTTCCATTGTGTTTTAAAAGAAAAAAAATTCTTCAAGGAATGTATTATCCCCGTATTTACTTATGGAAGTGAAACATGGAATACCGAAGATTGGCAATGTTAAAAATATAGCAGTATCGGTAAGAAAGTTAGAGATAATGTTGGGAATAACACGAAGCGACAGAGTTGGAAGTGAACTTATAAGAGAAAGAACAGGAATAATATGTATAATAAAATAATAACAGAATCAATGTGGAGATGGGCTGGTCATGTTGGAAGACAGAAAGATGGATACGTTTAATAACAAAATTTCAACCTACAGATAGAAAGAGACGAAAGGGCAGTCAGAAAAAAAGATAGAGAGAAGACTTGAAGGAAATTGCAGGTTCTAAATGGTGGACTGAGGCTAAAGATCGAGAAAGTTGAAAAAGATTTGGTGAGGACTATGAGGTGCAGTTGGAGTCAACAGGCTAAGAAGAGGAAGAAGAAACACTTACCTACTATTAAGAAACACTTATCTACAATTACACTCATTGTCACAAAGATCCGCGCACCAAAAAGGAGGCTGATCGAAATGAGATTTTAGTAGTGAGATGGTACATACCAAGGCCAAAAGCGATTATATTCCTATAAAAGCAGAACGATTTCTCGCGGACATTCGGTACACATGTCTTCAGCGTTGGTACCGCGTCGGACCGCCTCGTGCTCGGATACATACGGTTATAAGGTCCGGAGTGGTGTCAAAGAGACGCCGTATGTTATCCTATGAAAGGTTGGCCCACACTTCTTGCAACTGACGATCTGAATCACAACACCGGGACATAGAGAAAGCTGGAGTCCCATCTTGCCCCACACGTTCTCGATGGGCGAGAGATCAGATGATCTGGCCGGCCACGGAAGCATCGAAGCACGACATAAACAGTCTTGAGAAAACAGAGCCGTGTGCGGACGGGCGTTTTCTTGTTGGAAAAGGGCAACAGCGCCGCCGCTTCGCCAGAAAAGGCAGCACATGGGGCAGCAGAATCTCCCGTTCGTAGCGCTGGGCGGTTAACGTTTCTCGGATCACTGCCAGGGAAGTCAGGCTGTCATACGCTATGGATCCCCAGATCATCTTGCCTGCAGTTCGGGAAGTGTGCCGCTCTACAGTGAGGTAGGGATTTTAGAGCTCACCTGCGTTCCTTTACACACTAACACAGTAATCGTCTGTTCCCATAGAGAAACGGCATTCGTCGCTGAACAATATACGTCACCAATCCGTAGCATTCCACGTTGCTCGCTTCTGACACCACTGCAATCGACGCCGACAATGGACAGGTGTTAATGCGCAGAAAAAGTAACGGCCACCGAGAGTGCAGATTCGCTCCTGCCAGACGTTTGGAAATGATTCTGGCAGACACAGGAGTTCTTTGTAAAGCCACCACATGTCTCTGTATATTAGACAACGACATCATTGCATCTGTGCGTGCCGCTCTCAGAATCTCCCGATGATTTGTGCTGGTGGTGTGTCTAGGTCGCCCAGGGCGTGTCCACCGTGTCTGGGTGCCTTCCCGGTCTATTACTCCCAACACATCGCACCGTACTGGCCGAAAGGTGCAAATGGCGGGCAATTCGGCAAGCCGGCCATTCTGCTTCTCACATGCCGAAGACACGGACTGGTTTAAACTCTATCAGTTGCCCTACGCACATGTACTGCAGCTCTTCGGCATGTCTATCGCTCAGGGATGTCACCTGACTCATATCGCGCACATTGGCACGAATGTGAAGTCGCTGCCTTTTAAGAGGCATTAGGATTGCGCTATCAGCGACCACCTTGGACGCGAGCGCATGCGGAATCGCACGAACTTTTGTCATTTGCGTCTGCCCTCCCCGTAGCTATTCGCAGTTACTTGCTAATCGCAAGGTTTTTGTTTGTCCGCTGATTTTTATGACAAGGAGTGTATGTTTCTGTAATATCTGTTTCTGTGAATTTCCAATCATGAGTGAATTGAAATTCATGTTCCAAAAAATGTATGACGAAAACGAAATACTGTATTAAACGGAAAATGCATATATTTGTATACAAATTGTTTTTTATGAATTTAGTGCAAATTACTTTCAAATTCTGAACCAAACCTTTTCCTAGTTAAAAACCTTTGTAATATTTGCCCAATGAGCAGCATCATTTGTTTCACAGAAGTACGTGCAGAAGACATAAAGAGCTCTGAAAATTATGGCCGCGGGTGGCCGAGTGGGCAACGATCGTAACTTCCACTGGAAAGGCCTCAGGTTCGATCTCAGGCAAGCACGAACGCTCGATCCACTACATAAACGCAGTGCGTCGAATGGGCACGTTAAGCCGTCGTACCCCGGGTATTACCCCCCCCCGGAAATAAACAAAGGCGTCCTCCTCCCCCTTTCTACTTCGCTTCCGTGTCACTTTCCTATCGGGCGCTCTAGCCCAAAACTCCTAGTTTCCTATTTCTAAGGGTTGTTTAACACCTGAGGTCAGACACTCCCTTCCTAAAATCCTCTACATATGATCATGATCAAAGAGCTCTGAAAAGTATCTCAATACACCGATTTGCTCTTTCAATCTTATCGTATCATTCTAGTGTTTGAGATTACCAGCAGTTCCATTGCTATTCTGTTTTGCCCAGGAACAATAGGTTCTAATGCAAAAGAGGATCGGAATATGACCTGAGAAATGCAACAAAAGATGATACAGAGCAAAAAGTGCTTGCGTTGTTGAGTGAGTTGTGCATCTTAAAGGAATTACATTTCACTGTTCTTTTCTATATTCTCAAAAACTGTGATTACATTTTTATATAAAATTATGCAATATTTTATCCACGAAAAGTCATTTTACACAATGTAGTGTCTAATGATTTTATCTGGACAATAACGTTTGCAAAAGAGTGAATAATATAATGAGACAAATGAAAAGGGTAACATAAAGCATATCCGATAAACTATAATATTTGTGCACCATTTTACTGTTCCATTGAATAAATATGAATTTTTGCAATTTGTAGAATTATATAAGTCTGTGAATGCATTTGAACATTAGATTACATACAATGTAATATGCGCATAACCGAAAGCCCTTTGAACAGTGATGCCTGCAATCATAATGCTACTTTTATTTTAAGTAGTCAAAACTCCATGCCGCTAGCGTTTATTCAGAGTGTTGTGGACCAAAGTTGAGATTTACACAGTGACACAGGAAACTGTTAAAAATCGGTTACTTGAAGTACAGCTTCGAGCCAGACGCCCTGTAGCGTGCATTCCACTTATTCCAAACCACTGCCGTTTGCGACATCAGTGGTGTTAAGCTAGAGCACATTGGAGGACGGAGTGGAGATTTGTTGTGTTTTCTGATGAAAGCCAGTTCTGCCTGTGTGCCAGTGATGGCCTTGTGTTGGTTAGAAGGAGGCCAGGTGAGCGCCTTCACATAGTGTGTCTGCGGCCGAGACACACTGGACTTACACCTGGAGTTATGGTCTGGGGAGCAATTACCTATGACAACAGGAGCACTCTCGTGGTTATCTCACGCACACTGACGGCACAGTTGTAAGTCGGTTTGGTGATTCAACCTGTTGTGCTTATATTCATGAACAGCATTCCATGGGGTGTTTTCCAACAGGATAACGCTCGCCCGCATACCACTGTTGTAACCCAACATGCTCTACAGAGTGTCGACATGTTGCCATGGCCTGATAGATCACTAGATCTTTCTCCAATCGAGCACGTATGGGACATCATTTGACGACAACTCCAGCGTCACCCTAACCAGCACTAACCGTCCCTGTATCGACCGACCAAGTGCAACAGGCATGGAACTCCATCCCACAAACTGACGTCCAGCACCTGTACGACACAATGCATGAACGTTTGCATGCTTGCATTTAACATTCTGGCGGTTACACCGCTTAATAATGTACCAGCATTTCACATTTAAAATGGCTCTTCTCGCGCTTACATAAAGCTGTGATCTTGAAACTTTAATCGATTAAATATGTTACCTATACAATTGTATTGCCGCCATTTCATTCCTCTACAACTATTTTTTTGTTGTGTTGGGTTTTTTTTCCGTCAGTGTATGTTTCTTCCTTCTTCATGAAGCAAACTTACTCCGTGCTTTTTTATGATGTTAATAAATATTTTTGTTAATACCCCCTTCAGCTGATTTTGATAAGTTTGTGTTACAGGTTCCTTCAATATATTTTATTTTATGTATTCTTATTCATATATTATACACAATATTTTAGGTAATGTCTATGAAAACTGGATAACAATTTTATATTTCAAGTGAATTTTCAAAGGCATTGCATCTTGAATAAAAAAAAGGAGCAAGAGTGGCATTCCGGAAATTTCGATAGCTTAGGAAAATAGCGTGAGATACATTAGAAAAACACCGAAGTTATAGTCGATAGCTATCATCTCCCTGCAACATCATTACTTTCCTAATCGTATTCCTCACGGTAGTTTAAAAAAAGTATAATATTCTGCTTCAAATTATTATGGGAAGTGGGCAATAACGTGATAATTTAACAGTCATAGTTTAAACAGGAAGAAAAATATAAATCGGCAGAGGAGTGATTTACATAAATTCCTCAATGCAGTAGTATCACGAGGAATGAATTTCACATCATTATCAGAAAATTCCTGCGTTCAAAAATACTAATTCCATTTTTTTCTCTCAAACTCCGTATCTCAGCGCTTACTTTTGACATTTGTTCTAAGTCCGCCCTAGTTCGAGATGACATGCTTATTTTACGGGACTGGATCTCTCCCTTGCCTAGTACAGTTGTCCTATACAGGGTGATTGTGAACTCCTTCAACAAAACAAGAGGGGTGATAGTACTCATCAAGACGAACAATATTTTCAATGGAACCTAGGGCGAATTCCAATCCTAGTCCCAGAAAAAGTACTTTCGAAAACGTCCAGCAGGCACACGGAGTTCCAACCATTGCATGAGAAGCAGAAGATGCAAATCAGTTGCGCTATGCACGTACATAGACGATGAGGAGCAAACATTTAAAAACGCAGCCGAATGCGTTTAGTAATATTACGTGCGAACATCACAGGAGAATTGACGTATACGTCCGCCCGGTGCAGCGTATTATGTGTTCCAGGAGCAAGTGCATCCCGGTCTGTTGCAGGATATTCCGCTCACCACACGGAAGGACATATGGTTTATGCATGATGGGGACACAGCACACTTTGCTACCGAGGTCCGATACTTCCTAAATGCGACATATCACAGGCGATGGTCCTGACGCGGTGAACCTGTGGCTTGGCCTCATCGCTCCTCGGACCCTAATCCACTGAACTTCTTCTTCTGGGGGCCCACGAAAACATTGGTGTACGAGACAACTGTAGACTACCTGAAAGATCTCGTCGCTCGAATCGATGTTGCTGGGGACAAGATCAACACCACACCTGGAATGTACAAGAGGGCGCGGCAGTCCTTCATTCGCCGGTGCGGGCTGTGCAACGACGCCGTTGAACGCCATTTTGAGCAGCTCCTTTGTGTCTTTCTCTGATGTGATTGGAATTGTGCAACTCATGAATTCAGCGGGTCTCTTTGTTCTCACTGTTGAAGGCGCAACGCAGATATGTAAATTTACCCTTTGCTGGCACTAGGAATGGAATGCGACCTTAGATCACATCGCAAATATTGTTCGTCTTGACGTGTACTATCGACCCTTTTGTTTTGTTGAAGGACTTTATAATCACCCTGTATAAAAAAAATGGAAACATCTCATAAACGTCAATTTGCTCACTGAAGTTGTCAAACTCAGCAAACAAACAAACAGAATACAGAAAAAAGGAAATTCTATTCCTTTTAACATCCTTGACTTACCTCAAAAAAGAATTTCAACTTTAGCATTGGTATTTTATTTCCCTGTTCCTAGCAGTATCTTTTTTTTTCATTTCATTGCCTGTATTTTGCTCGTTTGTATTTTTAAATGAAGTCGTTTTACATTAATGCTAAACACAAAAAGGCTTCGCAAATTAATTCCAGATGATAAGTATAATATACCGTGAAATATATGCTCTGCGCAACATTTACCATGTTCCTACTTTCCTGAGTAAATGAAAAAACCATCATTAAGGAGCAAGCGTTGAACCCGTTTCATACAACTTTCTCGAAAATTTCCTAAGGCACCATTTGTAAAGTAGCGAAAACATAATATGGCTGTGGTGAGACTTAATAAAGCTGTTTGAACTTGGTAGCATTTCAATCCTCGCAACTAGAGGTGTCTTATATTTGTTCATATCTCTGTTCTTCAAGAAATATATGAAGAAATATGAGATGCCGCCCCGGTGGCGCAGTGGTCTAAGGCGTTGGCCTCTGATCATTCGTCCGAAAGGGGTCCGGGTTCGAATCCCGGTGAGGCATGGATGTTGTGTTTGTCTTACGGCACTGGCTCTCTCCCTTCCCTGGAACCAGTGACCCTAAATTAGGGACGGGCGACTGCTTATAGCCCATTGAGTTGCTCACGGTGGTCGTTAAACCTCCAATCAAAAAAAAAAAAAAAAAAAAGAAATTGGATTTCCCAGGGCTGTAACCTTCTTTTTATACTCTGTGTGAAGTCGGAGGTGAAGCCACAATTCACTGTGACATAAGAATCATATTTCTTTTGTTCGGCGGAATGACCAACGTTGCAGCAGATGAATTTATTTCCGATGGAAAAGAAAAGGAACTCTCTTTGAAAAGGAGTTTCTCCTATCTGAATAGGACATGGTAAAAAAAACGTAAATTCCTTCAATATCATTATTAATCTATAGGGTGGTTCAAAACTCTATGTCAAAAATGTAAAGGCAGGTAGAGGGGATCTAAATAAGCAGATTTCATATAGGAATGTGTATGCGGTATTGCCGCATTAAAGCGCTAGCACGTAATACAGTATGAATCTCAGGAAACGGAAAAGACAAGTAAAGACAAAAGAAAACAAAAATTTATTAACAGTTTACAGAAGGTGCTAGAAAGAGCGGGCACCAACAGCGATACAAAATTCACAGTGGCGGCGCATGGATCGGCGTACATTAGAAAAGACGTCAGGCATGTCGAGCACATGTCCAGCAGCAACAGACAAGCGGGCAACAAGATCTTCTGCAGATGTGACGGGACTCTCGTACACGAGGCTTTTAATATGACCCCAAAAGAAGAAATCCAAGCCGGTTAAATCAGGAGAACGCGGTGGCCAGAGAACTGATCCGGCCCGTCCTATCCAATGCTGACCGTAGACAGCGTCCAGGTGATTCCTGACCTTTCGGCTGAAGTGAGCTGGGCCCCCATCGTGCTGGAACCACATTCGTTTGTGAACATCTGGAGGAACATCGACCAGAAGTTCAGGTAAGACGACCTGTAAGAAGGTGCCGTATGTGTGGCCAGTTAAACGACAAGGTAGAATGTACGGTCCTACTAAATTATTGTGCACAATGCCTGCCCAAACATTAATGGAAAACCTTTCTTGGTAGGCGTGTGTTATTGTGCCATGTGGGTTATCATGAGCCCACAGGTGAGAATTATGGATGTTAAACATGCCCGACCGCGTAAAGGTAGCCTCATCAGTGAATTAAACATCTGCAGGGAAGGTTGGATTGGATGCAGTCTGCTGTAGGTACCAACGGGCAAAGTTGAGACGTGGAAGATAATCGTCAGGGGTCATTGCTTGCACTCTCTGTAAATTATACGGATGCCCGTCTTCATGTAAAGTCCTCAAAACAGTTGGATGGATCACACCTAACGCACGTCCTACAGCTCTCGAGCTTGTCGACGGATTATCCTCTACTGTGTTTAGTATTCTTTCTTCCACTGCAGGAGTTCTGCGATATCTTCCAATGTCAGTATCACGCCTGAAAGCATAAAACGATCCACTCGTGCTTAACTCCCGATGACGCAGCTCGAACGTTCGACGATCCAGCTGATTCCTATCCGGGAATCGCTCCCTATACATCCGTTGAGCAGATAATACATTTCCTTGTGTAGCCCCATACATGAAATGATGTCGGCCAGCTCCGCATTGGTGTAACGATGCATGCTGCTCGAGATCCGTGCGGGAAATGAAGAATCCAGCTGGCGAAGCGCTTTTATACGCCGCACTCATCAGCGCACTCTACCGGCTCAACGCGGCATTACCGCACACATATTCCTATACGAAATGTGCTTATTTAGGTCCCCTCTACCTGCCTTTACATTTTTGACATATAGTTTTGAACCACCCTGTATACATGAAGCAAAGTGGGAAAATGCGAGTGTTTCCATCATCAAATTGTTCCACCATTTCTAACTGATCGAGAAATCTGAACATTGGTGTGTTGATAGGTCTTAACGTCCGTATACGTAGAAACGTTGGAAAACCAAAATGAAGATTGGAGTCTTTGGAATATTTTCTTCTTGAATTTTTCATCCACCTCTACGCAGAAAAGCCTGAAATCCAAAAAATTCAAAAGGTTGTCTTAGTATTACTGTAGAAAATGCTGATATGTTTAAAGATAAGAATAAATCTTGAAATACTGTAAACATTCCGTAAAATTTGATTTAAATTAAGGGTCGGAAAAGCCAACTAGCATTTTACGTCAAACTTCACGACCCTCTTCTAATTGTAAAGCAGTTACGGATTTTAAACTACGTTTTTTTCCCTTAATAAGTTTTCTCCTTCTTTAATTTTATGTTCCAAAAATGTTTCAAATGATTCACCGTCCGCAGAACGGACATGATTGCTGGTATATTCTGTGAATCTTTTTCCTATTTAAAAGAGATATAGGTTTACACTTCCTAATATAAAATACGTGCCTTCCGAGTAATCCGTTCTTGATCGTTCTGTTTTCTTTTTTTCAGTACATGTTGTGATGATGAATCAAGCAGTTTCCCCAAGTGCTCTTGATAAAGAGCATCCTTACAGTTATTCTGATAGGATCGAAGACTTAGAAATCCAAATCGAAACAAGGCAACGAATCATCCGACTCGGCGACATGAAGCTCCTTAAAAAGCATAAACTGAGGGACGTCGTACCGCTGATATCCTTCATTAAGAAGATGGAGAGACAGCTATGTGCCCTGAATTATAGATTGAAGGAATTACAAGACAGAGATGTTTTAGACATATTTATAAACGAGGACGAAGATTTAGAATTTCTTTTGTGATGTTCAACACATCAACACTACTTTACTTGTAATTAAGTTAAACAAACATTTAATAAATTTCAATTTTATTTTTAAATTGGTGTCCTTTCATTTGCATACCTTATATTCTACCAAAACGAGTACACATAAAGTGACTTAAGAACACAAATTATATAGCACGTACCTTAAAGAACTCTTTCAAAAACTAGAAATTACGATAATTGGAAAAACTTTCACAGTGGAAAGAACTCGTTGAAGTTGTTTCGGAGGATCAGAAAACAGCAACAAACCCACGGTCATCCGTAAAACAAGTGGGCAGATGGTGCTAATATACTGTACATTAATACCGAGTCTTTAACCACATGTTCTCTCAGCTAAGCTAACTCTACATTTTGTACTGTGCCCTACTGAATGAAACAGAAATATTTTACTTACATGATAGCCTTTTTTTTCGAAACAAATTTTAGCAGTCTTTCAAATTCTACATTTATAAATACCGTTGCGAAAGAAAAAAACACATGTAGAGTATGTCTATGTTTAAATTTACGAACGAATAGCTTACATAATGCATGCAGTGATTTCTGAGGTGAGAAAAATGAGAACATTCGAACACGTGCACAAGAATGTAAAACATAAAGAAACTGCTTGCAACCGTCAATACAACTTCTTTGGATAATTGCAAACACATATGCTAATATTCTCGATCAGTATTTCATCTGTATCTTTCCCTCTTAATGACTCTGTCTGACTGGCCTCTTGGTGTATTGTCCGAGGTGCCTCAAAACACATTCATAATGTTAATTTTCATCAGATCAAGCGTCATAATTTTAAAATGTAACAACACAAATTCAGTTTATAACATAGAATAGGTAATTTAATCATAAATAATATTTTAAATATCCCGTTTAGAAAATTTAAAATATTAAAAGTTAAATTAATATAACTTATTTTGAAGAATACGAAAACACTGGTTAACAATAAATGCCTACTTAGAATTTTCGCCTAGTATGGAAATTGTAACAGGAAGATCAGCCTTATGAAAGCAGAAAAAAAGATAGAGATCAAATTGATTTATTAATTTTTTTTTTTTTTTTGGATTTCGTGAACTTCCATTGCAATTTATAAATATAGCTGTAAATGCCGTATATTTTACTAACATTGTAAGTCGATTTATTTGGGGAAATATTATGTAATCTGAATTTATAATCTTTATGATGATACATTCATAAAAGCAAATTGTTAAAACCTCACGGAATTCTGAACAACAGAAGATAAAAACTTGTGAAAAACTTCATAGGGAACGATGTTTTTAGCTGTTGATGAAACCTAGCGGATAAAACATGCTCGATACCTATGTAAAACGAGCTTCAGTGGACTGATTTGTTTTTCTTTTGAGCTGCGTTATTCGGGTGTCAAATTTTTCCTAACGCCCAGTGGTCATTGCAATGAGTATTCTCTACCTCGTAAGCTATTTTCTCCATTCGCTGTTTATAAATTTTCTTGCAGCTGACATCGTTATATATATACATATATATATTTCTTTAAATATCATCAAATATTTCCTATTTCTTTTTCGTAGGTAGTAGAATATCCCTTCTATTCCTCCCTTATCATACGTTTCCGTTCCTACCCTTCCCGAAAAACTATTCGCAACTCTTACTATGTATGAACTCCATTAATTTTCCTATTTGTGATATGCTTTCCGAAATATCATTTATTTGGCATTGCATTTGTGCATCTAATTTCTCGGCAGAGAGCATTCATCAATAATGATACTTGTTTAGGACACCATTGAGAATACAAGATCTTACATTCGAAATTAAAGAAAAATTCATACGTAATGAAAATAATAATGTAAATACTTCTCTTTACGCCGCATTAAAAAAAATCCATTCGGGAAAATTATGTTTTCTGTTAATGATTCGGAAACGGATTTGTGTCAAGAGATGTGGAAAAAAATACTGTGCCACAAGAGATGTTTACGATTTCTAAAAAGCGGTTCAAGTTGACACGGAAAGTAAATAAAAGCAAAAAGGAAAGATGAAAAAAAAATCGGTAGTCCAAATATCGTTGTGACATGTATTGGTGCTGGAATATGTGCAAAATATCGTCAAGAATTGGTGAGGAGAATGCAGTTTGTGAAAGACAACATTCGCATCAGCAATATATTGAGTTCTGAAATACATTGTGTTTTAGCAGAAAAATGCATGCTAACCTTACACATAACTCTTCATAGTACATTCATTCAGGTACTTTCGATATGGAATATATTGTTTATGATTATAGATATTCCATTTAGGGATTCTTGGCAATCACCTTGACATCCTGTTATGCGACCCCATCCCCTCTGTATTAGCTAGTGACTGCAATGCTAAATATCCTGACTGGTTTAGTTGTTCTGCGGAGGCAACAGTATCTTTCGGTTGCAAGCTTTGCTGTTCTCCAGTTTGTGAAGCACTTTCATCTGGCCTCTGTGGTTTCTTGTCTTGACTCTGATCATGACCCGGTCCTACTGAGATTAAACGGAGTCGCAGCCCCCGGTGGAAGATGATGTATACTGATTGGAAATTCTTCCAGGAAATTATTTCTCAGTTTGATCCGCCTATGGTGGACGCTAGTACTCTCTCGAACTTCGACTGTGCGGTGGAGGAACTCCCTCGCAGGCAATCTTGGATCGATGGAGGAAGCCCTCTGTCCCTGCCCTAGACCGTTATGCACTTCCTCCCCGTTCTTTTCGGTTGATCCGGGAGAAGAACAAATTCCGGAGGATCTGGAAACGGTCGAGATAACCCGACGAGGGAGTTCGTTATAACTCGTGTCGCGATCTCGTCAGGGCAGAAATCTGCGCCCTCAGAAAATTACAAGGGAAAAAGTACATTATCAATGCGGGTTAGGCCTCATCAGGGGGATGCGTGGACCATCCTTAGAAAATTTCGTTGCAGTAAGACTGTCACGCCGACCATTCCAGGTCCATAGGGTTCGGTGTAATTTAATGACGAGAAGGCTGGGGTCCCTGCTGAAGCCGTGGAGGAGAAATGCTCACCTCATGACATTCAAAATCCTGGTCACACTGACAGGGTTATGGAGGATTTAGCTGAATTCGATCTTCATGATACAGATAAGGTCACTTCGCCTGTCAGTTACCTTGAGGTAACTCTACACAACAAAACCCAACGATGAAGAGAGCTCCTGGAGGAGATGGAGTTCCAGCAAGAGATGTCGAACTACTCCCTTAGAGCTGGATTCTGCTACTGGTAGACATTTTAAACGGGTCTGCCCGGCTGAAGTATTTCCTCATGAACTTGAAAAAAGAGTGGTAGTGGTGTTTCCTAAACCCAGAATCAATTACCTTTCCAGAGAACTACCGTCGGATATCTCTCTTGGCCATCTTGTGTAAACTCCTGGAAAGTGTCATCCTCTCTAGGCTTTTGGATTTCTGTGATGCTAATGGTGTGATTCCTGACGAACAGGGTGGTTTCCGGGCAAATCATGCCTAGACTCAGTAATTGATCAGACTTACAGAATTCGTTTCTGAAGTACGTTATAAGAGTGAGTATTCCACTGGTGTCTTGCAGGACATCAGCAAACCCTTCGACCGTGTATTGCACGATGGTCTCGTTCACACGTTGCAGGAAGTGGCGTAACTAGAACGACGTTCCCACCACCAGCAAGATTTACTTCAGCTCCCCTAAGCATAGTAATTTTAGAAGGATTTCAAACAATAGGGAGGATGCATTTTTCGCACTGTGTGTGTTTGTGGTGGTTGGGGGTGGAAGGGGTTAATAAGTTAGGGAGAGTGTCTGCAAAAGTAATGGTTGTTCCTATAGTCCTGTACTTTTATCTTTTTAAGTTATATATTAGACAATACATGTAATTGTATTATTCGAAACTAAAATAAATCACGTAAAGAAATCAACCCCTTACACACAACATATCTGCGGCCGCTATGAATATATTATGACGCCTATCGTGCACGTGATCCTAGGTAACTGACTGTTTTCGCACACTGGGAATCCCACTGTGGCCTCGCGCTCTTCTTAAGTAGCGCAGAGACAGGGCGACTGGAGAACGACCATATTATTTACAACCGATTGCAAAGTACTCGTATTACAACCCGAAATCAAAGAACCGAACACTTTCATTCTGTAGGATATTCAGTGCTTTAAAAGTGAAACTAGGCATTTATTTAGGCAAAGCTAAATACATGTATAACTTAAATCAAAATGTGAATCTTTGCGATAATTATTGTGCGTTTTCGTTCGAATTTCTTTTTATAAAACTATATTTGGCAGCTGCAGTACGCCCCTTCGTTACCTGGCGACCCCCGCAGTTGCGGGGTCTGCGGGGGTGGTAGTTGCGCCACTGGTTTCAGAAGTGTCGATGTGCGAGCCCACTTTTTGGGCTTATTGGCTCGTACCACAATAAGCGCAGTTTCGCTATTAAGATTAACGTTGAGCTTTCTTCGGAAATGAAGATTCAGGCAGGCGTTCCTCAGGGTTCTGTTCTTGAAACGCTGTTCTCCATTTATCTGCAGGACTTACCCAAACACAAACACGGGCAGGTCATGATGTATGCAGATGACACAGCTGTTGTCATCAGGTCCCTGAACAGCAGCAGAGCAGTGAAGCTCCTCCAGGTTTTTCTCAGCTGGAAACCTACTATCCTGAATAGCGGATCCAGATCAAACCGTGTAGAGCACTATTGTTTTTTGGATCTCTCCAAGGAGTATCGAAGCTAGTTATGTTTGCATAGACAAACCCCTCTGCTGCCTTCACTAAATACTAGTACTCCAACTAGATTGTCGACTTCCGTGGGTATGAAACACCAGCTACCATACAAATAAAGCTAGACAATGCCTTGGGCAGCTGGCTCTACTTCTCCGCCGGAGAAGTTTCTTTACAACGCGGTATAAAGTACTACACTACAAGACGGTTGTCAGGCCAGTGCTTACTTACGTGCTCCCCATCTTAATAGGTATTAGAGGGAATCAGTGAAAGAGCATCGAGAGGGTGCAGAGCCGAGCCTTCGTATAATCACTGGAGCTCCCCTTTTGACCCTATTTCGGAACCTCAGGAAGAGACTTGTAGTTGGGGAGGTACATGAGTTTTCCACCACACCCTCCAAGAAGTTCTTCAAGAAAGCAGAAGCTAACCTTAATTAATTTGTTAATGGTGCGGTTGACTACGATCCAAGCAAAATTCTTAAGTACCCCATAATTAAAGCAGCACTTTCGCTCCCTGGGACCTGGAGAACGGCATCACTGTTTTTTTTGGCTGGCCGCTTTCGATCAGATGCAGGACTGGATAGGAAGAAAAGTAAGTGTGTGAACATAGGTGGATTGTTGAGCTTATTGGCTCGTACCTCAACAAGCGCAGTTTCACTATTAAGATTAACGGTGAGCTTTCTTCGGATATGAAGATTCGGACAGGCGTTCCTCAGGGACTAACACCTCGTTCACCTCATTCTTTTTCAGGTTGGCGTTGAGATGTTGAGTACTGTTTGCAGCTTAGGCTTCCGGATGCGGTTTCCGTGAGTTTCAGTCCTCTCAAAGGCGTCGGCGCCTGCGTAGTTTTGTGGTTCTAAGTGATGGTGTTTTTGTGTTTGGATCACCCCTGCCCTTCCGCTATCTCCCTTCCTGCCCCGGATTGGTATCGCTGTTCAGAGTTCGAAAGATAGGCTTTCCTCTCCTTTCATCTGTTTTCTGTTTATCTTCCCTATTGAGGTAAGTTACTCAGATCTCCTAGCTTCCTATTTCTAAGGGCAGTTTTAGACCTGGGTCAGACACTCCCTCCCTGAAACGTCTTCAAACGCAGAGTAGCATATTGTTTTGCATTTTTAATTCAGCGACAGGAAGTGGCACCGTGTAGGACCTTTATTTTTTCTATGATTTGGTATTTCTGAATGTGCAGAGGATGTTCACACATTTTCACCACATTTTTGAAACTAAATTACAGAAAACGAAACAAGTTCAAAAACCTGAATCTGCCAACTGCGATATAGATTAACGCCAAAGAAACACCTGTCGCTGAATATAATCTGCAAAGAAAACGACGCACGAATACAAGCTGTTGACAGAAGGTTATATATTTGCTCTTTCCAAAGAGATGTATTACTATTCTGCAGTAAAAAAGCGCTATAAAATTCATGCAATTAGCATTTCTAAGTGTAAAATAAGCACTGTTTTGAATAATAGAGGGAAAATTCGTCGAGCATTGCTCTTAAGAAGATAAAGAACACCAAACGGATTTTCAAAGTGCCTACCTACAGAGGATGTTCCCACACCTTTAGAACGATTTGCCAGCAACATCATAAGTGTTTAAAATATTTTTTTTTTTGGTGTTTTGTGTAACAACCCTTTCTCTGCATCAGGACAGCAGGATATTTATATGATGGAGAGGCCAGCAAAATTTCAGAGCTTGAGCCTCATGGAGCAAATTTAAGCCGGCAGACACCTCTCTGGACCCTGCCGGGACTACGACACGTCTTGGTGCAGGAGTAGCACTTAGCGTCCCGAACTCTTATTCAGAGACATGTAAACCGAATGAGGTACCGTTGTACGGTGTAAAAAACACCGAGGAAAACCAATGTTTTGTGTTATCTCACTCCACTTCAATTTCTACATCTCTTGGACTGCCATGCTGATAGAGGAGACAAAGGAAACTGATTGGCTTCGAAGATCTGTGTAGGTAAATGGGCTAGCAAAGAAATGGAGATATCAAATGTAATTCGCCGTTACTTCGCCGTAAATTATATTTACGTGCTGATTACATTTTTCACAGTTTAAATTATCTCTACAACGACTCCACTGGTGTCTGTTGGATATCACGTTTTAGATTGCAAAGCATCGTCACGTGTTTTCGCTGGAGGAGTAGTGATGACCCAGTATTGTCTTCGTGATTCTTTCATCCTGCGATAGGTGGAGGTGCTATCGATGGCACTATCGATGGCATTTATAGTTTTGTCCAAATCAGTACATCGATAGTGCACCGATAGTTTTTCTTAACTATCTTTAGTTCACGTTTTTCAAAGCTGTTCATGTAAACTATTCAGCTTCCACCGATGGTATTGATAATTGGAACGCTCACTTTCACTTCATTTATACTGGTGTCGAAGAGATGGAGTCCAGCAATATTGATGCATGTTCACAATGCAAAACTAAAGTTAACTGTAACCGAAAGAGTAAACGGTGAGGTGTATGTGTTTTGCACTCTGCTCTTCTTCAGGTTAGGTCAAGTTTAAAGCGAAAGTGTGCATTCCGTCGGACAAAATCAAAAGCATCGTTCTATTTCTTTGTACTGGAAGTTTAAACGAGCGTCAGGTACTGAAACCGTTATTTGTTACAAGTAAGAAATCAGCAAGTATGGGTATATGTGAAACATTGTTTTGTGTAGCATTATTTTCTTTTAGTAAGAATAAGGTTTAAGCAAAATGTATCCTTTGCGGGAAGAACTACAAAACGTCAGGCAATACGCCAAATCGTAAAGGAACTGTAAACATAAAAAAATGGTCCCCGAAAATACGAATTATGGATGTGATGTTGTGCGGGAGACGAAGGGATGCTTATAGAGCCGAAATTTATTTCCCTACGGCCATTTGGATCTCATTAAACAGTCGACAAAGTTTCTAGTGGTGCCGTCACACTAGGCAAGCTGTCAGTCACGACACTTCTCCCACCAGCGGCATCTATGTACTCAACGCGGTAGGGGTTGTGAGGGAAAGTACGAAGCAATAATTGTCAAGAATTTCTCACCTTGTGTTGTACGTGTCTTGTTCATTAGTAATCAAACTTTCTGCTTCAATTTACACAACTACAATAAATGTTAAGCAGTTTACGTATTTGGCTGAAACCCTTGGCTTACAATCACTCAGTAGCACTACTTTTACAAAGTGTTAATTTTTTAGTTGTGCCAATAATCAAGTTTACGTGGTTCAGTATGAAAACACAAATCACTGATTATTTTAAATTATGCGATTCCGAAAATTGGGTGAACGAAGATGGACAGTTTGATTCGTCAGGCACGCCAAATACTAAACATATTCCATTATGGATATTTTCAAGTGAAATATTGTAGATTTTATTGTGGTCCAACAAGATGTTTTTGACGGTGATAAAAAAAGAATGCGTGCGATTTATTACTCTAAGGCCTCTATCAAGAAATAAAAATATCAGTTGCTTTTATCAGATAGACATAGAAGCATTCGTGTCCTCATGAAGAAAAAATATCCCCAAATTAATCATCAGTTTGATATGTGGCACATGGCCAAAAGTTTGTCTAAAATTTTAAAAGCTGCTGAAAAGAAAGCCTTTTTACTAGAAGCATGGCGGTCCAGTATAGTTAACCATTTATGGTGGTCAGCTCAAACGTGTATTGTAGATGTAGAACTGCTGGTAGAAAAATTTCTACATGTGAATAACGTAACATACAGTAAGAACAGTAGAAATAGCGGTTAGATGAACTGCCTTTTTATGTAACTGTTTTTCCTAGGTCTGTGCATCATGTTCAACTATTGCGGTATTTTTTTTTCTGTGGATGTCAGAGGTAAGGGTCATTAATGGAATTGCCCTGGGACTACGAGAAATGCTCATAAAGTTGTTACTCCTATGTCAACATGAGAAACTAAAAAAAGTTAATTATGCACTTAGTTCAATGAAAAATACTTTTATATACCAGTATATAGATAGCAGCTGGCAAATCTTTAATAACAGTGGGCGTTAATCGAAGTAGACTTGGCCATTTCCAGGGCAACAAACAAAACCCGAAAACTGTTCATTAGATTCAGGAAAGAATTGTCTAATTATACTCACAACAGGTATCTAGGCATTCACCTAATATACGAATGGTTTGCATGCAACGTGTCTCCATAGTTTGTTGCATACAAGTTCATATTTTTCCTTCTCGTTTTTTTCTCCCCGAAGAATCATTTGATAACGACTTGGCTGTAAGGTGTTTATTTTGAAAACAACCCTGTCGAATGATTCGTGGTTTATTATACATGGGACACAAATTTTTCTTTTCATCATCTGGTCACTCTCGTTGCAACACAAGCACTCCGCGTCTGTTGACATTATCTCGTAGTTATCAAATTAGCACCAGTGAAGATTACCTTTTCTATAATCGAATTTGTTTTCACATTCCTTACTAAACATTCGTACCGGCAGAATATCGTGGTTCAAATGAATAAGAATTTACACCAGCAATTTTAGAGGTTCATGGAATCGACTTCGCTGTGCAGAACGGTAAACAGCACTGACTGGAGCCCTCCGCACGCGGAGCGTCTGGTCTCTTGTCCAGTGTGACGTCACTGCTGGTTTTAAAAAACGCTCTAGTGGGATAACTACTTACAATAAAGCATTTCTGATTGCTTCAGTTTTCATGTCTCTTTCGACATTACACTTTCGCGCGAAAAAAGATTTACTGAAATGAGTTTACTGTTTCTTAAATGATCGTTTGAAATGCCTACATCCAACAGCTGTCGTTTTCAATGATCTCAGAAAATAAGAGATGAACAACAACCCAACTCACTAATTTATTTATTTAATAACTGACGGAAAATTCCAACGATTTTGCCAAACATTATAAAAAAAATTAATTTGCATGCAAAACTGCAGAATTCCTTTGTTTAGGTTTTCTGAACAGAAATGAAACAAAATCACACAATTCAAACAGAAAATGAGAATTACGGACCTATGAATTAGCTGGTTCTTCAGGCAAAACATGTTTTTGTGACTTTTGCTCACTAACGTTGGAAGGATATCTTCAAGACGTCAGATTGGCCGCGCCGGTGAAGCAGTGGTCTAATCGCTGGTGTCTGACAATTCGTCCGAAATGGGTTCTGATTCAAATCTCGTAAGACAAAGATGTTGTTGTGTTTGTCTTACAGCACTGGCTTCTCCCTTACCTGAAATCAGTGTCCCCAAAATCAGGAATAGGTGACTGTGTACACCCCATCTACTTGCTCACGGTGATCGTTAAACCTCAAAAAAGTTAGCTTCAAAGTTTATCTCAGATTAGCTTTTTGACAATGTGGAAAGGTAAGAAGAATTCTTGTCAGAAATAATTTTTTATCCTGGAAAACTAATTTTGTCCAGAGCAACTTTGTCAACTCCCTATCAATAGTTGTCAATTGTAATTTTTGACCATCATTTGCTTTGAATAAAGGAGAAATCCTCCAAATACGAGGCGTCAGTGAATAAACAAATACATCGCTCTTTCAACGTTTGATTTTTTTTTTTTTTTGATTGAAGATTTAACGACCACCGTGAGCAACTCAATGTGCTATAAGCAGTCGCCCGTCCCTAATTTAGGGTCACTGGTTCCAGGGAAGGGAGAGAGCCAGTGCCGTAAGACAAACACAACATCCATGCCTCACTGGATTCGAACCCGGACCCCTTTCGAACGAATGATCAGAGGCCATCGCTTAGAACACTGCGTCACGGCTTCCACGTTTTAGCAACACACAGCAACCAAAAAAATGTTATTCGGTCACAGCTGGGGATCGAATCCCAGATCTTTCGATATCTACCCGAGCGCGTTAGTCTTACGCTACGTTGGCTAGAAGTCAACGGCGCTATGTTTGTTTTTCTGTCAGCTTCTGACATTATAAATCTGTATGATGAGCTCAGCAACTGCGACGTCTCCATGCTAAAACCTGTTGGTAAAACGTGGAAAGAGCGATGTCTTCGTTTATTCACAGACAAAACGTATTTGGAAGATTTTCATTTTGGATCTCGCCCTTTGGATTTAACTGCTATAATTATTACATAGACAGCGCCGGTAATGCCCACCAGATGGACACGTCTCAGTAGCTGAGCCCATTCTATGGACTTATGAAGCCAGAAGTTGACAGAAAAACACACACAGTGCCGTTGATTGTTGGCCATCGTGGTGTAAGGTTAACGCGCTCGACTAGATATCGAGATATTTGCGAATCGGAATCCCCGCGGTGACCGAATAACAATTTCTGCGGTTGCTATGTGTGCTAAAACGTCGAATTGGAGCGATGTCTTTGTTTTTTTATTTGAGAATAGGTTTACTTGGCGAAACGTTATTTGAATTAGAATTCCAAATACAGCTTTTCTTTATGAGAATTTACTGTACAAATAATTCAAAAAGCAGCTTCCATTTTTAGTGTTCAGAAATAGCGATGTAAGCATCTGACCATTCCTCCGAAAAGGGTCTGTGCTCGTTTCCCGGTGAGATATGAATAATTTTTTGCCTTACCGCCCTGGATAATTCTCTACCCTGGACACAGTGGTCCTAAAGTAGCGACTTATTATGGCTTATTTATTTCCCCGTGATAATCATTAAACTACGAAACTATATACAGGGTGCATAGGAAAGTCCTTTTAGCCTGGAATAACTTGCGAACAGAGAGAGGTACAGTTACGTAAGTGAGATAACGCTATTATAATGCGACTGCGTCCGATCGAATGCAACCATTAGCAGCGCCCCTAGTGGCGAAATGCGGAAGTTAGCCATTGAAAATCGAAAACGAAAAGAGATAGAGCAGAATTTCAAATCAAAAAAGTTGTAGAGCATCAATTAGTTAGTACAAAACGACATTTGTTTCACACGGATAAGATAAATTGTCGCCTGAATACCCTAAAATGTCTGAAATCGATGCGCGACCTTTTGTGTGAACGTTTGAAGGGAACAGTCATAGGTATGAGGAAATACACACAATTGCTTGCATAAATGCGTACTTATGTCAATACAATTTGATGACGTCATACAAAACAAAAACAAAAAAGGCGAACAGTGATAAAAAGTTAATGTCGAGTATGTTCGAAGAGTTCGTCATTGCCCACGATACACATTTGTGTTCGTCAAAGTAACTCTGCATGCACATTCTTCAGCCTTGAATGTGTCACACTGTTACCAGCATCTGTAACACGATGACGTAGATCCAGCAGACTTGTACGCGCCGTTGCATACACCTGATATTTTACGTAACCCCAAATATCTAAGCCAGCCGCTCTCGCACAGCGAACGTAGACCTAAACTTCCAATCAGGGTACATCCTGGTACTGGTTTTTATAGTAGGTACGGTACAACGTCGCAATCTGCATTTGCTTACGGCTACATTTGCGAAATGTGAATTTGCAGATATTTGTCGCGCATGGATTTCGGACATCTTAGTGTATTCAGGCGAATATTTATCTTATTCGTGTGAATCAAATGTCGTTTTGTACTAATTAATTTATGCTCTACAACTTTGTAATTGAAAATTTTGCCCTATCTCTTTTCGTTTTCGATTTTCAACGGCTTACTTCCGTATTTCGCTACTAGGAGAGCTGCTATTGGTTGCATTCGATCGGGCGTGTTCGCTTTACAATAGCGTTATCTCACTTGGATAACTGTACCTCTCTCCGTTCGCAAGTTATTTCAGGCTAAAGGGACTTTCCTATGCAGCCTGTATATATACTCTGCCTAAAAGTGAAAGAAGAACACCCAATAGGAATGCTGGTAGGATCATCACATTACAATGTATTGTTTGTTAAGAGCAGCAGAAACTGTGATACAAGCTGGAATGTCATTGAATGAAATAATGACGTCACTGCGAAAGATAACATGCAAATATACATAACGCGTGTGTGTGTGTGCAGAACGAAGCCGTTCGTCTGGTGTCGTATTGTTCAATGCTGGTTGAAAAAGCTATCATGCTTGTACGACGCAGGAGCGCCACACTTCTTCAGTTATCGGAGTTCGAGCAAGGCTTACAGTGTGTCTGTGGGAAGAAGGTTGGTGTTTCCGTCCAATTGCTACCTGTGTGGGACGAGAGGTATCTGCCTTGGTAAGATGGTGGCGTCGGTTGTCAGGGGATGATTCGCAAACGTGTTTCCGAGCATCACAGGGTTACGGACGCACGAGATGAACGGTGTATTAGGAGAGCGACTTTGGTAGAAGGGACGACTACGGAGTCACAAAGTCGATCCTCTGTAATGCCAAGAGTGTCTACCAGAACGATGCAGAATCGTTTGTTGGAACACCTAGTACAGTTACCACTGACGACTGGTCACCGTCGAGCACGTTTGAGGAGGTGTCCAGAACAAGTTCATTGGTGGGAGTAATGGCTGTCTGTGGTCTTCAGTGATGAAAGCCGATTGTACTTGGGAGCCTCTGATTGTCGTATACACGTCCAAAGGCGACAAAGTCAGCGTCATTTGCCATCGTGCTTACACCAATGACAAACAGGCCCTACGTGGGTCATTATGGTGTGGAGAGCGATTATCTATCACTCTTGTACGATTCTGGTGTTTGTACGGAGTACACTGAATAGCAGTACATACATAAGTGACATTGTGCAGACGGTCGTCCTGACATTTTGAGTGAGATTCATAATGCGATATTCCAGCAGGATAACGTCCGCCCACACTCAGTTCGAGCAACTCAACATGCTGTTCAGTCTGTGCCTAGAATTCCATTGGTCAGTAAATCCTTTCTGGACGATACTGACCAACGTGTCTCCAATCGAGCATGTCTGGGACTGGATCGGACAATGCTTCTTCAACCGACTCCGCCGGGCAGAGGCGATCTCTGAATTACGCGTCCAAATTGAAAGCACAGTTAATAATATCACCCATCGTGATATCCAGCATTTCTATAACTGATTGCATGCCGGATTGGAAGCTTGTATTACTGAAAAGGAGAAGCAACACCTTATTATGATATGCCTTCTGTACGCTGTAATACGCATTAAAACGCAAAAAAAAAAAAAAAACATTAAATCACTTCACGCGTGTGATGAATTTCTTTTCTTAACAAGATGTTGCTTCCTCATAAATCACGTAGAGGTAGTTGCAACTTTTAATGGTGTTCCCTTTTCACAACCCGACAGTATATAGAACAATTTTAAATATGAATATAAGAATATTCTTGTGCTCGTATATTGCAAATATACAATATATTCTAAGAAATATACAATATATTCCAAGAAATATACAAAATAAGTAATTAAAAATGTCAAAATGTTGGATCATCAGTTTAATTCAGTAATGCACCACGGATTTCACCATGCGGTAGTGTAAAATATTGTGGATGCAAGTAACTTAACGTACCTAGGAGGAGTATCAAGCGTGTTTCTGAATATTAAGCAATCATTACAGTGTTATCTGAAACCATATGTTGTAAACCATTTTCCTGCTACTTGGTTGCTGCTACTTTAGATGAACTAGATTAGAGTATAGTAGTAAAAAAAAACTAACTAACAACGGTTCGAAAGCAGTTTAAGGTGCCTCGAATCTTTTTCGCACAGAGTATAAATCACCCACCATCACTAAAAACAAAAGCTTTTACGGGAGCGATTTCTAATAACCTCCTATTGTTAAAAATTAGGAATTGAACATTTGTTGTATGGGTATCAGTTTATTGTTTTACTGAAGGTTGATGGAAAGTTCATATTGAAGTCCATGTGCATGTTTTTTTTGTTGTTTTTAATATTATTATAATAGTTTCCCTAATTCCTTTAAGTTTCATTTAATAAATTTCTCCAAATATTCGGCTAAAAACAATAATAGACTAACTCAATAAGGAAAGGGTCCGCGGGTGGCACAGTGTTCAACGTCCATGACTGCCACGTAGAAGACCTCAGTTTCAATCCCACGCAGGTACGAACGCTCGTACCACTAAATATCCGCCGTGCTTCAGATGGGCACGTTAAGCCGTAGGACCCGGGTACTGCCCCCCCCTCCGGTAATAAAATAGGGCGTCTTCCTCATCCTTTCTACCTCGCTTCCGTGTCACTTTCTATATCGGGAACTCTAGCCTAAATCTCCTATCATCCTGTTTCTAAGGGTTGTTTAAGACCTGGAATCAGACACTCCCTTCCTAAAATGCTCCACCATATAAGTGATTAAAAATCTGATGTGATCATTAAGACCGGGTACTGGCCCCTGGTAATAAATAAGGGCGTCTTCCTCCCCTTTCTACTTCGCTTACGTGTCCCTTTCTGTATCGGGCACTTTAGCCCAAATCTCCTAGCTTCCTATTTCTAAGGGTTGTTTAAGACCTGGGGTCAGACCCCTTCCTAAAATCCTCTGCATATGATCGTGATCATTTGATCATTAAGGAAAGATCACACCGAAATCTACAAATGGGAAGATAAAATACAATGAGAAGATAAATCCTGGGAAGATGCATTAATACCTCACTGAGCTTGACTCAGGCCGGAAATTAGAAAAAGCACAGGGACGGGGATTAAAAGGATTAAGATTGCTGGGGCCAAATAACCCTGACTTTGTTTTGGAGCGTTCACGGTAAGCACACAGCTTGACCTTGATACTTGCAGGACGTTTGTGTAGGAATTTCATTTAATCTATTTAATCCTGCATTAGGGTGTTAAGGGATTACCTTTATCTTCTCAGTTATGTCTTATAAACAGGGCAAGGATTTATTTTATCTAATGTCTCCTGAAGGGGCGGGACTTGTCACAATTATGTAATCCGATACTTCGGCCCCACACCACGGCGACGATGCAAGTTAGTTATGGGGTATTCTATCTTGTGATCGGACGTGTCAGAACTTGTTGGCGTTTTTGGTGTATTAAAAAAACCAGAATTTTTGTAGTAAGTGTATGCCTTAAGAGGTTATCATCTGGAAAGCGTCCACAAGGAAAACAGGTAAGTCTTGCAATAAATTATCACATTCTTTGTTCCTTCCTTTATAGTAAGTGGTATTCTGCAAATTTAGGTTTTTGAAGAAATCCTTTGTTTACTCTATGTTGCGTTTCGGTTAACATTGCTAATTAGTGTGAATACTAGAATGTAATGAAATTGGGGTACTCAAATATTTATATAAAACTTTAATATAAAATCCTTAATATTATGCCTAAAATTGCGAGAAAATGTTTAACCGATGAGATTCCATTCTTGTTTAAATCAAGGCATGTGGTATAATGATCTTTGGGTAGATTGTATAGTTGAAGATCAGTCAATTGCAATAACACTTATATCTAAGGTGCACTTTTTTGTTGTTCAAAAACACATTGTTGACTAGGGTATGTCAAGTCATCGAAAAGTGCAGGATAAAATATTACCTTTTCTTATCGTTTTAGTCTTTTCAGCGTACTAGAGATGCAATACTTTCTAAGGTTTCATCAAGTATAAGTTATTTATGTGGAATAATGCGATCGCACTACACACGTGTTCATCAAAGTATGTATTAAATTCTTGTAAGATTATTTTCTACCTGCACGTGAAATTTACATGATAATTTATGTATTCAGAAGAATTATTTTACGATACTGCAAATATTTTTCTGTTTGAACCCCTATTTAATTCCCAGTATTCGTTTCAGTAGCATTGACATTCAAATTTGATAACACTATTCCTTTTTGCACATTTCTGTCCTATAATATTTTTTCTGCCTTGTAGGATTATATCAGAAAATACAGCTTTTGCTTTCCGCTTAACGCAGCCAGCACATACTAATCTAAGTAGCCATATATTTGCCTGTAAGAAGAACTGTAGTTCCGTATTAAAAGTACGGAAAATTTTCAAAGAAGCATATAATTATCTTTAATGTCACTGGGAAACCAAATTTTTCCAAGGGTATGTACTCACTTCAGTAATTTAAGTTCTGGAAATCTCTCGATCATGGCCCAACAAATTTCATAAACAACCTAAATATGACGTAAAACTGATGAATTTGTGTTGAACATATTCAAACTTTACAACGGCATTTACTAATCTCAAATTATTTCACGTTATTCAATACTCAGAAAATTGGAGGAGATGTTACGGGATACCAGTGAAATACTGTTTCATGATCGTTTTGCAAAAATACACATTCAATTGTTGAAATATCAGGGACATTGAGATTAGGTACCGGAAGTGCGTTGAAAGTTCCAGTATTATTTTTCGCGAAGATACGTATTTCTATAACAATATTTTCTGTTTTCTAGAAATACCTTTCAGAACATGTTTTACTGTGATATGTAACATCAAAAAATAACATGGTTCATAAAAAGCATCACACCTACTGTCTTAAGTTGCATAATTATTCTGCTTATCAGCTAATTGAATAGTATCATTATGAACTCAAATTATTTGGAAATTGCGTAAATTTTGTTTTGTTTCGTAGATTTCATAGCTAGTACGGTGGGCTAAAGATTCACCCAACACTCCGTCACCAGCTATCTCTTGGTTAGTCTTAAGTCATTATATGAAGTTTTTGTAATAATTCAAATGACAGAGCAATAATACAATTGAGAATATATCGCACCTTCTTCATAAATGAATAATGAATATTTTGGCTTCACTGAAACTCTACAATAAACAAATTGTATTTGTTTGCACTTAAAATTATAACACATATATCTCTATAAAAATAAAAAAAAATAATGCACAAGTGTCTCTGACGCAAAAAAAAAAAGATTGACAGTCGATTTTTTGCGATATGTTTCAAATGATTTCTTTTCTATAAATTCAAAATAATTATTTTCTTTTCTGTTCTTAATTAATTTCTTTATGGCGGACTGAGAATCACACTTCCTTTCTTTATTTTTGCTTGACAGTGCTGAAACTGAGAAGACTTTGAGGCATAGTGGATTTTAAACCGTTTTTTCCTTTTCGTTTACCAAGTGATATTACGGATCTTGGGACGGTTTGTGATAGAGACAAATATATGGTCTGTAAATGTAATCGCGTATGTGTTGAAGAAATTCTTTTGCACCTCAAATTTCTGGATGTCCTTCAAAAATATTTTAATGATTTGCATCTCATCAAAAAATCATCTGATACTCATTCACTAAATATATTGCATCCTTTAGCTATTACTAATACAGTTTGAATTGGACCATACTTCATTTTTGTAAGAAATGTATAACTACTGTGGTTTAAACAACCGAGATCTGTTATGAAGCTGAACAAATCTATTTGTAAGGCCAAGAATTTGCCAAGGGATTCAACAAAAATGTTCCTCGTTAATAATATGATTAGGTACTAACCCGCAACAACTTAATTTCTACAGTTTTGGTCAACTATCCTTCCTGATTTCTGTATTCACAATGTTATTTCATAAATGGATTATTTCGTAAGGCACAGTATCTAAGATTTCAAAGGTGGGGCTGCAAAATTAGCTTCGATTTAGTATATGAAAAAAAAAAAACGTTTCTATGCACCCTGGATTTGGACGATGGTATTAAATATTCTCTGAAATTTCGTATTTTGGTTTTTAATTCATACATTTTGGTTTAATTGTGCAAGTTATTTAATTGCAATTAATGGAATGCTTATTGTAATTGTGTTTTAACATACTACGGATACATTACTGAAACTTTATTTTCTTTTGTTTAACTACTTAGCACAGATTTACTGTAATAATGCATTGTTGTGTGAAATTCTTTCATGTATGGTATTGCTATGATGACTGGCAGAATATTCAATAAATTCAATTCAATATATATTTCAACGTTGTCGGATTAGATATTTGAATTTGTACTGCTTGTTCCATTTTCAAATTACGGGCGATGCATTATACTTTCGCATCTGACAACTGCACTTGTACGACTAAAAAGTCCATATATTTTCCAGTTATCCCTAGATCATACTATCCATCAAGCTAGCAATATTAATTGGCTTATAAAACAACAATTGCGTATTTGGAAAATTAGCTAAAAAGAATTTAACATAAAATGCATGATGCAATTGCCAACGCCTGTGATAATTACCTTAAAAACTTCCCTGCCATTCCAGTTTTTTTAAAGTTTTTTCATTGTGTAATACACTAATTGTTCATTAAACAAAAACCTGCATTTTGGGACCACGATAAATGTACTTCTAATGCTAAAACCTTCAACAGAGAAAAACGTCTACTCAGAAAACAATAGGATTTACAATTTTCAGGGAATTTAATAGCAGGTTTTCTGTTTAAAATTTTCGGAAGATGATAAACTGTGTGTGTGCGATCCTTTAAATCAGCAGAATGTGCCACAAGTAGGGACCACTTGTTAGAACGTCCTGAAGATTCGAACGTATTGTAATCCAAAGAGCTGCAGCTCTCGGAATACAAAGAAACGATTGCGCAAACTCAGTATGCGCTCTGTTGGTAGTGAATTATACCGTAAACTTTCACACACAATGTAAGAGCTAGTGTTCATCTGTTTTCGAATAATTAAGGTCGATTATAAAATTTCTTATGACTGTTCAAAAGTTTGTCTTGGAAAAATGATCGCCTGATAGGTTAGATTTGAGTAAATTTGGATTCATATACCGCCCCAGCTTGCTCAATGTATCATCCTGCCGGAAAAGGAAATACGATTTTCCTAACGTAGTATTCTTTTAAACACATACCTAAGTTGACGAAAGTTTGAACACAAGAAAAAACAAATGAGGTACAGTAAATTAACATAAAAAATGCAAAATATTGTTGGTTCCTCCTTCTGATAATAAATGTGTGAATTATTTAAAAAATCCAGACGAGTGCTTTTTTTTCAATAGTAATGTGACAAAAAGGTATCAGAGGCTTGGAAGAACTCATGCTGATTTTTTTGGCATATCGAAGAACGGTTTGCCTAAATATGGGCACAAGATCCCAATCCGTAAAAATGTGTGTGCTGAAGAAGTTCAGTGTTTTGATCGATAGAATATTTAAACTTATAAGAAAATCAATTTCTCTATGTTGAGAAAAAAATGTGCTGTAGTTTTTCAGTTAATTTGGAAGTGTGATTCTGTTCCAGTTCTTTTCAAGTACTTGGATTATTAGGAATGTTTTTTCGTTTTTATGTTGAATGAAGAGGAAAGAGGGGGAATTTATTTTTGGCTTATAGACGGGAATTCTTGCATTGATCGGAGTGGTTATTGCTTATAGTTATGCACGTATATCAATCCAAGTAAATAAACTTGCATTGATATACGTTTCTTCAATTATGTCATTGTATGATGTTTCTTCAATTATTTTAATCGGTGGAAATGTTCTAAATTTCGATTTAAGTTTTGTTGGTTACAAAACTAATACGGGGATGTATTTATATATATATATATAACATCCCTGTATTAGGTTTGTATATATGAGAGAGCTGTAGAGTATGATCCAGGAACTTGCTGACAAGAGTAAAGAAGTGGGATTGAAATGAACTTTCAGAAAACAATAGTAATGTACAATGCTTTTACAAGAAATTAAAAGTTATTGATTGATGGAGAAATGCTGGAGAAAACAGATACGCACGTTTATCTTGGACAGCCAGATTTCAAGTGAGGGTCACATTGATGAAGAAATTAATCGGCATGCAAAACTTGCCTGAAGAGCTTTTGGAAGAAACAGTACGATTTTCAAGAGCAATGTGCCATGATGTCTGAAAATAAAAATGTTTGATCAATGTATCATTCCAGTGCACATGTATGGCGCAGAGACGTGCGCCTTTGCTAAAAGAGCCATACTAAAGCTACAGACAGAGGTGCATACTTGGTGTATTCAGGAGAGATCAGAAGAGGAACTCGTGGATCAGAAAAATGGCAAGAGTGGAAAGCATCACGATCAGAGTACAATCCCTGAAATGGCAATGTGCTGGACATACTTCCAGAAAGGCAGACCATCGTAGGGAAGCCGAAATTTTATATTGGATTCCAAGGGACAGGAAAAGACCCGAAGAGGCTTGGATAGACTTTCGCTCAGCAGTGGATTGATAATGGTTGACAATGATAATGATATCATCCCTGTATATATATATATATATATATATATATATATCATCCTCGTTTACAATATTTCCAAAGAAAACTGAAGTCGAATTTTAGAACATTTCAGCCGATAAAAATAATAGAAGAAACATTATAAAATAACTTAGTGCTGACGAGCACGCTACTGCCCCCTCCCCTGTCATAAAAGTAAGGGTATCTTAGCCTAAATATCTTACCCACCTTCCTCAGAAGGTTTCTAAAGACCTGGGCCAAACTTTTCTTACAAAATCACTTAAACTCACTTAACATTGAGTGAGTTTAAGTGTCTATGTAAATCTAGATGTGCTGTTAAGTCGTCTACATAAATCTATCTGTATAATACAGTGCAACGGTTACATACATTACATTTGTCCTTCGTGGAGATGACCGATGCCAGGTAGGATAATTTGCTTTAAATCAGCGAATAATCTCCGTGCGTAGGATTTATCGATATGACCTACGACCCAGTTTATTAGACCCCCGTTCCAAGTAAGACCATCTGCTCCTTCCCCTAGCCTTCGTCCTTTCTCTCTGGAAGTGTTCATTTTCACATCATAGTCTGGCTCTCCCAAAAAATTTCCCAACTTGCACTTTTGAACTGGAACTCTTTCTTCTATCAATCGTGTATACTATCACAGTCTCTGGGCTCCACCAAGGAAGTATGATTTTGTTTTTGGTGCGCAGCACAGAAGTCCCATGGTACGTAGTTACGTGCTCATATACCTTCCGTGTGGTCATAAAATAAACGGTAAATAACTTTTTTTTTAATAATTATCTTCCTCCTTCATGAAATAAGCTTTACATTTTTTTTTATTATATTGGTAGATTTGTTTCCTAAAACACAGTTCTGCTAATTGTTGAAATTTTTGGGATATAGGATATTCGAATATATTTCGCTTTCGGGATTGTTATTCATAAATTATACACAAAATGTTGGGCAATTCCTACGATAAGTGTTTAACAATTTTACATTTTAGATGCATTTTCAAATGGAATAAGTTTTTAGTAAAACAGGAGGTACAAGAGTGACATTCCGGATATTTTGACAGCTTAGGAACAGAGGGTTAGATGCATATGAAAAAAACGCTAATTTATCATGGAATAGCTATCATCTCCCTGCAACGTCATAAAATACATAATATTTTTTTCCCGCTGTAGTGTTAAAAAATCCGAATCGTTTGTTTCAAATGATTATGTATGTTTCAAATGATAACGACTTTGCCGGAATGTAGCCACTGTGCATGATTGTTGGCAGCGGTGGTCAGGGAAAGGTACTGCCTCAAGAACCTAACACATAAGCAATAAAAAATAATGAAACATAAAACGATGTACCATGAACGGTCGTCATCAGGAGAGCATTAGTACATGGCAAGAACAGCTTTTCTGATGTCTGTGAAAGGTAGGTAGAGCACCAATAATTTAACCCTCATAGAAAAAGGAAAATAACGCCAAAGTCGGCGGATCAGCGACTTGCATAAATTCTTCACTACTGCAGTATTACGAGAAATAAATTTCACATAATCAGAAATTTTCTGCGTACGAAAATACTAATTTCACTTTCTTTTGAGGTTTGCCTCTTTAACTCCGTCCCTCAGCGCTTACTTTACTTCCGTCTAAGTCGGGACTGGTTCAAGATGACATACCCATCTTACGGGACTATGTATCTCACAAGTCTGGTATAGGGGCCGTATATTGAGAACGGGTGACATCTCATAACCGTTAACTTTGCTCACTGAAGTTACCAAGTCCAGCAAACAAACAAAAAGGATATAAACAAAAAAATTCCACTCCCATTCGCGACATTGACTTATCTCTAAAAGAAATTTCAACTTTGGCATTGTTATTTATTTTCCCTGTCCCTAACATTGTTTTTTTCATTTCAGTGCTTGTGTTCTGCTCGTTTGTATTTTTGACACAAAGTGTTTTACATTAAAGCTTGAAAACTGAAAGCCTTCGCAAATTAATTCCTGATATATATCTATGAAATTCCGTGAAATATATGCTCTGTACAACATTTACCTTTTTAGGTAAACGAAAAATTCATCATTGTGGAGCGGAAGTAGATCCCATTTTATACGACCTCCGCCTGATGATGGTAGCTGCTATCCCCAACATTTCTTAAGACCCGTTTTCTAAAGTGGCAGAAAAAGGCAATATACGTGTGGAGAACTAAAAAAACTGTTTGAACTTCTTAAATTTTCGTGGCCCGCAATTAGAGATATCATATTTGTTCCCCTATCTGTACTTCAAGCATAATCAAATGGAATGCCCTGGGTGGTGGCTGTCTTATTATACTCGGTATGAAGTCGGAGGCATGGCACCAATTCACCTTAACAAATGATTAATATTTGTCTTGTTCATTCCTCTACAACGAAAAATTAGTTGTAGAGGAATGAAATGGCGGGAATACATTTGTATAGGTAACGTATTTAATCGATTAAGGTTTCAAGACCACAGCTTATTGTAAGCGCGAGAAAAGCCATTTTAAATGTGAAATGCTGGTACATTAATAACCGGTGTAACCGCCAGAATGTTGAATGCAAGCACGCAAACGTTCATGCATTGTGTCGTACAGGTGCTGGATGTCAGTTTGTGGGATGGAGTTCCATCCCACAAACTGACATGTTGCACTTGGTCGGTCAATACAGGGACGGTTAATGCTGGTTGGGGGTGACGCTGGAGTAGTCGTGCAATCATGTCCCATAAGTGCTCGATTGGTGAAAGATCTGGTCATCTAGCAGGCCACGACAACATGTCGACACTCTGTAGAGCATGTTTGGTTACAACAGCGGTGTGCGGGCGAGCGTTAACCTGTTGGAAAACTCCCCCTGGAATGCTGTTCATGAATGGCAGCACAACAGGTGGAATCACCAGATCAACGCACAACTTTGCCGTCAGGGTACGTGGGATAACCACGAGAGTGCTCCTGCTGTCATAGGAAATTGCTCCCTAGACCATAACTCCAGGTGTAGGTCCAGTGTGTCTCGGCCGCAGACAGGTTGGTTGCAGGCGCTCACCTGGCCTCCTTCTAACCAACACACGGCCATCACTGGCAGAACCGGCTTTCATCAGAAAACACAACAGATCTCCACTCCGTCCTCCAATGAGCTCTAGTTTGACACCAGTGACATCGCAAACAACAGTAGTTTGGAGTAAGTGGAATGCACGCTACAGGGCGTCTGGCTCGGAGCTATCCTTCAAGTAACCGATTTGTAACAGTTCGTTGTATCACTGTGGTGGCAACTGCAGCTCGAATTGCTGCCGCAGACGCGGTACAATGCGCCACGGCCATACGACGTACACGGCGGTCTTCCCTCTCAGTAGTGCCACGTGTCCTGCCGGAACCCGGTCTTCTTGAGGCAGTACCTTTCCCTGACCACCGCTGCCAACAATCATGCACAGTGGCTACATTCCGGCAAAGTCGTTATGCGATATTGCGGAAAGAAAATCCACCTTCTCGTAGCCCTATTACACGACCTCGTTCAAACTCCGTGAGCTGTTGATAATGGCTTCTTCGTCTTCTTAAAGGCATTCTTGACTAACATCAACACCCTACGTCGAATCACTACGACAACTAACGCTCACGCACGTTACAGCGCGTATTTACAGCAAACCTGCTTTGCATGTTCCGAGGGGTGCTACTAGCGCCACACATATGCGCCGAGTGCGAAATTTGCATAGACGTCATCTTACAGTAAACTCTCACCGCTTACCAACTGTCGTTTATCTAATACAACCCCTTCTTGGTGTTGGGATTTTTTTCCGTCAGTGTATATATATATATATATATAGCATAAAAACATGTAAAAACTATAAAGACCAAAGACTGAACGAAATCGAAACGTAATAAACGAAAAAATTAGCTTACATCCGAAGGTAGCGCCTGTGGCAGCTGATCAAACGGTGAAGCGGTTTTGAAGTGTACAATACCACGATGCAAAAAACCTAACACATAAGCAATAAAAAATAATGAAACATAAAACGATGTACCATGAACGGTCGTCATCAGGAGAGCATTAGTACATGGCAAGAACAGCTTTTCTGATGTCTGTGAAAGGTAGGTAGAGCACCAAAGTACCCACGGACAGTACTCTCTAAGCTGCAAACTCTGATGCGAAACCGAACGAAGAAACGAAAAGAAGGAGAAACGGCGAACAGCATATACATAAGCATAGGTGTGATGCGTATGGGGACGTAGTATGGGGGAAAAATAGTGCGCGAAATCTAAAAAAAGGAAGAAAAAACTGGGGGACGGAAAGGAGGTTAGTGTTGGCAGCTGTTGGTGATCAATCAAACAGCATTTTGAAAGCCCTGCAATTTAACATTGCAGGATCATGGGTTTAGAATGGTGTGAAAGTTGAAATCTGTGTACATGGCTGTATTGTAGGTAGTAAGAAACTGTTGAAAATATTTTTTCAGGAAACGAATTGGAAGTCGATTGTTACGCAATTGAAAATACAGGTTTCGGAAAATTTTTATGACGTTAGTTGGAGTATTGCAAATTTTACAAATTCGAGCTAATTGCGAAATAACCATGTTACAATGCACGGAGACTGAGATATTTGAGGTCCAGTATGAATAATAATTACTTATGAAGTGAAAATTACGACGTTTATCATATACATCTGTAACAATACCCCTACCATCGGTGAAAGAAATATCAATATCAACATAACGTATATGGCCATCTTGCATGGAAGATTTTTCAAGTGTCAGAGCTGATGGATATATGTGTTGAGCTTGAGTATTGAAGATCGGATTGTTAAAAACAATAAGATCATCAATATTACGAAAAATACGGCCGTAATCTTGCAAAATGGTAGTCGTAAAATCCCGTTCCAATAGATAAAGATAAAGGTTAGCGAGAATGCTGGAAAAAGCAATTCCCATGGGTATGCCAGTGACTTGTCAGTAGATTTTTTGCCCATACAAATATAGTTATGGTTGAGGCAAAAGTCGACTAAACGATCCCAAAACTGTGAGGTATACTTGTTCATATTGCCATATTTTGTAATTTTGTAAATAATGCAGCAATTAATCCAGAAATAGGAGTAGACGTAAATAAGCTGCAAAACTCAAAAATTCCAATGCTATGTAGATCCTCATTTGTAGTTATGTAATTCAGGACGGCTGTACCATCAGCAATGATCCAGGAATCGTCAGTCTGACCATATAATAACCATATATATATATATATATATATATATATATAAAATAAACAAGAAACTGAAGGAAACTGAAGGATAAAGTTGTAAGAAGTTGAAAGTTCCTCTGACAGAGCTGCACGACTTGTTATCCAACTCTCGAAAAGATACCAGGCTCAGATTATTCAAACTTATGCACCCACCACAAGTCATCCTGAAGAAGAAATTGAAGAATTTTATGAGGAAATTTGTCATCTAAATAATAAAGGTAAGCAGCACTTGAAAATAATTATGGGAGATTTCAATGCAAAAATAGGGCAACGGCAACAGAATGAAACTTCAGTAGGTAAATTCGGTCACGGCAACAGAAACCAGCGTGGAAATACTCTCGTTGAGTTTGCAGAGGCAGAAGGGTTTTTCATCTTGAACTCCTTCTTCAAGAAAAAGCCACACAGGAAATGGACATGGAGACATCCAAATGGGACGACAAGTGAAATTGATTTTATTATGTGTAACAAAAAATTCGTCATAGAAGACTGCAGTGTGCTAAACAAGTTCAACACAGGTAGTGACCATAGATTGGTGAGATGTAAGATGCACCTCAACACTAAACTTGAACGTGGCAAGCTCATAAGACAAACAAAATGTATTGACATAACCAACCTTAAAAAACACCATAATACCTTCAAGTTAGAACTGAAGAACAGGTTCTCTGCTTTAGAAGGCCTAACATCGGAAGAAGTGGACATCTCTGAAGTTAACAGAAAAGTAACCAAAGCTCTTATGGAAACAGCAACAAAATTAGCTGGGTCTAAGAACAAGTTGCATGTGAACAAATTATCAGGAAAAACCAAAATGTTGATGCAAAAAGAAGAGAGATGAGGACAACTAAAGAAGATGTGACTTCCAAAGTGGAATATATAGAGCTATGCACGACAGTAAGAAAAAGTATCACTGAAGACGTAAGGAAATTCAACTGTGAACTAGTGAGGAAAGCAATTGAAAACAACCAAAGCCTAAAGATAGCAAAGGGACATCTCAGTAAGGGAAGAAAACAGATTATGGCACTGAGGAAAGAAGATGGTTCTGTAACAAGAAATAGAGGCGAAATTTTGACAAGAGTGAAAGATTTCTACTCCAAATTATATGAAAGGGATGATATATGCACTCCAGACATCATGAAAGATACCAGTACCAGAGTTCCTCCAGTCCTTCCAGCAGAAGTTGCACATGCAGTCAAGAACATGAAGCGAGGAAAAGCTCCAGGAGAAGATGGAATTACTATAGACATCATACAAGAAGCAAGTGGAGAAATCGAAACAGTACTCGCCCAAATTTTCACTCGATGCCTTAATGAAGGAAAGATTCCTGAGGATTGGAACACCGCTACAATGATCCTGTTACATAAGAAAGGTGACATTGAGGATCTTGGAAACTACAGACCTATCAGCCTCCTATCAGTAGTTTATAAGATCTTCACTAAAGTTCTTTCACACCGCTTGAAGGTAACACTGGACATGGCTCAACCGAGAGAACAAGCTGGATTCAGGAGTGGCTACAGCACAATAGATCATATCCACGTGCTGAGAGAACTAATTGAAAGAGCGAGGGAATATGAACTTCCATTGTGCATGGCTTTTATCGATTATGAAAAAAGCCTTTGATTCGGTGAAACCATCAGCAGTTACAATGGCTCTGAAAACCTGCGGTATTGAAGATGCATACATTAATATTATTAATAACATCTATGAAAATGCAAGTGCAAAGATTAGGCTGTTTGAAAATACAACACACGTAAAAATTGGAAAGGGAGTGAGACAAGGTGACACCATATCTCCGAAGCTCTTTAATGCCACATTGGAGGGTGTTTTTCAGTCGCTGAGCTGGGAAAACAAGGGGATAAAGATTAATGGAGATTATCTAACCCACCTTCGTTTTGCTGATGACGTAGTCATTTTTGCAACTACCCTATCAGAGCTGCAGAGTATGATCCAGGAACTTGCTGACAAGAGTAAAGAAGTGGGATTAAAAATGAACTTTCAGAAGACAAAAGTGATGTTCAATGCTTTTACAAGAAATGAAGATTTATCGATTGATGGAGAAAAGCTGGAGATAACAGACACATACGTTTATCTTGGACAGCAGATATCAAGTGAGGGTCACGTTAGTGAAGAAATTAATCGGCGTACAAAACTTGCCTGGAGAGCTTTTGGAAGAAACAGCATAATTTTCAAGAGCAATATGCCATTATGTCTTAAAAGAAAAGTGTTTGATCAATGCATCCTTCCAGTGCTTACGTATGGTGCAGAGACGTGGACCTTAACTAAAAGAGACATACAAAGGCTGCAGACAACTCAAAGAAGCATGGAGAGGTGCATGCTTGGTGTAACCAGGAGAGATAAGAAGAGGAACTCGTGGATCCGAAAAATGACAAGAGTGGAAGACATCATGATCAGAGTTAAATCCCTGAAATGGCAATGGGCTGGACATACTGCCAGAAGGACAGATCATCGATGGACAGCCGAAATTTTAGATTGGATTCCAAGGGACAGGAAAAGACCCAGAAGAAGACCACATGGGAGATGGGTGGATGAAATTCGAAAGTATGCAGGGGTGACATGGAGGAGACTGGCACAAGACAGACCGTTGTGGAGGAAACTTGGGGAGACCTTCGTCCAGCAGTGGATTGATAATGGTTGACAATGATGATGATGATGATGATATATATATATATATAAAGGGATGATATATGCACTCCAGACATCATGAAAGATACCAGTACCAGAGTTCCTCCAGTCCTTCCAGCAGAAGTTGCACATGCAATCAAGAACATGAAGCGAGGAAAAGCTCCAGGAGAAGATGGAATTACTGTAGACATCATACAAGAAGCAAGTGGAGAAATCGAAACAGTACTCGCCCAAATTTTCACTCGATGCCATAATGAAGGAAAGATTCCTGAGGATTGGAACACCGCTACAATGATCCTGCTACATAAGAAAGGTGCCATTGAGGATCTCGGAAACTACAGACCTATCAGCCTCCTATCAGTAGTTTATAAAATCTTCACTAAAGTTCTTTCACACCGCTTGAAGGTAACACTGGACATGGCTCAACCGAGAGAACAAGCTGGATTCAGGAGTGGCTACAGCACAATAGATCATATCCACGTGCTGAGAGAACTAATTGAAAGAGCAAGGGAATATGAACTTCCATTGTGCATGGCTTTTATCGATTATGAAAAAGCCTTTGATTCGGTGAAACCATCAGCAGTTACAATGGCTCTGAAAACCTGCGGTATTGAAGATGCATACATTAATATTATTAATAACATCTATGAAAATGCAAGTGCAAAGATTAGGCTGTTTGAAAATACAACACACGTAAAAATTGGAAAGGGAGTGAGACAAGGTGACACCATATCTCCGAAGCTCTTTAATGCCACATTGGAGGGTGTTTTTCAGTCACTGAGCTGGGAAAACAAGGGGATAAAGATTAATGGAGATTATCTAACCCACCTTCGTTTTGCTGATGACGTAGTCATTTTTGCAACTACCCCATCAGAGCTGCAGAGTATGATCCAGGAACTTGCTGACAAGAGTAAAGAAGTGGGATTAAAAATGAACTTTCAGAAGACAAAAGTGATATTCAATGCTTTTACAAGAAATGAAGATTTATCGATTGATGGAGAAAAGCTGGAGATAACAGACACGTACGTTTATCTTGGACAGCAGATATCAAGTGAGGGTCACATTGATGAAGAAATTAATCGGCGTACAAAACTTGCCTGGAGAGCTTTTGGAAGAAACAGCATAATTTTCAAGAGCAATATGCCATTATGTCTTAAAAGAAAAGTGTTTGATCAATGCATCCTTCCAGTGCTTACGTATGGTGAGGAGACGTGGACCTTAACTAAAAGAGACATACAAAGGCTGCAGACAACTCAAAGAAGCATGGAGAGGTGCATGCTTGGTGTAACCAGGAGAGATAAGAAGAGGAACTCGTGGATCCGAAAAATGACAAGAGTGGAAGACATCATGATCAGAGTTAAATCCCTGAAATGGCAATGGGCTGGACATACTGCCAGAAGGACAGATCATCGATGGACAGCTGAAATTTTAGATTGGATTCCAAGGGACAGGAAAAGACCCAGAAGAAGACCACATGGGAGATGGGTGGATGAAATTCGAAAGTATGCAGGGGTGACATGGAGGAGACTGGCACAAGACAGACCGTTGTGGAGGAAACTTGGGGAGACCTTCATCCAGCAGTGGATTGATAATGGTTGACAATGATGATGATGATGATATATATATATATATATATATATATATATATATATATATATATATATATATATATATATATATATATATATATATATATTGTTTAAAGATAGGAATAAACGTTTAATTGCTGGAAAAAGTCCGTGAAATTTGATTTAAAATTAAGGGGTCGCCAAAGCCAGCTAGTGTTGGATGTCAAACCGCATGCTTTGACTTCACGACCCTGTTCTTAATCGTAAAACCGTTACGGATCTTAAACTACACATTTACTTTTATAAAATTTTCCTTTCTTTAATTTTATATTCCATAAAGTGTTTATGGATTCACCGTCTGAAGAAAGGGCATGATAGCTATTAAATTTTATGATTATATTTCTATTTATAAATTGTTTAAAATACATTTACGCTTGTTAACATAAAATGTTTTTGAAGTTATATGCTCATGAGCTTTCCCTTTTCTTTCTATTAGTAATGAGGTATTTGCCATGAAGATGAATGAAGCCACTGCCGCAAATGCTGCTAATAACGAGCTTCCGTACAGTCATGCTGATGGGATTGAGGACTTAGAAAACAATATCTTAGCATGTCAACGCAACATCCTAATTGCCGACATGAAGCTGCGCAAAAAGCATAAATTCAGAGACGTCGTACCGCTGATATCCATCATTGAGAAGATGGAGAGCGAGCTATGTGCCCTAAATTCCAGTTTAGGAGAATTACAAGACAGAGATGTTTTAGACATTTTTGTAACCGAAGAAGAAGAATTAGAATTTCTTTAGTGATGGTAAACACAGAAGTACTACTTTATTTGTAACTAAGATAAACAAATGTTTAATAAATTTCAACTTGAATTTTTAACTTCGTGCTATTTCATTTGCGTACTTTATATTCTGCTAAAACTAATATATATAAAGTAATTTAAGAACACTAATTGTATAACACATAATTTAAAAACAATATAAAAAGTTGGAAACTACGACAACTGGAGAAACTTTCCATGTGGAAAGAACTCGTTGAATGTGCTTGGGAGGATCAGGAGGGAACAACAAATCCACGGGGCATCGATAAAACAAATGGTCAGATGGCGTTAATATATATTAATACTCACGTTAAACCAGAGGTTCTCCAAGCAAAACTAACACTAGAATTTGCACTATTTTCTACTAAATGAAACAGAAATATTTTACTTATATGTCAGTCGCCTTTTTTTTCGAAGCCGATTTCCCCATTGTTTCAGTTTCTACATCTATAAATACCGTTGGGAAAGCAAAACAGACCTATAGAGTGTGGCAATCATTTATATTACAAACCGAGAGATTGGATGATTACTGTAATTCCTGACGATCGAAAATTGGTAACATTGTAACACGTGTACAAGAATATAAAATATGAAAAAACTAATTACAGCAGTCAAAACCACAGCAAAAATCTCTTGGCACATTTGCAAACACATTTAATAATGTTCTCAATCAATATTGTTTTTGCAGCTTGCCCCGCGAACAGCCCTCTCTGACTGACCGTTTAGTTTGATATATGAGGTGCATCAAACATTACTAAAAACATTCACAAATTCAGTTTCAAGAGATCAAGCGTCGTAGTTTAAAAAAAATAAAACTACAAAATTTCGGTTTTGAACATGAACTACGTAAATTCTTGGTATATTATGTTTCAAATGTTCCGTTTAGTAAATTTAAAATATTAAAATTTAAGTTTTTACAAATTCTTTTAAATAATATAAAAACACAGGGGAACAATAAAAACAGACTTAAAATTTTCTTCGAGTATGGAAATTGATAACAGTAAGTTTAGCCTTATGTTTAAAAAAAAAAGAATAACGAAAAAGATCCAGATCGAAATGTTTTGTTCAGAGTGATTACATGGCTATACGTTTCTTTTTTTCTCTCTTGCCTTTTCGTTTCTTTATCTTTTGGTGAACTTCATTTGCAATTTTTAAATCATTCTTGAAATTCCATAAATATTTCCATCATTCTTAAAAAGTATTTTGTGGCAATTCTATTTAATCTGAAATCATAATCTTTGTGTTTATGCCTTGATAGACGAAATTGGCAAAACTTCATGGGAAATTTAACAACAGAATATAAAAACAAGAAAGATGACACCGAATTTTCGGGTGTAATAAGCACGTCATTTGCGTCCGTTCTGACTCAAATGAAATTTATCAAAGCTATCCAAAGACAATGGAACTGGTATGGAAAACAATAGTTTCCGACGAAAGAAAGAAGTTTTTCAATCGGGTTTTTAATTCCTCAGATATAGCTGTAAACGGAATCGTGAGCTTACGCCCTCTGGTTGCAGACTTGTGCGTTAAATAAAACATGAATTTATATGAAAAACATTTCGCACTGGAAACGCTCTCCAACACAGAAAGAAGTTTTCAAATCGAACTCTTAGAAACAGATATATCGATAAAAATAGGATGTGACTTTACGTCCCCTGGTGAGAAAACCAAGCATTCTTTTAGGAAGAAAGTAGTCTCAAAAGGTTTATCCATATGAGCCGTATCAGTCCAAGAAAAAAATTTAGTCGAGTTTTCAGGATTCCAGATTTTGCTACAAATACATCAGAAACAGATATTAACACTTATGCCCCCTGGTGGCCAAACCATTCTTTACCAAACTTTAGAAATTATGTGAAAAATATTTCCCATCAGGTCTTGTATGCGATACAGAAATCATTTTTCAAATCGGAGTTTTAGGGGCAGAAATAACGCAGGAAATTCAATTTACATTTGTGCCTCCTAGCTGAAAGTATATGACTTACTTAAAATTTTTGAATTCATAGGAAAACCATTTCGCATCGAAAACACTATAGAACAAAGAAGGAATTTTTCAAATCGGACATTTAGAAGTAGAGATCTTGACAACAAAATTAAATATACATCTATGCCCCCTGGCGTAGAAACCATGCATTATTTCAAGAAGAAAATATTCCGAAACGGTTTGTTGACAGTAGTATCGGTCAACAAAGGAATATTTTTAAATCTAGATTGTAGAAGTTCAGATTTTGCTGAAAATACATCAGAAGCAAAAATTAAGACTTACGCCACCTGTTGGCCAACCCATTTTATACAAAAATTAGAAATTATGTGCAAAGGATTTCAAATCAGGAGCTGTATCATGTGCAGAAAGAATTTTTCAAATCTGAGATTTAGAAGCAGAGATATAGGGGAAACGCAGTTTACCAATAGGCCCCCAAGCGGAAAGTCTACGAATAATTTGCAAATTTTGAAATTATATGAAAAACATGGCACACTGAAAACACTATCCAACAAAGAAGGACTTTTTCAAATCGATCTCCTAGAAGTAGAGATATTGACAAAAATATGATATATATCTACCTCCCCTGGCGGAGAAACTGTTTAATATTTTAAGAAGAAAATATTCCGAAAAATTCTATCGTTGTGAGTGGCTTTAGTCAACGAAAGAATTTTTCCAATCGATATTTTAGAAGCCCAGATATTATGGCAAATACATCAGGTGGCTAAAGTATTATTTACCAAAAATTACAAATTATAAGCAAAGGATTTTCCATAAGGAGGTGTATCCGCTGAAGTTTTCGTCTTTCAAATCGGAGTTTAAAAGAAGAGTTATCGGGAAAAATGTTATTTTATTTACGCACCCTAGCGGGTAATACATGCGTAATTTGAAAACATAACTATATCTAAAATACTCTTCGACACAAATGGAATCGAAAGATAAAATAATTCTTTCAATCGGATGTTTAGAAGCAAATATGTGGAATAAAACGTATTTTTGAATTCGACATCATCTGCCTTTACGCTCTGTAGCGGCGAAATTGTACATCGCAAAAAAACGAAATGAAGGATCATCATTCCCATATTTCAAGTTTACCAATTCAAAACGATTTTTTGGGGCTAATACACTGGCGGAAAGTGAAAAAAGAACACCAAGAAGGAATTCGGGGACGATTATGAAATTTACATATGTTAATGGGGTCGAGTTTACGTAGGTGTGATGTTAATTTCGGGACCAACCGGTGAGCGCTTACGCCACAGCACGGCATAATATGCAAATTATCGTCGGTGGTGTTTAAGGAGTACAGCCAAGGGAGATATTATTACTGTTAGCAGCATAGCCGTAGAGAAAGACAGTTTGAAATAAACAAGGAAGAGAAAAGGGGAAAGATGCCTCTTAAGTGCACCTTCACCTACACCACCTCCTTATCCTCACCCATTTTCTCTGAGGAAGGAAAAAATAGGCCCATTTAGGGGCATGTCTTTTTCTGAGGATGAATGTTTAATAACGGAAACAAATGGCCTTAACATTCTTATTTGGAATGCGCAGGGTATCAAAAGACAACACAGAGAATTTTTAGCCTACTTAATGTATAAAAAAATTGACGTTGCATTTATTAATGAATAATGGCTAAGCGACAAAATTAAATTCAAAATACCCAATTACAAGGTTTATAGGAAAGACAAAACCACCAAACGCGGCGGAATTTTGATTGCGGTTATTGATAGATTAGAGCAAAGTGAAACACCTTGCAACACTGAAGATCGTCAAGAAGCACACTTGGTTATAATTAAAACTAAAAATAACCCGATCAAGTTTACGGCCTTTTATAATCATCCGTCACATACGGTTACCAGTGAAGCTCTGGACAAGCTTTTTGAAGAAGACATCCCAACCATAGTAGCGGGAGATTTTATTAGCAAACACCGCTATTGGTACTGTCCTGGAGCTAATAAAAGTGGGAACAATATTTTCAGATATCTCTTAAAGAAAAATATTGATCTGGGGCACCTTCCGAGCCCACCAAAACAGCGTTAAAAGGAACTAGTAATGTGCTAGATTTTGTGCTATTCAAAAATAATAGATAATATTATGAAATCTATATTGCAGCAGCGCTCTCATCTGATCATAACGCCGTTCATCTGCAGCTTTTTACTGACAAAACTGTAATGGCAGCACCCAAAATGGTCACGAACCTAAAGCAATTTGAAAAAAAAATAAGCTAGCACCACCTCCAGCAATTGGAGACTGCAATAGCAAAGAAGAAATTGACAATGCCATTGAAACCTTTAACCTTTCCATTAAAAAGGTTATGGAGGCTTGCCAAACTCCTGCCAAAGTAAAAAGAAACCCGTATTTTTTAACCAAAGAAATATTGGATCTTATTAAAGAGAAAAATAGTAAATGGCAAAGAACCAGAAATAAAACATTTTATGACCTCTATTGCACCCTTAACAGGCAAATCAAAAGATATATCAGAAAGTTTGAAAACGGTTAATGGGGTCAATGATTAGAGGAAGCACATATTGACTACTCTGAAAATTCGAATAAAAAAAATAAAATGACCCTGTGGAACCTTACTTCAAGTTTGCAAAATAAAAATATCAGATTACTCCCACCCCTCCAGAAAGCAGATGGTACAGTAGTTAGAACCGATGATGAAAAAGCGGAAATCTTTGCAAACTCACTCGAAAAACAGTTTAAAATATATGATATCCCTGACACTGATGTAGCCATTAAAATGCTAAAGGCCCTGGATAATTATTTTAAACATGCAGAGGATGTAGAAAATTCTAGAGTCATCACCCAAAGTGTACAACTTTATGAAGAAGTTACTAGTAAAAAAAAAACCTGTATTAACATCCCCAATTAAAAGTAAACAGGAAGGTTCCTTTAAAAAAATAGGAGAACATGGCATAGAAAATAGCAGCCAACAGTAGTAAATGCTACGGCCTCTCTTACGTCCGATAGACAGCAACATCTAAATAAAGTACCTACGACCTCTCTCGGGTCCGGAATGCAAAAATCGGACAGCAACTTTAAGTTAAAGGTGCTACGACGTCTCGCGGGTCCAGAACGCAAGAAACTGAAAAGATAAAAAAAAATAAGAGACCTTTTATGAGCCAAAAATAAAATTTTGTTCCTCCTGACTTTAAAAAACCACTACCCATCAGTGAAAGAGAAGTTAGGTTTCACATTAATAAACTTAAAAACAAAAAGGCACCTGTAAAAGATGGCGTAAATAATAAAACCTGAAAACATTACTGGAAGAATATGTGCGAACCCTTACTAAAATATACAATTGTGCCATTAAATTAAATTATTTCCCTGATGGTTGGAAGACTGCAGAGGTAATATTAATACCCAAGCCAGGTAAAAACCCGGCAATTCCTGAAAATCACAGACCGATTTCGTTGCTCCCAACCATGGGAAAAATCTTTGAAAAAATTATACTTGTTAGGATGCAACAGTTCTGTGAAGAATACCCAGTTATTCCATTTATTCAAGGAGGTTTTCGTGACAAACACTCCACGTTGCACCAGCTACTGAAAAATGTGCAGAAGAAATAATGAATAAAAAGCACACAGCGGTTATATTCCTGGATGTAGCTAAGGCTTTTGATAAATGTCCACACGAGGCAATTATCTACAAACTAATAGCACATGACTTCCCACCTTGGATTATTCATATAATCAAATCTTATCTTGAAAACAGAACATTTTGTGCAAAAATTAATGGGAAGAAATCTTAAAAAAAATAATTGAAGCCGGTGTTCCACAAGACAGTGTACTTGCTCCTACACTATACTCTATTTTTACTTCAGATTTTCCAAATTTTGAAAACAGGAATTTGACTACAGCACTTTATGCTGACGACACTGCACTGGCCTTTACTTCCATGAATAAAAACCAAGCAACATTTATGTTGCAATACTATGTGGAAACACTGGAGAATTACTTCCTGAACTGGAAAATTAAAATTAATAGTGACAAGACACAAGCAATTCTGTTCTGTCGTAAAACATACAATTACAATCCTGACTTTGAAATTGAATTGTATGGTCAAAAAATACCTTGGTTAAAGGATGTCAAATATTTAGGCCTCATTATGGTTCATAATTTGAATTGGAACAAGCATATTAAGGAAACCCTGGCTAAAGCTCTTAAATTAAGAGGATGTCTCCAACCCATAATTAAAAATTTAAGGTTTAGCAAAACAGATAAAACCTTGTTATGGAAAGCATACTTCAGCCTGGCGATTACATATGGCTGTCCTATCTGGGGTAACTGCGGAAAGCAGCAAAAAAATAATATTACCTCGTTTCAAAATAAAACTCTTCGTATGATGATAGGACTCGATGGAAAAACATCCAATAATGCTATCCGTAGTATGCTGAACATCAACTCTATACATTATACTATGTATGATCTTGCCGAAAGGTATTACGAGAAAGCCAAGAAACATCCCAATTCTCTTGTTAGGGAGGACCTAAATTATGTTGTCAATGATACTGACAAATTTAAAAGAATGAAAGCTATTTTAAATAAAATTCCTGAAAATAATCCAGTTCACTGTTATACTTCCAAAGTAATTAAGAATAACTGGGACTAAATTGGATTTATTCTTCACACATGGGAAGAAAGCAAGAAGTGAATATCATGAGTTTTGGAGGAGGAAAAAAAAAAAAAAGAAAGGCTCTTTCAAGATCCGAGCAAAATGTTGCATAAAAGATTTATCTTTTTTGTACTGAATATCTTTCCCCTTAACTAACAAGGTGTTGTTGTTCTTGTCTTTTAAATTAATTTTTTTTTACGCATTAGTTCTGAAAAAAAAAATAAAAAAATATAAATAAATAAAACAGGACTTAATTTTTTTCCGCTGTTGCACATAATTGAGCAACAAGCAGATAAGTATTGAAGAAAAAAATGATTGGCCCTTATACTACCGGCTCCCGAAATAAGGAATAAAAACCCTGATGATTATGGCTGTTATTTTTTTTTTCTGTTGTTTGCTCAAAGTGAGTAACTTAAACCTCGATCTGTGTAATCTTGTGATCCCACCACCTCAGCTATGGTTATTCGGACATGTCAGGCAAGAATCAACAAAAGTAAACCTGACAAAAAAATTTTAAACCAATGGGGAAAAATCTTTTCTCTCATTGGCTGGCGAGTAACGAAGCAATAGCGGACCCGAGAGAAACACTGAGCAAATGGCCAGTTTTGTCTTATCCGGTGTTGAACGTCGATTATCCTCTGGGAAACTTATTCTGTGTGTGATGTTTTTTTCCGATTCCCCTTTCCCGTGTCATTTCCTTCTTTTCCCCCTGTGTTCATCTGTGGCACAGGTGTACCTGGTATTTTTCTGCGGAGAGAAATATCGCTCGGAACGGCTTGTTGTTGCAGGTAAGTGTGTAGGGCAGCTTACAACTTCACTTCTTAACGGGTAACCGCATACTCCTTCTCTTCTAATATTTACATACTTTTCTTTCGTGCTATTCTATCAGGGCAATCTACTCCTAACTCCATTAGACTCTCTTTCACCTGCCAAAAGGCGCATGACGCTGTGGGTTCGGGTTTCTCAACCTAAATTAGGAACTCCTTATTCGGAATTGAATCAGTCGTCGGCGTACATGCGAAGACACTGAAGAAGCTGCAATGCCTGGACAAGTAAAATCCTACGTGGGGAATAAAATTTTCAACTCCTGATGAAACATATTGCATAAAATAGGCTGCCTAAGATATTGTTTTTATTTGGGTGTCTGATATACACCCATGTAAAAGACGGTTACTTAATTTGTTTTGAGCTGCATCCTTTTCTAAGGCCCAACAGTGTCAATTCATGCTAATGAGGCTCTCCGGTTTTTCATAACACCCAGTGATCATAGCTCTGAGATTTCTTTAATTTAGCAGCCTTGTTTTCTTCGTATTTACATATGATTTTTTTACAGCTGACAAGTTGCCCAACTTATTGTTTGGAATATCATCAAATATATTGTATTTCCTTTTTATAGGAAATAAAATATATCTTGTATAACCACACGTTTCCGTTCCATTCCCGATAAAGTATTTGCGTCGCTTTTCATTAATTTGATTAATGTTGGTACTTGTGATACGCTTTCCTTAATGTTTTTATTGCTATTAAATCCAACAGACTGCTTTCGCTTTGAACCCGCAAACTTTAACATATGTGCTTAGTAAGAAATGTCTTTGTATACATATTTGGCACCAACCTAAAATCTCTCAGAGCTATCATGTGAAGAGAAAACTTCAGTTGTATATATCTTCTAATTTTTTGAACTTACTACTTATCACACCGTTAAAGTATTCGTACATACAGTAGATAACATTTAACTTTTCTTTCTACTAATCAAAAGATATGCGATATATTAATTTTCGGTAATATTAACAGAAACACTGATCTGCTAGGATGTTTCCATTACGGATGAAAACTTCCAAACCTGAGTTGCAAACGTTAGTCAACATAAAAAAATGCCTTTATCTTAGAGTGTAGTAATTTAAGTCTTGGGTGTACAACCTTTTAGCACTTAACGTGGCAATTTAAGTTTTACTGAACAACTTAGGGCCATAGCGCGTAACCACAGCAACAGATTCCAATAAAAAAATCCCCAAACCAAAATCTTTAAAAAAATAAAAATAACGTGAATTAAATAAACAAAAAAAATACTTGCTTAAAAATTTTGCATGCGTCGCCAAAACGTTTTTATTTTTTGAAGGTCTCTATTAACAAATTTGACATTGTTTGGTATGATTTAGTCTTCCAATATCTGGTTCAATTTTGGAGACTGTAATCCAAAGGTTCCCTTCCGAATAAGTGTTCATCAGTTAGAGGGGAAGGACTTCTTCATTTAATTTGTTTCATTACGGATAATATTTGTTCGGAAAAATATGTCTTCCAAATATTATTACCGTTTCTTGAAAGTGGATTTTCCCTGATTGAACAACAAAGGTACAAGGACTGTGGTCTCTGTTTGACGGGTACGAAATACGAGATTTTCTTGTATTACCCTGATGGTCTAATGTGAAGATGAAAAAGTTATAATTGTTGTCTTGTGCACTTGTGGAGGGAAAATACTTATGCGGAAAACTGAACAAGATCGTAGTTCGTTAGAACTAAAGTCCGCAAGCTTTTTATGACTGAATATTATTTTTTTTTCTCTTCTTAAATATAAAGTTCTCTTTTTTTTTCTTTAAAAAAAAGAAAAAGTATAAAAATGTAAGTAGGCGGGAACTCAGAAGTCCCTGTATCCATCTTCCCTAAAGAGGAGGTGGTCACAGATGTTTCTACCGTGAAATCCTGCTTTGTCTTCTAAAATGCAAAGCCACACTTACGAGATGTAAACATAAATGGGCCTCATTGGGGGTCTCAGAAGTCCTTGTATCCTTCTGCTCCAATGCGGAGGGGAATACAGAGATTACTGCTGTGAACTTGACAACTACTTAATAAAAACAGACTCCTTCATTAACATAAGAGGGACAGGTTGTGCTTTGAAAAAACATTTACCCAGCATTTGCTGTCCCGTTGCGGTACTGAACAAACTAAACAAATAGGGTTTCGCACATTAACACACTTTCACACTCTTTCATACGCCGTGAATCAGTCCAGCTAAGTAACCTCCAACCGTCCAACCCGAAAACAAAGAACACTCCAACGCAGGAAGAAGAAAAATCATAATGCAAATAAGTCATAATCTCATTCACCAAGTGCTACATAAAAAGTAATACTTCTAAAATATTATTTTCTCTGATATGTTAGCACTACTGCTGGAACACTTAGTACCATCTGAATATTGGAACTTTACTTATTCCTGATGTGAACGGTCAAACAATCCACCTCTTTGTAACTTTTTCTTTTCTTAAATGTTTCAATCTAAGATTATTCTATTTTAAATACTTCACTTGACTGCTTAAAGAGTAGCTTTCTGATCTCCATTTTAATGTCACTATGGGCAGCCTTATTGATTTGTTTATATATTAGTGCTATTTAAAGCATTCAACAATGTATTTATGCACAACGTTGTCCTTCACCTGATTTCATTTTACGAAAGTCTATATAGCATTTTTGAAAAAGAAATTATTGCCACTGAAACCGTCTTTGTTACCTTAGGGACATTATGTGGAATATCCCACAGGTGTGGCTACTCACGCAATTTTAGCCCCTCTGGAAAATCATATTTTAAGAACTCAAATCTGGGGTTTATTTATGTGACATCATCCATTTTGGATTTACAAGCCAAAATGGCGGCAAAGGAGTGGGAAAGTCACACTTATAATGCTGTTGTGCACTTTGTAACTGTGTGAAAACCATGAGTGCAAGAGAGGTCAGACTAATATCATTTTCAAAAGCATACGTCCACCTGTAAAGAGAATATATAAATGGTTACGTAAAATTAATAAAATAGGGATAATTTTAAAAACTGAAATTCAAGATGGAAGTGATTTTTTTTTAGTTTTTGATCCATTATTATAGTTTTTAAGGGGATCAAAGAAACATAATGGTATTTGGCTTGTTTTTAGCCTTCAAAGTGTACTTTCAGCTAAAACAAATAATTATTCCCTTATAAAATTCCTTTCTGCTAAAAGATGGGTCTCAATTTGACGTTTTTTTTTCAAAAATTGCAAAATTTGAAGCTTTGTATTAAAAAAGAGGAAAGAACACAAAATCTGAAATTTTTACAAAATACTCTTCCGTGTGTCTTCAAAGAGATGTAAAAAGCAATATTTGTGTATCAAGTACTGCGTTAGTTACAGAGAGTCAAATTTACAAAAATTATTTGCAAATAGTTATTCACTTTAAAAAAAGGATAATGTGTATACATGTTTCAATTAAAACCAAGAATTATGGTATATGAAATTAGCAGAACAACATTAAATAAGAAGTACATGATTGTGCACCATATGTTTCTATTTTGTGGTATTTTCAGTTGATTTTACTACCCTTGAACATACATATTTCACTTAACAGTACCCTCTGTGATATTGTGTAGATGATGCATCAATGTATATCAGACACATGTGTCGATATATGAGAGATGCATATCGAAATTTTACTTTTACCGATATCTTTCCAAGCACTTTGTAATTCAGCTACTGAAACGAAATTTTTGTGGAAATTAAGGTTTTACAGTTATTTTCTCATGAAAATAGAGTTGAACCTTATATTATCCAAGCACATGTACCAAAATGAACAACTGTATACAAAAAAAGCTAAATAAGACAAGGTTTTTTTTTATTATTCAATTCGATACAGGTTTGCCATTTTTAGTACTGCTGTGAAATTTTTACACATAAAGTAGAAATTCCAAATGTTACATTAGAAAGTGGTTCCAAGGGGTGTAATGCCGAATGCAGAGGGAATAACTTTCCTCCCGGCTCAGAGTGAACAATGGGGTAGGGGGATAAAGCAAGGGGTGTTATTGCCATGGTAATGACTCGTAAAATCGTTGACACGCAGGGAAGGAGTAGGAAAGTTTTCGCCTTTAATCTCTAAGTATCAAAAGTCACATCAACTTTAGACGCATCACCCTCAAAATCTGTGCACCCCCAAAATTAGGCGATTCCATTGTCTTCATGTGCCAAGTTAAAACGAACGGACTATACTTAAACTTTCCACCACTAAGAAAAAAAAGGACTGGAGGGGAGCTTGTTCGGATTTTTGACATGCAGGTTTTCGACAATCTACTACATTTGTTATCAATTTTGTTACTTTAATCCCGTTTTATTTATTTCACAGATAATAATTCTTAGTTTTTAAATTAAAAATATAGTCATTACCCTTCTTTTAAGTAAAACATAGCTTGAAATATTTTTGCAAATTTTACTCTCTGCAACTACCAAAGTACTTGAAAAAACATCTAGGGATTTTGACATCTCTCTGTAGACACACAGAAGAGAATTTAATGAAAGTTTCAGATTTTTTATATATTTATTTCCCTTTTTAGACACAGAGGTTCAAACTTTGCGGTTTTTTGAAAATTGGCAAATTCAGACCCGTTATTTAGCATGAATAAATTGTATAAGCCAATATTTATATTTCAGTTTAAAGTACTCCTTGTACGCTAAAATAAGCCAAATCCTGTTTTAGTAATCTCTATAAGAACTGTAATGGATTAAAATCTAAAAAAAAAAAAACAATTTCAATCTTGAATCCAGTTGATGAATTCTACTTAGTGGATTATTTTTTAGCAAATATTTATATATTTTTTTAATAGAGGGACCTATTCTATTGCATATCCTCTGAATTTGCTTTGTAATGCAAAGTTGTAACTGCTTAATACGTGACCATCACCTTATTAAGAACAGCTAGTTAATAAAGCGATGATTCAACTTTCCGTGCAGTAACGTCTCGCAGACGCCTAGAAACAGATTTTACAAGGTGTCGAACATAAGCAATGCGTACCTTGACGTATGCCTGCTGCAGCAGCTCTGTCACTTTACGCTCATTCTGAAGAGGAGGAGCAGCAATTTTCACACCGCGTTCTAGCAGACCCAGCGAATATACAATTGGGAAAAACTCGGGAAAGTTTGGAAGCATAGACAATGCGATGCATTTGTTTTTGTGTTCTTTCAGCCACTCAGCAATTATACGATACCGTTCCACAGTGTGTTGTCTTAAACGACGGCACAGTGGTTAGGGTAAAACTCCAGCATAAATGGAAGGATATGGTTCACTAACAGGTCCCGGTTGCGTCAACCATTCATTGTTCTTGGGATGATAACTAACGGTTTTAGGTTTGCAGGGAAAAAACTCTCTAAACCAGATTACCACCTCCAACGGCATGTTGAACGCCAACTGTGCAGCCAGTTCATACGGCTTCGGGCTTCATGTTGTTTACTCCATGTGTGAACCCCTCACAGTGAACATGGTGCAGCAGGGAACGGGACTCATCTCTCCAATCGATCCTCTTTTATCTGTGGAAAATCCATTGTCAACGTTATTTCTCCCATGCGAGGCGTTGTTTGCGATGACAGGGCTTCATCATGAGTATTCTAGTAGGTCTCAGATTGTGGAGTCTTAGAAAAAGCAATAAACGGCTCATGGTGCATCTGGAAGTATATCGAACAACACCGCTGCTGTATAGGTGCGTGAGCAGGGTGACTGTAACGCGACGTTGCTGAGATATAAGTCGTGACACATAATGCTCAGATCTCGATTTACTCTCGCATGGCTGGCCAGTGTGGGCCCTTCCGCTTTATGTCTGTTCATCGCTAATCCACTCCTCCTTCCCACTTGAGACGTTAGTGCGGCAGCAGCCAAAAGGTACCGCTGTTTCCCTGAAATATTAATGCATGTCTTCTAGATCCCAACCATCGGGCTGTGGTCAAAGTGGGTTAGGAGGCAACTTTTCCCCATTACTGGCAAACGTTTAGTAGTTACGAACAGAGGATATGTCTGCACAATTTAGAAGCCGCACTTGATGTTGTTATCCCGTGGTGCTTCGTTAGCGCTGGGAATATGGAATACGAGATAGTTCCTAAAGCAAAATTACAATAAATCAATACGTCTTGCATGAATGTTTGAACGGACCGAATATTCCCAGCTTTGCAGACGAAAAGTTCTGAATTAAAAACTAATTAAGACTACAGTATCACATAGTAAAGATGAGGATGAAAATTTGTTGTGCATGATTTACCTCTTTAGGATCATTACAAAACAAAAATTTTTAGTGTACGCGGATAATGGTGGTCACACTATGAATTTTCACATCGAAAGAATACCAAATTGATTGCCGTTGTAAAAGTAACTTGAAGAAAAATTAGACATTTATCTTACCCAGGACCTATAATTACAAGAAAGTTAAAACAAATTCATTTTTACCGAAGTCGTATTCATTTTTACCGAAATTTCGTTTATAGCGGGTAATTGCTTTCATTTTAATCTTCCAGATTTGTCCATGAAAACCTGACTGAAGTTGATTTTGGGCCGCCCCTTCAAAGTTTTGGCACATAATATTTTTATGATAAAAATAAAGTAAGATAGCTTAAACTGGGATCATGTTACAGGGAGTACCCGGATTACGAACGAGTTCCATTCCTAAGCCTGTCTTTAATCGAATTTGTAGGTAGGTCGGAACAGTTAAGTACAGTGCTCTTCATATCAAACAGCAGTTGGTCAAATGTTTGCCTTAGTATGCGTACAATTCTATGCAAAAAACATTAACACTTCTATATATACTAAAACATCTTTAACATAATAGTAATAATAATAATAATGCGCGACGCGAAACAGCTAGGTAATAGGCTTTACAGGGATTGGTTCGTAAGTATGGATTGTACGTAAGTCAAACATTCGTAACCCGGACACAGCCTGTAATGCGAATGCGGAATAAAATGGTGATCCGTTTAATCGGGATTGAAAATTTAATAATAGCGCATTTTTTGGTAAGCATAACGACTAAACTGAACTCAGGAATAATAACAAAAATATATTTTGTAATATACAGTATGTAGAGAGGCAAATGTAAAACATCCTTCTTTCATCAGTTTAATGTTAAATTCTTTGCACTTTTTGTCAGTTCGCGGTAACTTCGAGAAAGGTAATTACAGAAATTTTCTGAAACAGATGTTTCGTTGGTTTAATTTGAAGTGTCGTCCGTGGCTCAGCCAACAGCGCTGCGTAAAAGGTTTCGCTATCGTTTTACCATGTTTCCAATATGAACGACAAAAATCGTGAAATATTGCAGTAGTATAAGTTCTTTAACTGAATAGCGTCAGAACTGTTTAAAATTCGATATTTCAATCACTTCTACATGGATGTTTGGATTTCTACATGATTTTTTCATTCGTTGTTTATTATTTTTTTGCAGCTGGCAACGTTATCTATACATAGATAATATTTCTTGGAATATCATCAAATATATCTTATTACTTTTCCATAAGTAGTAAAAAAACCCTTCTATTCCTCCTTTGTCACATGTCTCCTAATTTTCCTATTTGTTATATGCTTTCCCAAATATATCTTTTTACTGAACACAATTTTCCATCTGATTTCGCGGAGGATACAAATCATCAATAATGATACTCATTTAGGGAACAAATGGGAATAAACTCGAAATTAAACAAAAAGACATACGTAAAGAAAATAAAAATATTAACACTTGCTTTAGTGTGGCATTCTACAAAATCCACTTGGAAAAATAAGGTTTTCAGTCATGTATTCGAAAACGGATTTGTGTCAAGAGATACGATAAAGAATACAGTGCTACAAGAGATGTTCACAGACTCTACAAAAATGGTTCAAGTTGATACGAAAAGTAAATAAATGCTCGAAAGGAAAGTTGAAAAAATCGATAGTCGAAAAACCGTGATAACATGTATTGGAGGCTGGAATATGCGCACGAAGCCTTCAAGAACTCGTGGGAAGAATGTACATTTTATGGAAGCCACCACTGACACCAGCGATATATTTAGTACTGAAAAGTAGTGTATTCGGCAGAAAAAATCACGATAACCTTAAGCATAACTCTTCAGAATCCATAGATTCAGTTATGTTGGATATGGAAGATATTGTTTCACGCTTATATATATTCCGTTTAAGGCAATACCTGACGATGATCTTGACATCCTCTTTGGGGACTCCATCCACACTGCAGTGGCTAGTAAGTGTAATCCTAAATATTCTGACTAGTTTAGTTGCTCAACTAAAAGTGCTGCGGATGCACTGTCGCAATATATTGACAAGCTGGATCTTACAGTTCTATGTCCGGTCCACCCAACTTGCAGCCTGTCCTACGGGGTTGCCGATGTCATTAATTTTGCTGTCCTCCAGTTTGTGAAGCACTTTCATGAGATCTCTGTAGTATTTGGTCTTGCCTCTGATCATGATCCTGTCATACTGGGACTAAACGGAGTCGCAGCTACCCAGCGGAATATGCACACGGACTGGAAGTTGTTCCCGGAAATTATTGCTGAGATTGATCCGCGTACTGCGGAAAATAATACTCGCTGGTACGTCGACAGTGTGGTTTTGGAAATCACTCGTGGCATACAGGCAATCATATATCGATGCAGGAAGAACTCTGCACACTGCCTGATCCCCTTCTGCATTTCTCCCCGTATTGACCGGTTGTTCCGGGAGAAGAACAAGTTCCGGTGGCTGTGGCAGCTGTCGAGATAATCCGACGATAGTGTTCGTTATAACTCGTGTCAATATCTCGTCAGGGCAGAAATCTTTGCATTCACAGAATTCCAAAAGAACAAGTACCTTCTAAAGCCGTGTCAACCTCGTCATGATGATGTGTGGACCATCCTCTGAAAATTCTGTGCAGTAAGACTGTCACACCGCCAATTCTCTGTCCACAGGGCATGGTGTACAGTGACGACGCAAAGGCTGTGGTCTTTATTGAAGACCTGGAGGAGCAGTTCTCACCTCATTTCATTCGCAATCCTGGTCACACTGACAGGGTCATGGGGGATTTAGCTGCATGTGATCTTGATGATACACACGAGGTTATCTCACCTCTCATTTGCCTCGAGGTAATTCGACACATCAAAAGGCTAAAGGTCAAGAGAGCTCCTGAAAGAGATGCAGTTTCGGCAAGTGAGGTTCAACTGCTCCCTGAGAGCTGGATTCAGTTACTGGTGGAAAATGTCAACGGGTCTCCCCGTCTGAAGTATTTCCCCAGGGACTGGAAAAAAGCAGTAGTAGTGGTGTAACCTAAACCCGAAACCAATCATACCTTACGGGCGAACCACCGTCCGATATCTCTCCTGCCAATCCTGCGTAAACTCTTGAAGAGGGTCATGCGCTCTAGGCTTTTGGGATTCTTTTAATCTAATGATGTGATGTGGTTTCCGGGCGAAGCATACTTTTCATATCACGTCCTTTTGAAACAAATTCCGTAAGACTGACTAACGACCCACCCATTGATCAGACTTACGGAATTCGTTTCTAAAGGACGTGATAAGACTGAGTATTCCACTGCTATATTCCTGGACATCAGCAAGCCCTTCGACCGCGTAACCCACGAAGGTCCCGTTCACAAGATGCAGGAGCTAGAAAGCTACCCCAGCTACCATACGAAAAAAACAAGAAAATGCCTTGGGCAGCTAGCTCCACTACTCCGCGGGAGAAGATTCCTTACATCTCGGCACAAAACACAAGTCGGTTGTTAGGCCAGTGCATATTTGCGCCTCCGCCATCTGGATAGGTATTAGTAGGAACCAGCGAGAGAGAATCGAGAAGGTGCAGAGCCGAGCTCTTCGTGTGATCACTGGAGCTACCCTTTGGACCAAATTAAGTACCTGAGAAACAGACTTGGAGTTAAGAAGGTACATGAATTTTACACCAAACAATCCTAGAAGTTCTTCAAGAATGCAGAACCTACACTAATGAACTTTTTAGGAGTGCTGTTTACTACGACCCCAGCAAATTTCTTGGGTATCCCGGAACTAAGACGGTGATCGTTGTCTCTCCTGGGACTTGAAGTAATGCAGCACAGTTCAGCAATCTTTCTGGCGTTGGATTCCTTGGATAACATGGAGGACTGGTAGGATGGAGAGTGTGAATAAAGTCGATGTTAAATAGACAAATACCCCGTTTTTTGAAAGTTGGCGTTGAGATAGTGAGTACTCTTTGCATCTCCGTTTTCCGGATGTGGTTTCTGTTAGTTTCAATCAAACGGGCCGTCGGTGGCTGGGTTGTGTTGTGGTTCTCTGTAACGGTGTTGTGGTCCTAGGTTCATCCCTTCCCTCCATGTTTCTCTCTTCCTGCCTTGTATTGGTATCACGGCTCACAGTTCAAAAGATATGCCTTCCTCTCCTTTCTCTCATTTTACTGTTTATCTCTCCTATTGAGTTCAGTTAGTCAGATCTCGTAGCTTCCTATTTCTAAGGGTAATTTTAGACCTCGGGCATACACTGCCTTTCTAAAACTTCTTCAAACGTGGCACAGCATATCGTTTTGTATTTTCAATTCAGCGACAAGTAGTGAGACCCTGAAGGAGGCTTTTCTTTCCCAGGACTTGGTATTTCTGAAAGTACAGAGTAGGTTCACACACATTTTCACCACGTTTTTGAAAAGAACATGTGATCATATTAACATGGGTAAGCGATCAAATGTTGGGGTCATTACATTTTCTTTTAAATACTGCCAGATTCTTAGGTCAATAAAGGTTAGGGACACCGTCTTCAGCAACATGTTTGGCCTGAGATGTCATGCAGAATAATTTGATTATGATTGAAAAGCCGAATTATTAAGGTGTGTTTCACATATCATGGACTTCTGAACAAGTGAAGCAAAAGAGGGGAAACCTGAAACTGAGATGTCAGTGCTATGTCCGGAAACGATTTCAGACGTCTTGTCTATTTTGAAAACATATATTGAAAATTTCTGCATTTCACCCATTTTTAGAATCTTTAAGTAACAGAGTGACAAATATTATCTAAGGTGAAATAACTGTACCAATGTAAGAATACACAGGCACTTCTGTAAGATAAAAGATAAGCTTTGTACTCGTATTTTGATACAACACACTTTGAAATTTATGTATTGTTTGTCACAGTCCATTGATAACACACATTTCTGAATTCATCAGGCTGAAGTTTGAAATAATGTGTTTTCATTTGTCGCTTGGGAGGTTCGAAATGAACAAAAATGTGTCTCAATGGGCTTACGCGTCTAAAAAAGAATAACATCCAGAAATCCTATAAAACAATACTACAGGTAAGAGCAACTAAACTTAACAAAAACAGATCTGTTGGTGTAAATATTCAGCATATATTATCCTTGCTTGCCGAAATACACTGCCGGACAATTGCTAAGGACGGATGACAATAGCAACGATAGCAACCATAAAATGGAAGGCAAGAAAATGTGGAAATTAGCATAAGTGCGGGATGCAGTAAGACGTGTTGTGCGTATGCAAATTTTGGATTGCCGAACTTGTTCATGACGTCATAGCGCTGATAAGAGATATAAAATATTTGACGCGTATTGACCGTTGTTGTTCAAACGCAAAGTTGAAAGGATAGAATCAATTGACGAAGTTGCAATTTTCAGTATGTCTTCCGGACATCACCTAGATGATTTTACGCGTGGCCGTACTATTGGCAAGATTGAAGAAGGGCGAAAAATAACAGATGTTGCCAGGGAGTTCGACGTCAGCCACAGTGTTGTTTCAAGGCTTTGGAAATCATTTCAAACAAATGGAGAGTGTAGCAAACGTCACGGGGGAGGTCGTGTTCGCAGTACGACATCTGCAGAAGATCGGTACATAGTGCTATCAACAAAAAGACACCGGCGCAGCACAGCTAGTGAGGTAGCAAATCAGTTTATGGCTGCTACTGGCAAGCGGATCTCCCGAAAAACTGTCGCCAGACGTTTGCATGAAGGAGGACTATACGCCCGCCGTCCTGTTGTGTGCATCCCATTGTCCAGACGTCACCGTACCGCCCGTTTGCAATGGTGCCATCAACATCGCAATTGGACTGATAACGACTGGTCTGCTGTCCTCTTCTCAGATGAGAGTAGATACAGTCTATCGTCTGATTGTCGACGACAACTGATCTGGCGTGATAGTGGTACTGCATATTGTCCAGCAAACATACAGGAAAGGGGCGGATATCCGACATGTAGTGTCATGGTATGGGCTGGCATCATGATCAATGGCCGTACGTCCCTCTATGTGCTTCCAACTAGGACTATGACTGGCCAACGATACATTAATGATGTTCTGCTACCTCATGTTCCTATGTTCCGTGGTGCTGTCGGTGATAGATTCATTTTCATGGACGACAACGTAACATGTCATCGAACAGTCGCTGTCCAGGAGTGTCTTGAGAGCGAGGATATTCAACGCCTCGTATGGCCAGCACGTTCTCCAGATCTGAATCCCATTGAAAATGTGTGGGATGCTTTGTCGAGGAGTCTTGCTGGTCGTCAATGCCCTCCAATAAACAAGGACACCCTCATCCGTGCACTGACAGAGGAATGGGATAAATTTCCCCAACAGCTGCTTGATAATGTTGTGCAAAGCATGACACGACGTGTGGAATCTTGCATCGCCCTCCATGGTGGCCATATCCCGTGTTGACATCTTACGCCGGAACGCCTGCGGACGGTAATTGCATTTTTTTCACGTTTACGTATTCTGCACAAAATGGCCTGTTTGTCCCTTGAACACGTTCCAAAGCCTTCTGGATTTCAGAGCACAATAAATTGTCTTTCTTGTAATGTCCTGGCATTCTGACATTATTTTATTTCACTTGGCATCCAACCACACTTACTTTTTTATGCGCTATATAGTCGTTTAAGATCCGTCCTTAGCAATTGTCCAGCAGTGTAAATGCGCTAGTTATGACAGCAGTAGTGTTTAAGTCAAACGGAGTACAGTTTTTCAAACAGCAATTTCGTAAGGAACATTCTTCGGCAAACACGAAGGATGTCATACTTTCTGCGCATAATACTGTAGTAATATAATCTCAGTCATATGTTCTCCTAGTGGATAACATTCAAAATATATAAATCTAAGAATAATGTACAAGAAATTCAAAATTCGTAAGAACTGCTGTAAACTTTATGCTTTTCATCCCCAATTTTTCATGCTTACGGTATGGAAAATTAAACTTTATGCTTTTCAACCCCAATTTTTCATGCTTACGGTATGAAAAATAAAGGATGAAAAGCAAACGTTTATGTAAAATACCGTTACGTCTTGCACCGGTGCCATGCATGGTAAGTAATCGGGGAAGACGGACAACACGTCCACTTTGTTGTCAGTTGGTAACCATGAGCAGCAAACGTCTACATTTCCTTGGCATTAAACATCAAAAAATGCCAAGAGCATACCTAGAAATATGTGGGATTAATTCAAAGTAAGAATGTTCTTCTCATCACGAAGTACGTTTTGGTATATCCATGTCCTGAAGCTCGGAAAATCAATTCATTTTAATTTTTACAAGTGATCAAACTAAAAATGCGGTGTATGCAAAAAGCTTTGTAATTGCATATGATGATATATTCTGAGACATTATAATCCGATAATAGATAACATGCTCCAAGTTCCTGGTGAACAAAGTCACCGGCAGAAGCAGGCATGTTAATAAAAGAGCTGCGAGATCAGGGGTTGTCCAGAATAATGTAAACACCTCGCTGAAATCAGTAACTTTGGTATGTGCTACTTGCTGAGTAAAACGAACATTTAGTTACCATTTTGTTTGTAAAACAATTGTTGCTTATAGTGTCTAGGGTCTGTGTGATTGCATTGCAAGTCGGTGTTGGCATACTTTTGTTCCAGGTGAAGGCACAATCAGTGAACTATCGGATTTCCAAAGAGGGCAGATATTAGTAGCCCGTCTGGTTAGTGCGTCGGTAACCACAGTGGAACATGTATTAGGGATATCGAGAGGTACCGTGTCGAAGGTTATGACAGCATCACACTGATAGAGACAGGAGGACATTAAAGAGTGTTGTGACTACAAGAAGGAAGACCACGCGACCAAAGTGACTGCTGAGCTTAATGCACATCTCCAACTCCCAGTGTCGACCTATACCGTACAAAGGGAATTGCATAAGCACAATATTTACGGCAGAGCTGCGATTTCAAAACCCCTAGCGTCCCAGGTGAATATAATACGGAGACTACAGTGGTGCCAAAAACATAAAACGTGGACTGAGGATCACTGGAAACATGTCTTGTTTTCCGATGAATCAAATTTCTCACTTTTCCTCACCACAGGACACGTTCTCGAGTAGAGAACCACCGCAGAAGCCTACAACCCAGACTGTCTCCTTCCTACTGTGCAGCTTATGGGCGGTTCTGTAGTTGTTTGTCCCATGATATCGTGGTTTGCAGCAGGTCCCATTATCACCTTACACGGACGGATCACCAGCGGTGACTATGTCGCCATTTAAGTCGACTATGTGCATTCAATATCGCAGACATTGTTTCCGTCAGGGAATTGCACCTTTAAAAATTATAATGCCACGTTTAACAGAAATTGAACTGTTCAATAAAGACTTGAGGAACATGACGATGAAGTTGCACACCTTCCCTGGCCTGCACAATCACCGGACTTAAACATCATTGAGCCCATGTGGCATGTTTTGAAAAACAGAGTGCGATTCCGTTGGCCTCCTCCGGCGTCTCTGAAGGAATTGGAGCAGTTTCTGCAGTAAGAATGGTACAACATAACACTTACCACCATCCAGGACTTGTATGGGTGCTTTCCAAGGAAGATTCAAGCAGTATTAAATACCAAGGTTGATCCAGCACTTTATTAGGTGCGTGACACCTATTGTTTCAAAGTGTGTCCCTTATTTCGGACAACCAATGTACATAAACGTATCTGTTTAAAATTTAAAAACAGATAACAGCACGAGTATTAAAAATAAATATAAAGCATCACAAACACGGGACATGTCTTTAATTTATGCGTGGGTCCGAAGCCCAGGTAAAGCAACATACAATATCAAGTCATATTGTAAACAATTTTCATTTTCAGAGCCTGCGGAAAATAAAGGCACACGGTATTGGCAGCTCAATGGATATCTTATCATTTCATACGTCACTTCTGGGGACTAACTCCATGGAAATGTTGGTCATATTTCCCTCCTAGATAGTGACAGGGGCCCATTTTTTCTTTCATTCCATAAGAGAATCGCTGTGTCGTAAAGCACCTCCTTTCCTAAAGCATTTGAACTTCTTCCTTCCGTTATGTCTCTCATATGCTCTTTAGTTCGCCCAAAAAAGCATTTTTTTTATTCTGATGCATGGAGGAATCCGGTAATTTCAGTGTATTCTCATATGTTCCTGCAGTATAGTCCACGTCTGCTTTCTTGTTGTTTGTTTTTAAAATCTTCAGAATGTATTTGTTGGTTTTAACGCTACTTCAACACCATGCTTCCACATTAAATTCCTGACACAGAATGAGAATTGTGGAATATACGTAAGAAATGTTCCCTGCAAATTTCATGCTCATTTTCTCTGTGTTGTCCTTTAATTGGCTTCTTTTCACCTTTCGGATTATATCGCGAAGTTATTATTCATGAAAGTCTGCTGAAAGTCATTCCTTTATTATGTTGGAGATTTTCTGATTCTTTAAATAATCAGGTGAGCATATTCTCTGAGCTCTCGGTATGCATAATCTAAGCACAGCGTTTTTGGAACACCTTGGGCATAAGGACCTGGGTGGAATGATGTTTGGTATAGCTGAGGTTTATAGTGTACTTGGGTACCTAATAAATGCTTAAGATTTCTGGACAATAAAACATATAGGACGTTTGCATTTTGAATGTAATATTGCTGTGTTCACTGTTGATAATGCTGTAGAAAATATTAAATTCATGTCTCCTATCTGTAAAGAAGAAGAAAATATCTTCAACGTATCTGACAAGATCCTTGGATTTATTTTTCGTAATATTAATTCTTGTTGTTTCTAAAGGGCATAATGTCACTTCCGATAAGTAAGTTGAAGATGAGACCCCCATTGTACATACTTATAGTTCTTTATATACCTTCTTTCGGGAAATATATTAGCTATAATAGGTTCCAGATTTAAAACTGATCGGAGGATTTTCTTCACTACGCTATCTGTGTATGCTGACGAATTACCTATTCCTGCTTCCAGATTGCCAGCTTATTCTTTTCCGGGGAAGAGGGAAAAGCAAAACAATGTCAAAGCGCTCTATACTATTCGTGTCGCTGATCTGAATTGTTTCTATTTTATTGACAGAGTCCTATGTTGACTTCAAAACATGCGCTGACATTAGGATGAAAATTGACAAAAAATTGATTAAGGCTTTTTCTAAAATATAAGTTGGAGACATGTTCAAGGATACAACGGGTCTTAAGTTGTTTCCAAAAAGTAGTGCGACACATGCGCTTGAGGTTACTCTCGAAGCCTCTCTGATTGTCAGAGGGATACCTTCGATCTTTGCAATTGCCTTCTTGTTTCTGATCAAAGCGTTAGTCGGGTGCTTAGGGATTGTTACGGAATCCGATTCGTTAATAAAATCCTAGATTTTGTCTGCGTATTCTTTTGCATACATGCCGACAATTTGCCTAGGCTTGTCCGTTTGGATGATTACATTCTAGAATCTTGCTGAAGTCTGAACATTACTTGCTAATCTTGTCTATTGGATTCACGATATCATTCGAGTGTGGATTTGAATTTTGCAGCTGCCAAATTCCAAATTCTGCTGTGTTCCTGCTAAGGGACCAAATAAATTTCGCTTTCCATCGTCGTTATCATGTGCCAAAGAACCTGTTTCAGAAGCAATTATAATTTTGTTCCTTTTTCCAGGACTTCCATTTCTTTCTCCGATATCGGTCTGCTCTAGTTGTTTAGGGTGGGAACTTTAGAGACGCTTTGTTTACGTTTATTGCATAACTTGTCAAATTTACATGCGTACCGAGTGCGTAAAATTTCTTCTTGTCTGATGACTAACGCTTGTACTCTTCTGAATAGGTTGTCGAATTACATAGGGTGAGTGTATGCTTGGTGAATGCTGCACATGCTGTGAAATTTAAATTCTTGGGCCATATCTTTCCGCTACCTACGTCGCATACATATGGACGGTTTTACGAATAGTACACAAGAAATGCTGTAGAACTATACCACCTAAAATCATGAGTATGTTTCAAAACGCGATACTTCAATAGTGCCTCTCAGTCAGGAGAATAAAGGTTTAACTAAAGCAGTTGTGTGAAAATGATAGCCGGCCTCCCAGGAGGTAGATACTAAGTTTATGGCTGGAACGTGTCGCAAACTGTTGCCGCGAACAACCTCTTGTGAAAACGGACAGTTAAGAACAGATTTCGGAGTGACCCAACTAATCATGATGTAATCTCAACTTCTGCCCGTTACCTTACTACAAAAAGAATCTTCGTCTGATTGTCTGCATGTTCAACTGTTTTGTTTATTATTTGTAAATAGGAAGACATTGATTTTAAAGGTGACAACAGCCTCACAAGAACATTACAAACCTTTATTTTCTCTCAAGTGAATACTTATTTACATATTTACCCGTTAAAACGATTTCCATTTGCTTTAGGATGAAAGAAACATTACGGTAGGAACATAAGACCAATTAAAGGTGCTCTTCAGAATTTGAATCATTCAACACTATGATGTTGATACAAATTTTGAAGATGACAATCCGATTTTTGACGTAAATGTGCCAAGGATGGTAAGTCAGATAATATCCGAAAACTTGAAAATATTCATTGTCCTGGAGCGGGACTCGAATCCGCGTCTCCCAGAACGCCCGGGTATGCTAACCACTACACCACCCAGATCGACCAAGTTTCAAGTTTCCGAAAAATTTGAATATAACCATCACAGGATTTGCTAGTCGAAGCAACCGGCATTCATGTTTAGCGAATCTGGAGGTTAAGAATCTTATCCCGTGTTTGTCCGGAGAAGCAGATAAATCATGAAAGAAATACGGGATTACGCCATATAATACAAATTTTGAAGATGACAAATAGATTTTTGGCGTAATTGTCATCTTCAAAATTTGTATTATATGGCGTAAACCCGTATTACTTTCATGATTTATCTATGATGATGTTTTGAAATTAATTTTTAATATAAATTGTTTTACAAATAAAGAACTCAGAATTGCTTCGAACCGGTTTTGCTTCCTCAATCAAGGAGGTAAATATTTATTATAAGAGTATCACCAACCATAAGTATTTGAAGAAAACGTAATACATCAAATCTAAAGAAAACTCTTCATTTAAATAGCCGCATAAAGTTTAAAAGATACCTATCGAAACTTCGTGAATTATACGATACTCTAAAAATATCTCTGAAGAGTAGAGGAAATGTGGAAATGTCTTCTGAAAATATGAGATTAATGTACGACATATTTTTTATCTTTGTTCAGAATTAGTCGAAACATAGCAGGTATGATGATCTGTAGCGGCTATTTTAATTTACTTCAGAAAAGTTCTAGATCCAAAAATTACCCTTTTATTAGTTAGGTGATTAATTAGACATTTAAATTTACGATCATATACTGGGTATACACAAGTTTTATTGCAAATCATATTGTTTATATTTATGATAAATTTAATACATACTTTTCTAATTATACAACTTGCCCATGTCTTTGTAATTCAATGTCCAGCCCAATATAAAACACCTTTGTACTTTTAAACACATAAATTTAAAAATAAAATAGACTTAAATTATCACAGTTGGTGGTGGGAACATCTGCAATAATTTCCACATGTATATGTAATAACTGGATTAATATTTACTTATGCCTTCAAGAGTTTCCAAAATGGATTGTCTCCGGCAAGAGAATAATTTTTTTAAACCGCATACACGCACATAACATAAATGTAGATTTTAAGCCTCATCGATTGAAACCCTTCTCTACATTTCTACAATTTCTCTTCCCTAAGCCATCTAACACAGCTCGTGATAAAACACATATATGACTAATTTTTATCATTATTAAAATGTAATTTGAAACTACACTTTAAATTAAACGCTGAAATACATGAAGAAAATTCGAAGACATATATGAAGAAAAATATGAAAGAATAAAATTATACACACGAATTCAGTAATACGTTGTGAGATCTGATTTGCCATAAAACAAATCAATTTCCGAAGGAAATAGAACAAAGAAGAGTCAAAAGCTTCCCAGGTACATATAAATCACTGGAACGCGCTTCAGAACTTATCTTCAACTATTCTTAGCTTCATAATCTCTCAGATTATCTCGGAACAAAATACAGACACACCTTTAAAGAAAGACTTTTTAAAAAATTCATGATTTCGAACAAAAGGATAAGATATGCCGGTTCCTTTAAACACTTGGTTTTTCAAATACTTCGTTTATTGGTGGTTGGGTAACATACGTACATATGAAATGCCGTGAAATCGCACAGGTAATCCAGTGGAGCAGTGTTCTTAGCCCTGGCATCTTACCATCCGCCTCCCATATTTCTAGGTTGGTATCAGGGTAAGGCATGGACTTTGTATATGTCCTACGGGCTCTGGCTCTCTCCCTTCCCAGGAATAAGTGACCCAAAATTAAGGACGGGAGACCGATTGTAGCCCAATCAGCTACTCGGCTTTGTCCGTGAAAACACAATCGCACGTCAATCGCATGGCTTTGCAAAGACATCAGGAATTAACTACATGTTCAACATTTTCATTATTAATTATGTATAGTTACATTGGTAGTCTTCTAAAAACACAAACGGTCGACGTGTGAGATCTCGGTGCTAAACGTGTATGTTGGTGAAATTTTGATGTCTTGTAAAAATTAATTCTGGCTGCTTCATTCAGAGAATCATCTCTTTTGCGGAATCGATCCTTTTCGGGAACGATTCATTTGTCAATGACTGTGTTAGCTCATTCATTCTTTTGGAATTCATTTTCTAGTTGAATTTGGAGAACAAAACTGTTTACAATATTTATGTTACAAATTCTTTAATAGGTCCTTTCTCTCTTAGAGTTACTCTTCCGCAAATTACATGAAGAGGTTTAGTTTATTTTGCGTATACCTTTTTTTGGAACTGGGAAAGGAATTCTTCCCTTCCTGCCTATTGAGTTAATTTACCCACTGTGGAGTTGTTTTGGCCTTGCGCGTTATTCTGAATCGAATAAGTAGAGTGGATGCTAGTAATAAAAATGCTCTGTAAATGAGTAATCGCTCACACTAGAGACGGTCCAATGTGTTTAATTGTTGAACAGATTTGTATTAGAAAAGTATGCTTTCTCGACTTTAGGGGAGAGTCATACAGGAGCCTTGGAACTCAGTATAATAAACCCCTTTGCAAAGTGACCGGGTAAGCTTCCTCTTGGAAAACAAGGACTTTTGTACCTAAGGAATTATCATCTGCCTCTTGTTATTGGTTGCAGGTTTGCACACCTGTGGGAAGTTTTACATTATACCGTACAATTCCTGCTGGTCAAATGCTTATGAAAGTATATTATACAACTAGTGTGTGCGAAGGCAAGGCTGAGAAACTTTCCCTTTTAATTTTTTTTTCAAATTCAATAAAGAAAGGAACAAGCAACTGCAATTATGTATATCAGACAAGATGTAACTGATATTAAATTCAAAACACACAAATATCGATATTTTTGTTTATTTACTGTGAAAAAAATTACTCCAAAAAGAAAATCTGATGTCGAACTTCATCAATATTGTGCTGGCAATGTAATGATTTGCTAAAGATATTCGAAATGATCAGAAATGTTATCCATTTTTCAGGACACAAATAAAGTTTTAAATCTTTCTCGTAGGAAACCTTTCGAGTTAAAACATCGAATACAATGAAAACAGTACCAGAAATTAAATCGAGTAATGTGTTTGTCGCACTCTTTCTTTGGAAATAATTAACAGCAATAAAAATGATATGGCATCATGGGAACCAAAATAAATTGTGGAAGTCGTTATTGATATAGGGATTTATAGGTACCTAATTGCTGTCTCAATCACTGCGCAAAAAAATAATTTTCCTCAGTACCCATTCCATTTCACAGCGGATATGATTGAAAAAAAAATAGGCAATTTAATTATTGGAATAATTCATAAGTTCATGCCTTTTCATTTCACGAGTGTCTCCCACGTCAGTACTGAGGGTGCAGATGTCCTGTTGTATATAAAATGCAGCCAGTAATATCGCGTATTACAAAAAACTGAGATGGACTGTGATCAGGCCACAGTGATGCGATACCTGGAACGTAATGGAAATCATATAAAATGTAACCGGTAATATCCTGTATCTAAATCACATTGGGTTGTATGATTGTGGTAAATAGTTTTTTTTTTTTTTGGTTTTCAGGTCCCAAAATATGGAGTGTCAAGTAGAGAGGATTGAACCTCTCCGACATCTGCTATTCTACGAGTTTAACAAGGGATGCACAGCCGCCGAGGCTTCTCGACAAATTTCTTCTGTGTATGTGAAGGATGCTATTGCTTCGAAGACAAATTGTTTGAACGGTTCCCAGGTGGCAATATCGACCTCAACTACTCTCCACGCTCAGGTCATCAATCTCACTTTGATGAGGATTGTTTGAACCAACTCATCCACTTTGATCCGCATCAAACCTCACGCGAATAGAAAACTGAGATGGACTGTGATCAGGCCACAGTGATGCGATACCTGGAACGTAATGGAAAGGTCCATAAAATGAGGTCTGGTGTGCCTCACCTTCTCACCGATGAAACCAAGAATCAGCGTGTTGCCATGTGCCGTTCCTTGCTCGCCCGTTATCGCGCATGTTCTCAGCAACACAAACCCCTTCTGTCTTCAGTTACTGGAGATGAAAAGTGGTGCCTGTACGTGAATTTCAGGCATATAAGGGAATAGTTAAGCTTAAACAAGACGCATACGCCAAGCCAAAATCATGATCTTTATCCCGCGAAGATTATGTTGTATGTCTGATGGGTCGTGGACGGCATTATCCACTGGAAAACGCTGCCGAGGAATTGGACAATCCGCGCTGAACCCTATTTTAAGCAACGTCGTTGTGTGTAGGGAGAAATTCAGCAGGAATGGCCACAGCGGGCCAAGATGTCCTTCTCCAACATGATTAGGCATGCCCTCACACTACAACTATGACCAAAATGGCCACACAGGACATGAAATTGGAGATCTTTCCATATTCGGCCTATTCCTAGATGTCGCCGCTTCAGACTATCACCTGTTCTGATCTCTGTCGAATACACTACGTGGCAGAACGTTCAACAATGATGTTGATCCCCAGTATTTCCTTGATGATTTCTTCGCAGCTGAACCTGCATGTTTAAAAAAATGCATTATAGACCTATCTAGACGTTGAGACACCATCGTAAACAATGATGTGGGGAGATAAATAGTTGATTGATTCCGTTTCACCTTCTGATGTAATGTATTCCTGTAGTTCGCTGAAAAAAGGCATGAACTTATGCATCAACCCAATATTTGTTCCACAACTTCAGAAAAATTTATTTCGGTAAATGCAGAAGAAGAACAAATCGTACACTCATTTTTCTATCACTCTGTAAATTGACATGCATATTCTAATTAGAGATTTGGGTTCGTTATAATACGGGTACATTTTTGAAAATCGCGACAACATATTTCTTGTTTGTTTAGTTTTTAAAGATGACAGTGGTTATATTGGATATGTTAAAAATTAAAGACGCTCGTACTATCCCCCACGTGTTTAAGAATATATGTCTTAATAAAAGCTGATATAAGAAACCTTTGCTACTAGAAAATTCAATATGCGATTTCCTAATTTTCTAAGATTAACGCTATCTGTTTTCACATCGCATAAATCCTATAACTCCGAGTTTTTCTTAAACAAAGTTGCTAAGGAAAATGAGAATTACCTGTTACGAAACCTAAATGTCATGCTTCTGTAATGTTGTAGTTCAATCTATCAGAAATTGTACCGTGATCACTAGTGATGACGCTGACAAATACAGAACGAAAATAAGCTTCAGAAATTTGATAATCCCTTGTTCTAGGGTATATAATGTATTTTCTTCTCCCCAATTGTCACAGTGTTTAACATATGCTCTCTTTCGGAATGAAGTTGATGTAGCATTTTGGAAGTCACAATATCACTTTAAATATCCTAACAGCGTTCACAAGTTTATGCGAAAAAAACATATCATATACATTGAAATAATTAGGCTTGCACTTAAGTAGCGTTCCTCTCTTTTCTTCTCGATAGGTATTTGAAGCATCTGATATTTTACAAGCTTTAGAAAGGTATGTAATGAAAAAGCTGCACATTCTGTGAACATGTTTCGAGAAGAAGTTAGATGAACATTGTCTAACATACATTATGTTGACAAAAGTCAACGGACAACCCTTCAAAAGAAAATGAACGGAACTGCTGAATTCTTAAGATACGCGGTACAGCTGCAAACCCCATAAAACAAGCCTGTAGCTGACATCGATTATATCGCACTGTGAGGTTGAGTGAAAACGTCGCGGCAGGAGAGAACTGACTTTGAGAAAAAACGATTCTTGGGTGTTATATTAGTGGATTATTCATAAGAGAAGCCGACAGGCGTATAAATATACCCAAGTCAACTGTTTTGGATGTACTGAATAAGTGGAAGACACATGGCGTGCTTGAAGTAGCAACAAGTACCGGCATCCCGAAGAAAATCAGTGAAAAAGGACGTCGAACACTCAGGAGAGTCGTTGCAGCTAATCGACAGAGTACTACTGTACAAGACCTCAGTGTACAGGTAAGTAACAATGCTCGAACAACGGTATGTACACGTACCATTCGCATAAAACTTCATTACATGGGTTACTGTGGTCGTGCGGCTGCTCATAAGCCTTTCATCTTCACTCGGAATGGTACTCGTCATTTAACATGGTGTAAACAACATTTATCTTGGACCGTAGATGAATGAAACGGGCCCTATAGACTGATGAATCCAGATACCGATCCATCTATCTGATGGCCGTGAGTGGGTATGGCGGCAGCCTGGGGAACGCTATTTACCACAGTGTACTGTTCCTACGGTCAAGTTTGGGGCTGGCAGTGTACTCGTGCGTGAGTGTTTTTCGTGTTATGGCCATGGCCCATTGTTTATAGTGGGGAAACCAGTTAACAAACACGTCTTGCTCGATATTCTGGATAGGTATGCCCTACGAACTTTGTGTCAGTACTATAGAACAGAGCCATGTTGGTACCAGCAGGAAAATGCTCCAAGCCATAAAGTAAGAACTGTTACGACGTGGTTTGACGATAATTCCGTATCGTGTGTGGACTGGCCAGAACAGATGCCTGATCGTAATCACATAGAACACCTATGGGATGAACTAGAGTGCCGCATAAGGACTTTGGAGCCAAGACCTACTATTAAGTAACAGTTAGCGGCAGCATTATGTACTGAATGGAACGCACACCTATCGATGTGTTCCAAAACCTTGTCGAAAGCATGTCTCGAAGGATCAGTGCATGTATTAAGGCCAAAGGTGGTTCGACACGCTACTAACATATGTCAATAAATGCTATGTTGTGTTTCTTTTTAGGTGCTCTGTTGACTTTTTTCAACGTAGTGTATATACGAATCATCCATTACATCAATGTTTCTGGATAACTCTGTTCAAGTAATTTATTCAAAATTGGCTTTATATATTAATACTCAAACCAAAAGATATTATGTAAATTTCTAACACTTACCTCAAAGCTAAATTGCAGAAAATCTTCAAAGAAAATATAAACAAATGTTTAATTCCGAGTAACTTTTGCAGCATTTGTCTTCTTACTTGTGGTCACGATCCTCCGCCATGTCCTTCCCTCTCTGTCATTCAACGCATAATTTCGTTCACGCTGGAGTTTATCGGATGGAGTTTATCCAGAAGCGCAATATTCCGTCATAATTTTCGATAACGTTCCTCACGAAGCACCAAATAAACATGCTACTTTGGTAAAAGAAGCACCCACCATACGGGACCCATTAATTCTCCTCTTTGAAATTCTGTAAGCTCCGACATAATTCACTTGCAACGCATAAATCAATGTCTAGGCCGAAACTTTGGCTACCTGCTGGTTTGCAACGCTCCATAGCATAGATTCACTATCAAGACCTCCGGCGCTATTTACATTTTCACGTGGAAAAAGTTGGTCATTTTACCCATACTTTTTACCAGATGTTTCCATAATTTTGTCTATCCCCTACGATACGCAATTTGTTATCAAGCACATAGGGTGAGATTAAACCGAGTCGTGCCTGCGTCGAAATATTTTGGGTCAGGTCATTCCAATCGGCTAAACTCAGACTGCAATATTCTTTAGTCTCCAGGGTAGCTTCATCCTCATACCACGCTAACATCTGCTTTCCAAGTAGTTTCGAAAAATGTATGGGTGAATCATCTTCTTGAAACAAGGGAGTCAAAGGGGAACAATGCCAGAAATTTTCGATGTAGGCGGTCCCCAAAAATGAATTTCTAATTTCCAGTTATGGCACGACCCTGGAGAATAACCAATGGCCCTAAGGTATACCATTGTAGGGCGCTGTACAAGATCAGGTATCCACCTCCATGATTAAAAAAAGGAACTAAACTCACGAATGAGTATCCCGATAGAGCATCACAGGCGGATTATTTCACACGTTAAAATTTACCTCAGTGTGGAATACAGAAGTGTATTATTTCTATACGAGCGAAGAAACAATGAATGGAAAGTATCACAACATGCTTCCGGAGATTTTCGGTTTTGTCTGTTGAGCGACTGTTTCGTCAACACGTTTTTCAGCCAGCCTCAGCTTATGTTTACATTGCGTCTTTTTTCGGAAAGCAATAGTTTATTGGTATTATCATTTTTTCCTCAAAGCAGAAAAAGTAACCTTGCTACTTTTTAGGTAAGGTTTGTTATTTTCCTCATGTAGGAACATGATTTTTCCTTGAATTTGGTATTATATTATGTCTTCTCGGAAACGTGGTTCTAATTTTCCTAAGAATAACAATTCAACTGCTATCAACATTATGTTTTCAGAACCATCAGGTGCAATATCTGGTGCTCCATTAGATTGGATTTTTTTAAATTGGAGGTTTAACGACCAATATGAGCACTGTGAGCTGTGATATGACCTGAAATTTCATTTCACGTATAACAAAATTATGCACAGAAATATTACCTCTAGGAAGAGAACTATGAAAATAATATGTGCAAACTTTGGTGTAACTTAGCAGAACATTCAAGATGTGATGGCATTGCAAAGGCTTTTCGTGAACATTCCGTTTGCTAAAAAATTAAAGCTATTTTTAATCCATCCGTAGTTCTGACATCTATGTGATCCACTCAATTCCATCTACTTGTTTGAAAGCGTTTTCCTCTACTAGATGTTCCCGTATGGAGAATATATTGTCAGCTTATTGGATCCATTTTTGGGATTTCTTAATGTAATTTACAAACATGAGGTATTTTAGTGGTCTCAGTTCATTTTCCGCAATGACGCAAAACAAAGGCGAGCCCATTGGTGATCAGTTTGTTTGCCTGTAGATGTCTCCACCCAACTTGAAATATTTGTAATATCTCGCTATGTTTAAAGTGCTCATAATTTTCCTGTTTTAGGTCTCTGTAAATTCAGACGAATTAAATTATTTCTTGCAAATGATAAACAGTCTACACAATAGGATAATGTTCACCACAGAGCTTGAAGTGAATGAGACATAAAACTAGATTGATATAGCACAAAAAATAAATTTGACATAGAGTTTGTCTTTGACGTTTCTTATAAATCATCCAGTACTGAACCATGTGCTTCCCGATTCCATTGCTTATAGATACAGCGGTGTGTGCCTTCATATCGGGCCAGGTGGGTAGTATTAGAATTTCTAAAAATAAATGTGCACCAAAGTGGGATTTATCTTACTAAACGGTGTCTCTCCTCCTGAGTTGTCGTGTTACATATATCTGAGAGATAATATCTTAAAGTAGCAGTACTTACTTTGTCTCCTAAGAAAACTCAAAACTCGGAAGCAACAAAAAGTAGACACGTGTTGTATTTCAGAAGTTCTTCACATCCCAGATGACTTGGCTTCTGGGGATTACAGTCGAAATACTCTCCTCATAATTATCTCCAACATTCAGCAAAATGGAAAGGTTTCAAGATTCTGAGAACCTCTTTCATACGTGACATAGTGGAAGACGGGCGTTTTACGCAAACCATGTGACGTCCCTGTCCCACTCATTTATATGCTTTTACCGCTGAAAAATTATAACTACCCAAAAATATCACTGTTTAATTTATACAAGGCAGAAAAATGTATCTTAAAAGATAGAATATGAATGATATTTCTTTCTACTTAATTTCTGTTCATATTCCAATTTAAGCTGGACCCAAATGGCTCCAGACATATTCTCAAAGAAATCCCTGTTATTGAATCTAACAAGTTCTTATTCCCATTTTTTGTTTGAATTTCCACTGATAGTTACGAAGAAAATTCTAAGAAATTCATGAGCGAATGGCTGTTTCCAACATGCGAGTGCAGTCCCATATAATCTATTATATTTTTTATACGTTTTAGGTTCTCTATGAAGATGGAATTTAAAATGTGGAATAAATGATACTTTGGTTTAAATTGGATTTTCACTTCTATTTGGATTCCTTTCAAATGGCGATATGCGAAAGATAAATGATACAAGATAAAGATTTCCTGCTTGTTATAATTACTTAACATTTATTTTTCAGGTATTAAACTGAAAAGTTACTTAAATTTTGTTTTCGAGGTATTATACTGTCTTTAAAGCCGTGCTTCCTTTCCCTTGTTGTTATTATTTTGACACGGTATTCCCCAAAAACTGTGATTTAGAAATTTAATAATCTGTATCGATTTACCAAACAATAAAATTCTTAAACACTGAAGAAGCAACTTATTAGAACACCTGACTAAAATCGTAGCGTGTCGCGCCTAGCATTAAAAGAAGTCTTGTTTCAGTGTGGTAACGATTCAACGAGGTGCTCACATCATTTTATTGTTAAATTCACCTATTAAGATGAGATGGGTTTGGTTAATTTGCGAATGGTCTTTGAAATATCTCTGTTTCAAGTAGGTATCTCAATCTCATTCCAAGAATGTTTAATTGTTTTACGATAGGAGAAAGCGGTGGCCAGTTAACACTTTGCAGTCAATATCATGCTGGTGTACCTGCATTACTATCCGAGCACTGTGAAATGAAGAATCATCATGTGGAATATAGCAGTCTACGTAATGAAAGACAAAGCCCATGTACTAATGTGTCTGGTTGGTAATAACCCAAACTTTTCTCGTGGTATAAAAGTGCTGTTCCAGGGCTCATAACGGAAATAATATCCGCCACGAATACATAACACAAACTATTCCATCAACTCAAACAGCCTGAAGACTAAACCTTAGTCAAGTGGAATTCATCGTTTCGTTGCAATTGACGACTTATTAAGGCAAACCGATCTACGGGTATCAACTGAAAGCGTAATTCATCAGACCAAGAAAACTTTTTCCCCAACTAAATTTTCCTGATTTGGTGACACCGTGAACACTTCATGCGCATATAATGGTTGTGTATCAGAGAAGAATGGCTCACAAATTGGGCCATTCGTCTGCTTTTAGAGTACAGTTGCACAACATTTGATCTAGATGTGTAAGCCGAAAATGTCCTCTCGTTACCGCTATTTCACCGCGCTTTTGTTTCATTTAGTAGAGGTCATTTCATTGTGAAACTTAAATTCAGCTTCCAAAATCAGTTTTAATTTCGACTTTAATGCGTTAAAGTGGAATTATTTTCTATCATTTATTTGTTATTTAATAGCTGTTCTAACAGAGGTCATCGCTATTTCCACGTTTATAAGTGAGTTACGGAAAAATTATGTTTGGCCGCCACCGGGAATTCCCGGTGGAGGCCAATGAGAATTTTTCCGTGACGCACTTATAAACGTGGAAAGAGGGATGACTTCTGTTCGATGTTCGTGGTTCACGTCAAATGTCTGTATTCTTATAGCTGTTCTATTTTTTCCTTTTCGGGTTATATAAATACACTGACAGAAAAAAAATCCCAACACCACGAAAAAATAGTTGTAGAGGAATGAAATGGCGGTAATCCATTTGTATAGGTAACATATTTAATCGATTAAAGTTTTAAGGACACAGCTTAATGTAAGCGCGGGAAGAGCCAAATTAAATATGAAATGTTGGTACATTAATACCTGGTGTAACCGCCAGAATGTTGAATGGAAGCACGCAAGCGTTCATGCATTGTGTCGTACAGGTGCTGGATGTCAGTTTGTGGGAAGGAGTTCCATGCGTGTTGCACTTGTTCGTTCAATACAGGGACGTTTAATGCTGTTTGAGGGTGACGCTGGAGTTGTAGTACAATGATGTCCCATACGTGCTCGATTGGAGAAAGATCTGGTGATCTAGCAGGCCACAGCAACATGTCGACACTCTGTAGAGCATGTTGGGTTACAACAGCGGTATGCGGGCGAGGGTTATCATGTTGGAAAACACCCCATGGAATGCTGTTCATGAATGGCAGCACAACAGGTTGAATCACCAGACCGACGTACAACTGTGCCGTCAGGGTGCGTGGGATAATCACGATAGTGCTCCTGCTCTCATAGGAAATTGCTCCCCAGACCATAACTCCAGGTGTAAGTCCAGTGTGTCTCGGCCGCAGACAGGTTGGTTGCAGGCGCTCACCTGGCCTCCTTCTAACCAACATACGGCCATCACTGGCCACCAGGCAGAACCAGCTTTCAACAGAAAATACAGCAGATCTAAACTCCGTCCTCCAATGAGCTCTAGCTTGACACCACTGAAGTCGCAAAGGGCAGTGGTTTGAAATAAGTGGAATGCACGGTACGGAGCGTCTGGCTCGGAGCTGTCCTTCAAGTAACCGATTTGTAACAGTTCGTTGTGTCACTGTGGTAGCAACTGCCGCTCGAATTGCTGCCGCAGACGCACTACGATGCGCCACGGGCATACGCCGTACACGACGGTCTTCCCTCCCAGTAGTGCAACGTGGCCGGCCGGAACACGGTCTTCTTGAGGCAGTACCCTCCCTTGACCACCGCTGCCAACAATCATGCACAGTGGCTCATTCCTGCCAAGTCTTTCTGCAATATTGCGGAAAGAAAATCCACCTTCTCGTAGCCCTATTACACGACCTCGTTCAAACTCCGTGAGCTGTTGATAATGGCTTCTTCGTCTTCTTAAAGGCATTCTTGACTAACATGAACACACTACGTCGAATCTCAACGATAACTAACGCTCACGAACGTTACAGCGTGTATTTACAGCAAACCGGCTTTGCATGTTCCGAGGGGCACTACAAGTGCCACACGTATGCGCCGAGGGCGAAATTTGCATAGACGTCATTTTACAGATGTACTCTCACCGCCTACCAACTGTCGTTTATCAAACACAACCCGTTCTTGTTGTTTGGATTTTTTTCCGTCAGTGTAAATCAGTAAAGGAAGTTATACAATTAATTTTTACCCTTGATATGTGATTTCCTTGTTTTTAAAGTATGAAAATATATCATTTATTAAATAAACATTTTAATAGTTGACAGATGGGGCAAAAGATATTAAGAAGAAGCATCGTGCTTATCACATGGAATGTAGCGTTAGGGAAATTATAAACATTTTTGATTATTATAGAGCCAATGTAAATATATTCTTCCCGTCGCTTCTTTCCATACCTTCGTCGGACACATATGTGGCCGTCGTTTTCGACTTAACAGAAACTCCCTTCCTCAGAGAACGTGTTATTGTGCCTTAGGATAAACAGTCATAAAGAGCAGAATTTGATTTGAAATGTTGATCTGGTGTCTTTCAGTTATCCTGGGAACTATTCCCAAATTTATCGCACTACGGCCACAACCCAGTATTTTTTCCCATGAAAAGTGTTCTCCATCTCCTCATGCTGCTTTCTTCGAATGTGGATATTGATACCTGAATAATGCTAAAGAAACCTCAATTTCCTACAAAAGAGAACCCCTCTGCAGTGAAATATCTACGCTTCATCCCACACTGAAAACGTGCTTTCGAACTCCGTTGAGGCAGCATCAACTATGGGCATGATCCTTCACTCTTGCATCGCATTCATTACATGACATGATCCAAATCGAAGTACGTTCCCAGATATCCCTCTTCTCACCACTGTTGAATTCAACAGTGATTTTCCGTGTTGTAACCCGACAGTACACTTTATTTCTGCTCCAAAATCGGCGACGTTCATTATTCCTATGCAAAGTGTCTTGTGCTAAAGCCGTTTTTTCGACCATGCTTTCTCTCAAGTAGTATAACTATACTAGATATCCGAAATTTCTTGGCGTAAAATAGAATACCGCGATCAAACGTTTGAAGCGTTCTATGTATTATTCAATTTACTGTGGACCTTCCTTGAAAAAGCCATCTAGTTGATGTGCGAAAGCTTGGAACTTTGATTTCGATTCTACACCCAGAGAAGTTTCGGATATCTGGTATAGTTATACTATTTAAGTACAGTTGGTGTAAATTATTGCTTCCAATTAAATATTCGTCGAGAATTAAATAGCTGGCAACACAATGTGTGAAAGAGGAAGCCTTCTGCCAGTGTTCATTTTTGATTTCGGAGGACAGGTGCCCTTATTCAAAAATCAACATGCAGTTCAAATTGATAATGCACATATCACATGAAAGACATGAGCTTCGATTGCTAAAATATATAGCTAAAATGTTTTTCATGGATATCCAAAATGTCAGTGTTGTGGAATATTATTCTGCTTCCCGAAATTCAATACTTGCATTATCATTGTCTTCATTGACCAAGCATGTTGTCTGTGAGTTAAATTGTGGTTCTTTATGTAATGCTTGTGAATGGCCTTTAATAGTAGTAGGTTTGTCAGCAAAACTAGACCTACTGTTTCAGTTTTCTCAAAGTTTGTGGTAACACCTCCGTATGTATAAGCCAGGAGATAAGAGAATCTCAGAATTATTAGGGAGTATAAATATGACTTCACTAGTAGTATTTACACTTTTATTAGATATACAATGGAGACAGTGCAAAAGCGAAATCAGCCAGCAAATCTGACGAACGTCATAATCTTAGCAATCATGACAACAACCAAAAGTAACTTAAAATCGATACCTTTCATTCTTAAATTTTAACATATATCTTTATGCAGGCAAATACAATGATCTATAAATTTGAAAGAATCAATATTAGAGGAAGTAGCTTATATATTTTTTTCTCAAAAATAATTTCTAATTACTTGAAATGAAAAATCAAAACAATTTTACCTAACTTCACGACCGAGTTCACGAAAAGCTGGTTTCACCCGCTGCGCACCAAGCTAATTTCCAGTAGTATGATACCAACAAGTTTTATTGAACAATTCCGAAAAGAAGCAATCGCTAGGGTGTTTTAAAATTTCAGTACTCAAGTCATTTTCTTTATTATTGTGAATAATATTATTTTGCTCACTCAGGCTAGCATATGTACATCATTCCGAAAAAAAGGTACCGCACATATGATTGAAATGTTATGAAGCTACATTTTTCCATTAAACTAAATATCCCCCCTCCCATCAAAGTATCTTGAATTCTATTAATGGACACACATTCTATTGCGGATAGACTTGTGAACGCATGGTGTTACTCGTTGAACACGTGTCTTTCACATCCCACACACGCACTTCAGAGAATTTCCTCCTTTTCTAATGTGTCATCAAATTCACTTCAGCTTGTGAAACAGCAAACGGAACACTTTCAAAGATTAGCACTTCAAAAGGGTATTTTTGCGTTTATATCATTAAACTGTTTTGGAGATTCTGAAATTACCAAGCGCGGTTCCACACATATCTCATAAAGTTAAACTAGTTCAAATTAAACAAGAAATTACTGAGAAATACAAAGGAAGCAATACAACAAATGTTGGGCGTATATCATATTTTCTGTAACTCTGTATGCAGGTATTGCACATAAAGACAAATTTTAATCAGTTACAGTAAAAAACAAGCGTATCTCAGAACTTAACAATTCATCGTTCATCGCCGAAATCGCGAGTTTCCCTCTAATTTATTTTAAAGATGAAAAAATAAGCTCCGTTTTCACCTTCGTTAAAATCATTTCTCGAAAGTCCAGGGAATACCGGCTGATCTAGAAGTCTTGCACATTTTGAAAATTTAATAACTCCCGGAGTTTTGAGAGTAGGGCAACGCGGTTTGCGTAGAAATGATCAGAATGACATCGGGTGTTTTATGAAATCACATACATTTTCACTCATTTTACTTACATTTTTCATCGCCAGATGGCGCAGCAACCACAGGTTGGAAGAGTCAAGAGAAAAAGACACCTAATTGTACCAGGTTAGACACCTCATTGTACCAGGTTTTCAATGTGATGGCCATCCTCTTCCAGCACTGCCTGCAGATGAGAGAAAACACCATGGACGGCATTTAAGAGCATGTCCGGTGGTATAGCTGCCACATGGTGTCAAAATGGCATCGCCGCCCCAGTGGCGCAGTGGTATAAGGCGCCGGCCTCTGATCATTCGTCCGTAAGAGGTCCGGGTTCGAATCCCGGTGAGGCATGGATGTTGTGTTTGTCTTACGGCACTGGCTTTCTCCCTTCCCTGGAACCAGTGACCCTAAATTAGGGACGGGCGACTGCTTATAGCCCATTGAGTTCCACACGGTGGTCGTTAAACCTCAAAAAAAAAAAAAAAAAAAAAAAGGCATCTTTCAGCATGGCCAATGAAGTGGGGCGACATCGGTACACTAGTGATTTTAGGTAATTCCAGAACCAGAAATCATCGCAGGGTGTCAGGTCTAGTGACCAAGGAGGCCAGGCCTTCGGAAAGTGTCGGCTCAGCACAAGATTTGCGCCTAACGTCCCTTGCAGCAGTTTCTTAACGGAACGTGCGAAGTGGGGTGGTGCTTCATCCTGCATAAATGTGCACAGATTCACTGCATCCCGCTCTTGCAAGCTAGAGATAACGTACGTTCGTAACATGTTCGTGTAACGTACACCTGGCGCTGAAACGGTTACTGCTTTTATACCCACTATCCCAGACCTGTTTGCCTATGGCGCCATCTGGCGATGAAAAATGTAAGTAAAATGAGTAAAAATGTATGTAATTTCATAAAAACCCCGATGTCATTCTGATCGTTTCTACGCAAACTGCGTTGTCCTACTCAAAACTCCGCGAGTTATTACGTTTTCAAAATGTGCAAGACCTTTGGATCACCCGGTATATAAGTATGTTAGTGGATGGGTAACAGTTTTACTGAAAACGTATTTGAAGATTATTAAGCAAGTCAGAACTGGTTCGATAAGCGTAAAAATATCTGCCTGTCATAATGTGTTGTTGGGCATAGAGAATTCCAAATGAATCTAAAAAAATAGTTCTTGAAATTGTAGCGGAAATCAAGGCTTCGATCTAAATAAAACATTTTTACCGACTTCAATTTTTCAATAAAGATGAATAAGCTACTTTGGAAGAAAATGCCACAGAGAAATTAATCACAATAGATGGAACTGTTTTTTTTATTAGGGTAAAGGATGATGTTTAGAAATAACTGAAATATCGTTTCTTAGCATTGTTATGAAATGTAATTGAAAGTGTAACAATGAAATAATATTAAAAAGCCGAAATGAACCCGAAAACAATATAAGTAATACAGATATGTGGAAGTAAAAAGTTAATCTATGCTTTGTTTCAGGAAACGACAATCGCGAATTTTCAATTGTAATGGCGAATGGTTTTCCAAATGTGAGACGCTGTAAAAAGGCACCCTTCACCGAGCATTTGTGATCATGGACAACAAGAGTGACAAATTTAGTCATTAAAGTTACCGGAACTTAAAGAGAACGGCCAAGGAAAGATGATTCAGAACATCGAAGAGTTAGCGCAGAATACTGCACTTCGGCTTCCGGAGCGAAGCGAATTCTGCATTGTGCTGTGATATTCCTCTGTTTGTTCCACTCGAAAACAGATAATATATCAAATAAAAAGTCTTCATAAAATCTTAAAAACAAATTTTTAAATTTGGTTTTCAGACATTTATCCAAAAAAATTACTTTAATATCATATTTTGATTATATGTTCTTGAAGCATTTGTGTGTATTTTCTAACATTGCTTTTGCCTTTAACTAGGTTTGTAGTATCTTAATATCAGCTTATCTTTTTCGGCTGCGCCTAAAGGTTAGCTGCGAATTATCTGCTGACGTGTTTTAAGATATCAATTCCATGTGGAATGAGAGAGGACAATATCTGTCACAGGTCCTTTTTGTTTTATAATAATTACCGTTAAACGTTTTCCATTTTTCTGATCACTTGGAAGTACCATAAGTGTTACACCTTCGTCCTCAAACGGAAAATGACTGCTTTTGGCTTGAATCATTGGCTCACACTTTAGAAACGTGAATTTGCGTTTAATGCAAAACCACTTCGTCTTCGATAACCTGTTTCATGCTACAAAACTGTTTTCGTGATACGCTTTCTTTTCACGTGTTTAAACGACATTCAGTTTTCACATTACTTTTATTAAAGCATATCCAATTATGGTCATGGTCCTCCACGTATCTCCAAAACAGCTCTCACCCAGCAAATTATGGACGCCATAGGATTTCTAAAGATGTCTTCTTGTATCTCATACCAATACTTTTTGAATAGAACCGTTAACTCTCGTACGTTGCGTGGTTTAGCCGCTCCAGATCGGATTTGCTATTCCATCACAAACAGCAGATGCACAATTGGATTGACGACTGGGATATTTGGAAATGCATGGTCGAATTACCTTATTGTGACACCCAGCTAATATTCAGGGTAACCGCAGTGCGGGCAGCAGCTACACAGGCGGGCAGTGACTCAATAAGGTTCTGGAAGGTGTTCACAGGTATGTGGAGCCATGCTGACTGCAGTGTATCTGACAGCTGCTGGAGGTTGCGTGGTGGAGGATCCATAGCGCGAACCACATGATCTAGGTGGTCTCACAGATGATCAATTGGGTTTATGTCTGGGGAGGAAGGGGCCAGGAAAGTACTTTGATGTATTCATCGTGCTCTTCCAGCCACTTCAAAACTTTTCCAGCTGAGTGACACGTCGCATAGTCGTGCTGAAAGGTCCCATCCGCTCCAGGGGAGTCAATTGACATGTATGTGTGTACGTGGTCTGCAAGGATCGAAACATCACGAACTCTTTGCCGCCCTGGTGGCGCAGTGGTCTAAGGCGCTGGCCTCTGCTCATTCGTCCGTAAGGGGTCCGGGTTCGAATCCCGGTGAGGCATGGATGTTGTGTTTGTCTTAAGGCACTGGCTCTCTCCCTTCCGTAGAACCAGTGACCCTAAATTAGGGACGGGCGACTGCTTATAGCTCATTGAGTTGCTCACGGTGGTCGTTAAACCTCCAATCAAAAAAATAAATAAATCACGAACTCGGTCCGTAGTACTTTTAACAGGTATAAGTGGACCCAGGGAACGTCACGAAAACCTTCCCAAGATCAATTGTGTTTGGACTCTCAGGAATGGGTGGAGGAACATTAAAGCTAGTGATTTCTTGTGTTAGATTTTTTGTCATACCATCTTCCTTTTTCGTTTTTTAGGGGCAAGGGAGCAGGAAAACCACCCGTTGGGCTATGGGCAGTCACCTGCTTTTTATTTTGGGCCTTTAGCTACAGAGAAGGGAGAGAGCCATTGCCGCAAATTGTCCATTCCTCACCAGATTCGAATGCGGACGCACATTGAACGAAAGGATAAAAGCCAAGGGACTCAATGTTACATCATAGGGCTCGCCATATCACTTGCAGTGTGTATGTTCCAAATGGTACGTTTTAGATTATATGATTCGAAATATATGAAGCACACAATTTTATATTCAGTGTACTCGTTCGAACGCACATTTCTTTCGACTCAATATGCTTATACACTAAGTGGTCACTTTATTTTTACCACCTCACAGTTTTAAGCAAATGAGCTATGACTCTACGCTGCAGCCGCCAGAGGGCTAGGCTAGTATAAAAAGGAACAGCTCAGTGCTTGCAACAGTAGTAGATGTGCTTTTTGGGTGACGAGATGGGTAAAAAATGCGATTTGACGGACTTTCAACGTGGGATGATTGTAGCAGCTCGCAGCCATGGAGCGAAAATCACCGAAACCGCCGCATTCGTGAAATGTTCCAGAGCAGCTGCTGCTAAAGTGTTTAAAGACTGGACGGTCAGCGAAAAATCTGGGTCTCTACGTGCAACGTGTGGTCGTCATCGACTAGAGACTGCTTGGGCGGAACGGAGAGTGTCCAGGCTGGTAACAAACAACAGAAGAGCACCAGCGCAGCAAATTACAGACCATCTTAATTAAGCATCCGCTGAAAAGATCTCTGCACGCAATGTTCGCCGTGCACTGCATCGGATTGGATATGGCAGCCGAATGATTGTTTGAACACCTTTGCTGTCTGCATTTAACAAGAGAAAACGTCTCCAGTTCGCACAGGAGCACAATAATTTGACTGTCGATAATTAAAAACAAATTACGTGGTCCGATGAATCACGTTTTTAGTTGCACCATACGGATGACTGAGTGAGAATTTTGCGGAAACAGCACGAACACATGAACCCCAGATGCATTGCTACAACCCTTCAAGCTGGTATAGGCAACGTTATGGTTTGGGGAATGTTTTCCTGGCATGCTTGGGCTGTTTAATTCGTGTTGATCAACTTCTAACTGGCACATCCTATCTAAACATCGTTGCGGACCAAGTGTATTATGTCAAGTGGATGGTTTATCGCAATGGCCATGGCTACTTTAAACAAGATAATGCTTCCTGCCATAGTGCTCGTATTGACCATGATTTGTTTCAGGAACATGCCGCTGAGTTTACTTTGCTTAGGAAGCCCCACAATCTCCAGATCTCAACCCCATTGAGAATTTGTGGGATGAAGTTGAACGAGCCGTCAGACAGCTGGATTCACAACCCTGCAATCTCACATTCCTGGAAAGGGCTTTTCATGAAGCATGGTGTCAGTTTTCACAAACCACTTATCAACATCACGTGGTGTCCATGCCACGAAGAATCGACGCAGTATTAAAGGCAAAAAGTTGCCCAACGAAGTACTGAGGGTGTGCTCATAATACAGTGACCACTTAGTGTATATATTTCAGGGCGAATAATCTGCTGCTATTTTTTTTTTTTTTTTTGATTGGAGGATTAATGACCACCGTAAGCAACTGAGTGGGCTCAAGCAGTCGCCCATCCCTAATTTTTGGCCACTAATTCCAGGGAAGGATGCGAGTCGGAGCCGTAAGACAAACACAGTATCCATACCTCACCCAGATTCGAACCCGGGCCTATCTCGAACGTATGATCAGGAGCCATCGCTTAGACCACTGCGCCACAGGGGAGACCTGATTCTATTTTAAATAGTAACAAAAATTTAAATGTCAATCAGTTAAATCCCTATACTCAGAATAATATATTTATTCCCTGGTGTTCTAACAAAATGAGAAAAAACTGTATTGTAAAAGAAAATTTAGAGAGAGTATGTGAGCAGAATCTCCTTTTTGAAAATTTTGTTATACATTTACGAAAATCTAGGAATACTGACACACGAGCGATGCATTCAATTGATAGCTATGAAAGCATGTATTGTAAATATTACGTCCTGTAAAGCTATAAATGATTTGTTTTTGAGACTGATTTTTTTCTGGACAGGAGTGTAGTGCAGTAAACATACTTACACTGAAATACTTTCGTAGTATTTTCCCTCTACCTATATACACCTGTCTCATTTGTCTATCAACTTCTACAAGGTGTGTTCGGAACCCTCCCTCCACATGTGGTTCCAGAAACTCATCACAGTATTTTTTAATTCAGTTTTTGATGCAGACTAACCACCACGAAACTGGTTTTTAAACTTGTAGTATTAGATGAAAGTCACACGACGCCAAATCTTCTAGAAACGGAGGGTGTTCCACGATTTCGAAACCTAGATCTTGTACCACCTGCTGGATAAACAAAGTAGGATGGGCAGGGGCACTATCTTGATTCAAAATCGAACTAGTTTGTGACAATTCTGGGAATTTGGGGAAAATCCTTTTTCTTTAGAGAACCTTTGATAACTCCAAAATAATTGGAAGCGGTAGCAGATTTATCTCGTGGAACAACGTGGCCATAGACAATTTTCTTTTCATCAAAGAAAACCACGTGCATGTTATACCCTGCACTTGTTTGAACCATTGCCTTCTTGGATCGGAGGCTCTGTGGGTGTTTCTATTGGGTGCCCTATTGCTTAGTTTCTGGATAGAAGTCGTGAAAAAAGTTTCATTACATGAACAAATCGATCCGAAAAAAGTGGCTCAGGTCATATCATATCCGGCACTTCCATTGGCGGCAAATGATAACACAATTTGCCTTGTGTTCATCCGTGAGGAAATGGGGTTTCCACTTCGTAGAGACATTTTGACACCATAACCTGTTTCTCAAAATGTCAACAACAGAGCCAAATGGGATCTGCATCACCTGAGCAACCTCCTTGACGGTCATTCAGTCGTCTTCGCGCAGGATTGTCTTGTTTTTTTTACATTAACCACCGGAGTCGATGTCGAAGGCCTACCGGAGAGTGGCGTATATTCCAGACACTGTTTTCCATTCACAAATTTCGTGTGCCACTGAAAACGTCTTGCACGAGACAAAGAGTTGTCCTACCGAATGTTTGAATCATTTCGTGCGTTTCTTTGGCCATTTTATTGAAACGCATGCAAAATTTTCTAGCTGCTCTTTGCTCCGGTGTTAAATTCATACAGGATTAAATAAACACGTCTGAACTCTACGCCGTCTGATACCAGTATCAAAAACGAAAACGTCGTCACGTGAAGGAATTTACAAATGTTCGGACACATTCAGATGCCTTTCTCTGTGTGTTTTATTTTATTTTATTTATTTTTTTTTTGGCGTTACGAAGAAAGTCTTATTACTTTTTGTATGACTTACGCACGTATTAGAAATTGTTCAGCAATTGTTTGCACGTCATGACGTAGGTATGTAATTTTGACCGACAGCAGAAATACAAGTAGTATGATATATCTCAAATAACTATTTCATTTACTGCCAGCCGTTTATTATCTGTAAAATAATGAACTTATATTACATTTTAAGCTTGTTGGGGTTGAGTTACACAAGTGCTGATGGTAGTTTCAGACATGCCAGGCACAAAGTCTGGCAAATAAATGGAATTGAAGGTAGCAAATTTACAAAGATGTTCAGTTACACTAGTCAATATTTTTAAATTTTGTTTTCCTAACAGGGGTGAAATAAGGTGTTCTTAACAAATTTCGGGGTGCTGAATTAAAATGACTGCAAAATATTTCCATCACGCACAGTTTTTTGTATATGAACATTTGCTCTATTTCCAGATACATACGTACAATGCAAGATGTACACGTCACAGCTTCACATTCTAATGTATTTCAGGAACTATGAGTCTTGTTAGCTATAAAATTAGTGTAACAAAGTATACCCTATTCATGTATCACTGGATATAAGACAGAAAAAGCAAAAAGAAATATACTAAATATTATTAACACAAATGCAAATGTATAAACACATAATCGTATACGCGCAGGTACGCGTAAACTTGTACTCGTATACGCGCAGATACTCGTATACTCATGCTCGTATACGCAAAAGGTACTCCACGTGAGTGCCGAAGTGCACGCTAAGAGTCAGTTGAGATCCCTGAGCGATAGACTTGCCGAGGAGCCACCGTAGATTTGAGTACGGGCAACGGCCAGGTACTAGAAAATAAATCACTTAAAGAAGAATATAAACTGCCCCTGCTCACTCATATATATATAACTGATACTGATAATCCAGTTAGAAAATCATTGACAAAGTGTGACGAAAGGAAAGGCGGCAATATTTTAATCAAAAAATTTATTTGAAATAAGCTACTGTAGGTGTATTCTTTCTGGACTATCCGGTCTAGAACTCCTCTAAAAATTTAATACCTTATTTTTAATTTTTTAATTCTAACTTCTTGGGTCTCTTTTGTATGTGATAGAGAGTGCTGTTCATGAAAGGCGAAATATTCGTGCGTATTTTATTAAGAAAAAAATGTATAATAAATGAATAGTTAGCATTTCTTTAACTAAATGTCGGTCATTTTTTTAGCTTTCGAACCTTTTAGTCATACTTTTTGTTAGAGTTTACAGAGAATTTTAAAGATACGATTGTTGTACCGAAAGTAATGCAAAAGTGCGCCTAACTTTTTTGTTAACTGACAGAGGTCATTCAAAGTGCAGACGTTCGTAGAGTAACCCTTGCTGTATGCAACGGTACTACTCAGCGTTTTCTGCACGCTGTTTTCTTTGATGATCCGGTCTGGAGATGCAGATTGAGCTCCCTACCAATTTTCGGCGGCGTGGTCCTCTTGTTACGGGTAACAATCCTCTTTAATGCTCTCCTGGCTCTATCAGACAGGATCGTTTTGCGGCCGCTGTAATGTTTCGCAGAGAAGGTTTTGCCACAAACACGGTATGTTGTCACGACTCTAGACACAGTAGCTGTCGATATCCCTACTACCTGGAGACTGTTGTCACGGAGGCCCCAACTAGCTGGGCACCAACATTTAGCCCTCTTTAGAAGTCCGTTAGGTCGCTCATTTGGTCGTCACCCTAAAGCAAATTTTGCAACAAGACACTTTAAATGCACTTAAACAGGACCTTTAGGTTCTAAACAAAACTATAACAACCAAAATATGGTGGATACCTTTGCATATCACGACGTACGCAGTTGCATTAAAAGTCGCGTCTCTGAGAGTGGTGTTAACATTATTCTGTCAAACCCATGTATCTAACAGTACAATGTTTGAAAAAATGTATTTTAAGTGCAAGAATTTCAAAATCATTTAAACACAGTTGTGCTTCAATGAAATGTTAGGCTCCATTTTTAAAATACGATTTTCGGATTTCAAAGTGTAGCTTTAATAATACTGTATATTCGAGAAATGAAAAGTAAATATAATTTATGAATCGTTAATGATTACTTCTTTGATTATTGTCGATAACCTTTATTTCCTGATATCTAAAAGTGGTAGTACAGCTCACATGTCATTTCGATAATTATAAGGCTGAACCAATTAGGATTATATATCTGGCACAAAATGAACCATGCAAGCAAGAGAGCCGATGCGACACGTGTTGGTCCTATGAGTTGTATACTAAGCAAAAATGTACACCGAACGCAACGCAATGTGATTAGAAAAATTTTGAAGTTCATATTTTAAAATGTATCCCATTTATCAGTGATTTTCGGCACGCATTAATGAGTACTTTTCAAAGCAGAAAAATAAGAGAATAGCGTGTAAATGAAAATTTGTGTGCATGTAACTGTTGCTGAAATTCACAGGACATTTTTTTTGAAAGTTTCAGCATAACTAAACTTGTAAAGAATATGAAAACGTAGTGGCTTTAAAGCTCTAATAAGAATATTTTTTTTTAACTATGTACAATATTGTCTTGATAATACACTTAAAATCAATACAAAACCATTTGATGAACTATACAAAACAATATAGCGAAAAGCTAAATGTATGTAAAATGAGCATTTTTGGAAATTGCTTGTTAGTATTCTACTTTTAAAATACTTCTCCCAGAACGACTGTGGTTTGTTCTGAATAAACGTTCTTTTGGTAAAGGTGTGTTTTAGCGTTCTAAATTATTTAATCGGAAAAATTTCACTCTGGGGAAAAAGTCCTACGTACGTACAATTTTTTAGGAATGCAAAATTTCCCGGCAGTAGTTCACCAAATTTAATGTACGTGACCTATTAATAAAGAATATGCTGCCAAGGAAAAGGCGACGCGATTGGTCTTTGAGATGTGATTTGTGCGCCACGTGTGTGGGTGAGTCACCATGTTGGATGTTGCCATCCTGCTAGCGGTCGCCGCCATTTTATTTTTTGTGGGGAGGAGCTCGACATTTCACGATCACCGCCATTTTATTTCTCACACACGTAGTCAATTTCGTTTTCTCCTCTTCTGGAAATTGTACTTTTTGAATGCTTATTTGACACTGGTTTTAAAGCGACGTGCTTAATTCTTGATCATTTGCAACTGTCCGTAATGTGCTCCTGCTTGCATCATCGATGACTCACGCATTCGTTAGTCGTACGTCTAATCTCAAGTCTCTCTGTTTCATTCTCGCTTAGTTGCTGGGTGTAAAGATACTGCTTTTTTCAATTACTGCTACATTTTCTTTCGTCTGAAAAATGCATTCTTCTAAGATATGTCATATGGATGACCTCCATTTTTCATATGAGAAATTATTTTCTGATTCTGAAGCTACAGATTATCTTAACCGCCTTGAAAATGAAGTTGAATATTTTGGTGATAATCTCAGCAAAATTAAGATTTATGGAAAAACATATAAAATTCCTAGACAACATGTGGCCTACGGTGAGAATCATGTCCGTTACTCATTTAGTATATCACCACACTGCAAGAATGCTCCCAATATTCGTCTAAACCTAACCTTTATATATTCCGTGACGTCACCCCAAGCGTTTTGCGAGAGCTGATATATGTTGAAGCACGTGGCGATCCAAGATGGTGTCGGTCAGGGAGACGTTGGGTGGATCTGACGTCATGATTTTTCCACGTGGAGGACTAACGTCATCAAGCAGACGCACATGCGCAAATCTCTTATCAGTTTTGCCTGAGGACAAATCAGCTCACTATTCTGTTCACAATATTCGAACTGCTCACACGTTGTGTTATCGTACGGAATATCATCGCTACAACCTACCGTGAACTGTGTTACTCATCGAACTGCCTTGAACTTGAAGTGATCTGCCGAAGTTTCCTCTGCTACTGCTACAAAGAAGGTGTGTGTTCCTACAAAGCCTGAGTCTCATGCTGAATCAGGCATCTCATTAGAAAGCCTTCCTCCACATCATGTTTCCTTGGGTGGAAATAAGTTAGCAAAAGTGTCTGATTTAACAGGCACTGTGAGAGTACACATTCGAAGTTATGTTGTGAAAAAGGAAAAACTGTTTCCTTTTAAGTACGGAGTCACCATGTCAGCTAAAACATTTAAGGAATTTATGGAAAACTGCTATATGTATGATGGAAGTAATGAAATCGCGGTTTTCAACAAGGAATTGATGATGAACTGTTTCCCTTCCTCGTGAAATTGCTTACCGTTTTTAACAAGTTCAAGTTCTGACTGATGATTCGTTTATATTGAATCGAGCATCAGTGTCATTAACATGTGACCAATTTGAAACTCTGAAAGATGCATGCAAAAAGCATTGGATCAGTGTAAAAAAATTACTGTTTGGATCCACCTTCCAAAATGCCGTGTTACAACATCAAGGAACTTTGACTACTTTTTCCGTAGACATTCAAAAACTGGAAGACGTTCTCCTGGAAGTGGTAAGAGCTACCATTAAGGAAAATGTAGAAAAAGTTTTCTACTGTAGGGAGTGCCATTTTCCAGTGCTTCTTATGCCAAATAATCAGCTAGGTCATGACTGTATGAATTCCACAGCAAGCGATCGGTGGCATAGATGCTTTGATAAGGCATTTGCACCTATCGAACCCAAAGTACTTGGGATTGCTTGCACCAATGCCTGCTCAGTTGCAAAAGTGTCAGTTTCCAGATTTATTCTTGAAGATCTTGATGCTTGCGAAATTCTCAAGACTGTTCAAAATATGGAGTGTGATGATGATTTCGAAGTTTAAAGAAAACCAAGTCCTTTTTAGGAGTACAAAACAGTCCTTTTCAGACTACTTTTATTTCATTATTTTTTGTCATTCATTTACATTTTTTTCTGTTTGAATGTGAGTGTATGTGAACGAAGAATGTCACTGGCATGGGCTTAATTGCTCCGTAAACCTTAATGTGTTTCTCCAATATTATGAAACCATGTTTGGTGAAGCTCACCACCTCCTTTGCTACAAGAAGGCAACAACGAGGGATTTGGTCATACTGATACCTCCATCTTTGAATGGGTAATACGAGCATTGGTTGAATAACTCACTAGGGGGACCTTCAGCCGTAGCAAATTCTTTGCATATGTATAATTTAAGTTTTCTTTCCTTGATGTATATTTCTTCTGTACGATTAACACCAGACGAAATTTATCTTTGTCGAAACTAACCTTATATATATAAAAAAAAATATTCCTTGCCAATTATGAAAAAAGGGTAGAAAAACAAATTAAGAAAACTATTTTTGGGAAAAGTATGAAATTTTAGTTTATGTCATGATAGTAAATGTCGGTGAGACTTCTTCTAAAGTCAAAAAATATATCTGAAGTTTTTGTTACATTTCTGATATTAGGAAAGTTTGTATGGAAATGTGAGAGTGATCGAGTCCAAAAGAAACAAGTTTGTTGGAATGACACAGGAAACAAGTACTATAAAGAAAAAAATCGAAGTACAGTGTAAAGCAAAGTTAAACAAAATACGTAAACGTAGAACAGTTTTTCGAAAAATAGATTAAGTCGTTACACAGAGAAAAGAACTAAGTCTTTCTTAAAAAAATTATTACATTTTTTTCGAGAAATTCGATATTTTAGCTACATGTTGAGAATAGCTGCTTTTCTGGTTAGTTAGGGAATTGCTATGTAGGGGAAAAAAGATTTGCTAAGAATATGATGTTTAGTGGAAGTACGAACTTGGTCGCTATGTCTCCAGAATGAATGTTTTTTCTGTTGATTTAGAAAAAATATACTGAAAATATATTGCAAAGAATATAAATTTTATCGTAAGAAAGAATGCTTCAGAATGAATGGTAAAATTCTGCATTGAAGCACTTTAAGTAAGAAAATATTTGTCTGAAGCAATTTTTCAATGTCTAAGCATTGACATCTGGGTATTCGTTCGTCCGAAATTGAATCCTGAGGAGGCTTGAGTTAAGAGCTTTTGAATTACGACACTAGCTTTCTACCCTCCTTGGAAAAAGTGGACTAAATCAGGGTCTGCTTACTTCAATTCTAGTGGTTCACGACGGATCTCTTAAATGGTGAATGAACGGCAAAGTTCAAACGCTCTGTCCCATTGAGTCAGCAGTTTTACATTTTTGTCATTTTAGACAGTTATAGTTTCTCAGAAAACTATGCTTTTGCGAGCTTGAGTTTGCATTCAAAGTTCAAAACCAGAATTTAGTTTAATCTCCCAAGCAAAGGGATTTCATGCCATTTGAGGTTTTCCTGTAAGCAAGAGACGCGTGAAAACAGTCGCAGGAGATTGTCAGTTTCCGACAGAAACAGGGGGAATTCAAAGTTAATTTCTTGGGGAAAGCTCACACACTGGAGAGAGCGTAAAAACATTCTTCTTTCATGGTTTAATGTAAACCTCGAGGGATTTGTATTGAACTATGAAAAGTAAGTTTTAAAGATTTAGGGGCATTTACACTAAAATCCTACAATGACTTTATTCGAATAAGGGAAGAATCGGCCTTGTGGACAAAAATACATCTGAAGATTTTAGATACATTTCTGTTCAAAAGTAAAGTCGAATGGGAAAATAAGAGTAAATAAATCGATAGGAAAGGATTGAAAGTTTGAATCAGAAAAAAACTAAGAAAAAAAAGAAGTGGCATAAAAATAAACCAAAGTTTGAATAATCATACAACCCTGAACAGAAGGAAAATATAGTAAGTACTATAAGGGGAATACGATATTTTCACTATGGGAGTTTGGAAACAACTGCTTTTATGAAAGTAAAACGTGCAAAAAAATGTTTAGGGAAGTACGGACTTAGTCGCTATGTCTCCAGAATGAAAGTTTTTTCTGCTGAGACAATGAATAAAAAATACGATTATGAAAACCTAATTTCAACGAAAGAAAAGGTCAATGAAACTAAACGTCTAAAGATAAAATGCAGCATGCACAGAATTTAAAAATGAAGGGAGCAGACACGGGAGAACTGAACATTAAGGGAATGAAATATACGCGAAGTTTTGAAACATCTCAATTTAAGCGAACTAAATGAGGGAAAGGAATGAGATTAGGGAGTTCTTATTGACTTTGATGAGGTGAGTAAAAAAAATTAGTTATACATGAAATAAATGTAAAAAATAGCTCGTTTAAGAATATGATTTTTGGTGAAAGTATGAAATTTTAGTTGAAATGTCATGATCAGCATTTCGAAAAGAAATAGATTGAGTCGATATGTAGGGAACAGAAGTAAGTATTTCTTTATTTTCACTATGGGGTGGTGAGTTAGTAAAACGTAAAAAAATAATGTTTAGTGGAAGAACGGAATTATTCGCTTTGCCTCCAGAATGAACGTTTTTTTCGGACGAGACAGAACAATATACAGAAAATATGTCCCAAAGAATACAAATTTTATCGTAAGAAAAAAGGTTTTAGATTTCATGCTTTGACAATGAATGATTTCCTGTTGGAGCAGTCCACGAAAAAGTATAGCAAACTAGGGAAGAATTAAAAAAATGCGTATTTGACATACATGCAAGCTTTGAGAAATACTTTAAAAGCAAGTTGGAAAATATGATATATAAGGAAACAAAAAACCTGATGATTTGCTACACCTAAAGTAATCATTTTGCTGAAATGAAATGAAAAAAAAAATAGTCTAAATAAAAGGAGTCATAAGTTTGGCCAAGTAAGAAATAAATTACTGTCATACTGAAAAGTTTTACTAAAATTCAAAAAAGATGAAGTAAAATAGCGAAAATTGGGAAGCTATAATGATATGCGAGAAAAGTAAGAAAATATTGTTTCACCAGAATTTTAACTGTGAAAGACCTGTAGAGTTCTTGAACACACGAAAAATTACGAGAAAATAATATTGTAAAGGCGAAAGACTCAGAATTAGCATGAAGTCATTTCACAAAAAGTTTGTCAAAATCCAATAATTACTGCTAACAGGAACGAAATCCTTTCTAAAAAAGCATTTCCTTGTCTCATGATCTGGAATAAAATTTAATGAAGGAAAAAGAAAAGTTCCCCAGAAAACAGATATCAAATCGTTAAGAAACGTATGTTTGTTTAAATCTAAAAAAAAGATACTGTTACGAACGAATGTTATGTATAGCTAGTTGCTATAGATCTGCATATTTCTTGCACAAACATGAAACAGCTATATAGAAAATCAGATTAAGTCATACATTAAAAGCAAGTAAGAAAAGTTTTTTTTATAGGTAACGGAAATAATAATGAAGAAACGTTTGCTTGTTTGAATCAGAAAAAATAAAGCCTCGAAAAAAGTAGTTGTTAGTTTGAAAAGTTAGAAAATAAAATAATGTTGGTACATCGAGAAGTTTAACGAGTACGCAAGCATTTAGAACAAAAATATTAAGATAATGCATTAAAAGGTACATTTCACTGAATAATCATGAAGAAATAAAAAAATACGAAAAAATAAACATTTTAACTATGCATAAAAATTTGTGTCTTTATGCGTTGGAAAAAGGTACAACATTAAAAAATGTAACAGAAAATGTCATGAACACGTAAATACGTTAATAAACAATCGTGTTTTAAGATTATGTGTGCAGCACAAAACTTTGGAAAGCGTCTTTATGTTGGAACGCTCGTTGAAAATGCGTGAAGTCTCATAAAATAAAATAAAATAATCGTTACGTTGAAAAATTATGAATATAAAACGGAAAATTAGGGGGAAAAATAAGGAATAAATTCGTTGCAAAATGATCAAGTTATTGAAAAAAATCAGTCTTGGAACTTAATGTTTCTACAGAATCTTAAATGACGTCAACCGCCGACCCTGCGGAGAAAATGGCGTTGGCTGATGTCGTGTCTGCTATCACGACATGCGTCACCCATCATAGTCACTCGTCCCAAACCACGTGTCATACAAAATTTTCTGAGGCAAAGAGAAAAATTGTGAGTCATCCCAAAACACATGGCGGACAAAAGATAGCGGAACATAAATCATCAGGAACGAAATCTTTTCAAACAAAGCCTTTCCTCGTCTAAATTAAAATTGTAGGGAAGAAAAATATAAGAATTAAAAATAATGCAACGTCTATAAAAATAATAACACCTCACAGAATTTATAAAAATATAAGTTTAATAAAATAAATTAGAGAGAAAAAATAGGACAAAAAGGTACCAGTAAAAAAAATTGGAAACGACAAAAAACTTCCTTCAAAAATTTGACAAAGTCTAACAAATATCCCGAGAAAATTAAAAAATAACGTCTATAAAAATTCCTAACACCTCAGGGAATTCCTGAAAATATAAATTTAATAAAACAAATTCGAGGAAATGTTTCGATTGAAAAAACTTCCTTCAAAAATTTTACAATGTCTAGTAAATTTCCCGAGAAAATAAAAAAATAAATAAAGCCGACACCGCTGAGGAGAAAACGACGTTGGCTGATGTCATGTCTGCTATCACGAATGCGTCACCCATCATAATGACTCATCCCAAAACACGTGTCATACAAAATTTTCTGAGTCAAAGAGAAAATTGTGACTCATCCCAAAACACATGGCTCACAAAATGACAACGTGGTGAAACTAAAATGGCGGAACATGAATCAACGGGAACGAAATCTCTTCAAACAAAGCCTTTCCTCGCCTAAATTAAGATTGGAGGCAGGACAAATATAAGAATTAAAAAACTAATGCAACGTCTATAAAAATTATAACACCTCAGGGAATTCCTGAAAATATAAATTTAATAAAAAAAACATATTGGAAACGACAAAAAACTTCCTTCAAAAATTTGACAAAGTCCAGTAAATCTCCCGAGAAAATAAAAAAAAATAATTATTAGAAAGACTTCCCAAAAATTTGTCAACGTCCAATAAATCTCCCGAGAAAAGTTCGAAAAAGCACCGCTAGGGGGCAACGTACACATTCCCTTTCCCCCACTCGGTCGTTGTCATCGCTCAAAGATCCATCGAAAGTTTCAAAAAGCACCGCTAGGGAAGCATATCGACGCAACACACCAGCGTCATATGCCACGCCCTTTCCCACACTCGGTCGTTGCCATCCCTCTAAAATCCATCGAAAGTTTCAAGAAGCACCGCTAGGGGGCAGCATCGACCGTACACAATAGCGCCACCTATCCCGCCTCCCATCCTTCGGTCACACGCCACGTCCCCATCCTTCTGCCGCAAGTCACGCCCCCCGTCCTTCTGCCGCAAGCCACGCCCCCTTCTCCTTCTCTAGAAGGAGCTGCTGTACAGAACCCGCCCTTTTATACTACTGATGACTATGAACTGGTCAACCGCTTCCTATCGTCTTCTTCCGCCCGTTACTTGCCTATCTCTAAAGCTTCCATTCACCGGACACCTCAAGTACTCTTTCAAACCCATCGCACTCTCAGGTAAATACTTCGGTAAAATTCGTTCCTGTTCTCTACAAAAACTATATTTTTGCACATTTCCCCATTATTATGCATGCTCGAAAAATTGTACGTCACACTTTTCCCACACAGTTAAATTTTTCAGATGAAATAAATTAAGACGTTAAAGTACACATTTACCGTTCTTTTATTAGTAATTATCATTGTTACCTCTACAACATGTCAAAGGTGAATTACCCATAATGCAAAGGAGAATTAATTTTGGGAGAGAGAAAAGAAAAGAAACCGTCGTTTTTCAAACAGCACTTGGACTCAAACAATATTTTATTTTGATGGAGCCTGTAAATTATTGCAGCTCGAGATGGGCTTCTGATTCAATCTTGTCTTTAGTATTTATGTTTAGGAACAGCAACCGCATGAACTTTTTAGTTCTCACATAAAATTTGATTAACTTTACTCGCTTATCAGGATACCCTCTATTTATTTCCCAGGCGCTTTTTGGAAGCAAATCGAAGTAATTACGATTTTAAATCACATGTATAAATCTCATCTGTAAAATATTTAATGAAATATTTGAATATATACCAAACAAAAAGTTGGTTGCATGTGCCCAATTTTTGTTTTTGTATGAAATATTTGATTACAATGTGGAGCCGCCACTTGTACTTCCTCTTCGATGTCGCCCTATTAACTCAATTGATGTGGCGGGGACAGTTCGTCTGTTTTTACTCGTGAAATATTTCGTGTCCATTGGGAAGTAGCGCCCGAATTTCAAATCCGCCAGGTGATCCGTTTTTTGTGGGGCAAAAACATTGAACACCACTGAAACTCAACTCCAATTCATTGAAGTGTACGGTGACAAATAATTTTCGCGGTAGGCTGTAGCAAATTGGTGTTCGTGGTTCGAGAAAGGACTCGTGGACACGAAGACGATTACCTGAAAGAAAGCCGGCAACTGCGACGACGAATGAAAACCTGGACCTCGTTAAACCATTGTTCGTCCAAACAGGTGAATCATAGTGGAAGAGATCGCGTATAAATGGAATTTTTCGTATGGAAGTATATATCACATAAGGAACGAGCGCTTGAGATTCGGAAAATTTGTTCTCGATGGTGCATCGGAACAACACAAAGCACAACGTTTTCAAGCAGCTCTTGACTTTTTGGATCATTATCATACAGAAAGAAATTAATGTTAGGATCATATCGTGTCCTGAGACGAGACTTGTGTCCACTTCTCATCAGAAAATAAGCAGACTTTATGTGAGTGGAAACATTCACATTCTCCGGCTCCGAAAAAGTTCTGAATTCCTTCCGCCGGAAAGGTTATGCTCATATCTTTCTTGACAATCAAGTTATTGTACATTATAAATTGATGCCGAAGGGCACCACGATTTTTGAGGCACCATATTGCGAAACCCTTTGTAACGTACCAGGAGATGTGACGTACCTGCCAGAAGGACGCACACGACATAAAGGCAGATAGCAATTAGAATCAATGTCCGCGTAGCTTAATTGGTAGAGCAACTTATTCCGGAATGAGGGGACCCGGGTTCGAACCCCGGCGCGGATAAAAATGACGGAGAAATTCACTTCGTTATACCTTCAGGAGCTGCAAAAGGCGATTCAAGATCGACGCCTTGGAAAACTGTAATTTTTCTACATAACAACGTGACAGCAACTACGCAAGCGTCAGGAAGGCCTTCCTTGACAAATTCTAGTGGGAGATGTGGGAGTACCCACCCTGCGATACGGATATTTCGACTTGTAATTTCTGTGTATTCGGCCATATGAAAAAAGGACCTTCCTACGATGAAAACATCACTACTATGAAAACGTCAAAATGCGACATGAGAATGGTTATCGCAAATTGGAAGACAGTTTTGTCAAGAAAGGACTGACAAACTCGCGCCACGCCAGGATAAACATTTAAATAGATTACATCGAAGTATAAACATTTAACGGAATGTTCTTTTTTTTTACACGCGAGTGCAACTAAATTTTTAACTACGTATTCGTCTGATTAAAATTGTTTTGCCGTTGCGAAGGTTCAAATGCCACAATGCTAATAGTTTCCTGCCCGTTTTTGTTTTATTCAATGCCCAACTTCGCCGCTGGAGGACGTAAAGGCACAGGACATGGAATTCAAAATACGTTTTATTGTATATATTTCGTTCTAAGCATCCGATTGAAAAAAAGTATTTTTTTTCCTTTTGATGCTATTATAAAGAGACTGTTTTAGGCAAAATATCTTTTTAAAGCAATGTTCTACTTTTCCGCTAGGGAGCGTAAAGCTAAATAGCGTTATCTGCGATATCTCTGCTTCAAAAGCTCCGGCCTATAGTATTTTTTTGACACCGAATGCAGCTCCTAGTGGGGAATGTTTTGTATATAATTTGTAATTTTTGATAAAGAATAGTTTGACACCAAGGGGATAAAGAATGATTCGATATCTAATGTTACTTCTGATGTATTTGCGCAAAATCTAAGCTTCTGAGAGATCAACTCAAAACATATTTTCGTTGACCGATAGCACTCACTTCGGAAACAATTTTGAGAGTAAATTCTCTTAAAAATAGGGCATAGGTTCCCCGCCAGGGGCGTACACGTAAACCTTATTTTTGTCGATATCTCTGCTTGTAAGAGTTCAATTAAAAAAATGTTTCCTTGTTGGAGAGTTTATCTGGTGCAGAACATTTCTTGTATGGTCTGAAAATTTTCAAGTAGTGCATAGGTTTTCCGCTTTCCGTGGGAATCTAAATTACATTTTTGCGAATTTCTCTCTTTCTGCAGCACCGTTTTGAAAAATTCTTCCGGCATGCGATACAGCTCTTCATGTTAAATGTTTGAATCATAATTTCTAATTCTGATAAAAAATGGTTTGAGCATCAGAGAGCGTAAGATTTTTTTTTCTGCTGCTGATGTATTAGCAGCAAAATCTAAGCATCTGAAACTCAACGGAAGACAATATTTCGTGAACCAACACCACTCACCTCAGAATAACTTCTCAAAAGGCCTCTCTTCTGAAATCACGCATATTTTTCCCGCCAAGGGTATAGATGTATATCTTATTTTGTTGATATCTGTGATTCTAATAATCCGATTTGAACATTTTTTTTTCTTCGTTGGATAGCGTTTGCGCTGGGAAATTGTCTCTTGAAATTAAAGTGTTTTTTGATGCATATTTTGCCCATATAGGGGAGAATGATCATATATCCGTTTACAGCAATGTCTGTGGAAATGAAGACCCGATAGTTGCCCGGTGGCGCAGTGGCAGGAGCAATGGACTCTGACATTCGTCTGTAAGGGGTTCGGTTTCGAATCCCGGTGTGTCAAGGATGTTCTGTTTGCCTTACGATACCCGCTCTCTCCCTTCCCTGGAACCAGTGACCGCAAATTAGGGACGCGCGACTGTTTATATTGCCCATTGAATTGCTCACTGTGGTCGTTAAACCTCCAATAAAAAGAAAAAAGACCCGGCATAAAAAACGTTTTTTGGTTAGATACTAGTAAATGTATAAACCCTTTGAACGTCGTTATTTCTTCCCAAAATAATGCACAATTGCGCTACTAGGGGCACCGACGTTTAATCTACTTTTTCATATTATGTGAGTTTTAAATACTTTTTTCAACATCGAATAGCATTACCCTTGCAGAACATTTAAGTTTAGTAAAAGAGGAACTATTACACTGCTGTACGACAAGTGATGTTTTTGTACTTCTGTTTGTAGCTGTATCTCCCTTCAGAACCCCCAATTGAGGGATTTCTGTTTTACCGTATACCATTCGCTACAATAAAGATGTGGATCATTTCCATCTTTAAACAATTCACAGATTTCCTACTAGGTGGCGTGAAGGTCATTCATTCTATTACTTTCTCTCACCTTCGGGAGACGTATTTGAAAAGTCCGTTTTCTGTTGACTTTCATTTACGGACGATACTTTCTTTCCAATTTTCAATAGATATCCTATTTCAGACTCCTAACTGTGTTGAGAAAGGTGGTTCCAAATGAGAGAAAGGAACTCAGATATAAAAAACATGAGGGTTTCAATATATTAATCCAACACAAAGAAAATTGAGAAAAATGTCAATCCATATCGACTACAGTCGTACTTCGTATTGGTGAAAATGATGTGCCGAATAAAAAGATAGCTACAAACACTTACAAAACAACGGTTAACATTTTACACGTACTATAGACCCAAAATAGGCGTTACAGTGCAAATTTGCTTCCAATCAACTATATTGCTAAAAGTATGAGAGGTATATACGAAATTGGTGGAACAAAATACAAGACTGCCTTAGAATACGACTTTCTTTTGTATGCGAACGCTGTCCAGCGTGATTATACAAAGTCGATGTGCTGGGAAAATATTTCCCCTTTGGTCTGCCTTTCTTTATTTCATCTCAAAACCAGCGCAAAAGAAATAAAACAAAAGGATAGCTATATGAACGCTTTATCAAGTTGATGTTTTTACTCGAACAATTGTTTTTACGACAGTTATACTTTCATAAATACAAATACAAAACACACCGTTGACGTGGATTAGGAACATAAAAAGAAGCCATCGCTCTTTCGACGTATATACGTGAGTCACCGAAAAACTCGCATCTGTCGCCACCGGGAATCGAACCGGTGGGTTGCCGCTTACGCGTCGGACATGCTTAACTGCACCACAGCGGCCTCTAATTTCTACAGAAGCACGTACGACAAACTGCCAAACCACCTGGCAGGTTGCTTCTTTGGAGCCCCACACAATGCTAGGGATTCACCAAAGATTAACAGCAGCAACTGAACAAATAACTAAAAGGCGAATGAATAATAAATACACAGCACAGTTGACGTGGATTAGGAACATCAAATTTTGAGGCCGCTGTGTTGCAGTGTCAGCATGTCCGGCACGTAACTGAAAGACCCTAGGTTTGATTCCCGGTGGCGGCCGATGATAATATTTCCGTGACTCAGTTATAAACGTGGAAAGAGCGAATAATTCTGTTTGATGATTATCCTTTCATACTTAATTATGTTTTTAAATTTTTCTGCATTTTCAAGCCCAAATAAATGTTTATGGTGTGAATGTTAAAAAGTATATACGCTGGACGACACCAATGTAATAACAATTTTTGTTTATATGAAAATCATATTTTCAGATCAACGTCTTATAAATCCAGTGGATGCCAACTAATAAGGTGTAACAGATGTGTACAAATTCGGAAAACATAACAATAGGTTCTAAACAATTATTTTTCAATCTTTCATGGTCCTCAATTTACACCTGGGCATGAGACATAAAGAAACAGCAGCAAGCTTTTGTTTGGTATGGCGTGTAATTTATTCAGGAGCTTCATTTGTTGCTGCCTTTACCCTTATACCCAGTAAAATAGATGACACGACAATGTCACTAGTTGGAAAGGGACAATCTGCCAGTGATATCGTTTAAACATTTTGATTAGTTTCAACTCAGTTAAATGTCCTTCGGCTGTAATACTTCTGAATCAGGTCCAGCGGCGCTTCGCATTGCCTCATAGAGGTAGCAGAAAAGAGAGAGTGGCTGGTGGAAGGCCACGGGCTTTGTGCAACCGAATGCCGGCACGATCCAGCATGATCCTCATAGTATAAGTTGGAGAACACATTTGTGACGTCCCTGGGCGATTCGAAAGTTTCAAGTGCTAGAGTGTGTCATTGAGAGTAAAGTTTTCGAAAGCGCCGTTTGCTTTATCAGGCTAGGCTATTTTTAGTTTTGCGATACACTTGTGAGTATATACATTAAAAAATGATCGTGCTAATATTTAATAGTATATGTACTGCATGCATATATAGAAATAGTTTAGCTGCGTAAAATGGTGAGCACTTCCTCTTTCTTTCCTTTTGTGCATATTATCGTGGGCTGTTGCAACGTGTCGAATGCATACAGGCATCAGAAAGGACAAGATATTGTACTTCATGTGTTTCCTTGAAATGATCCATTGCCGAAAAAATTTTTAGGGAACAAGTGTCGAAAACTGGATAAAGTTAATGTGAAGCTCGCCAGAATTTATGGCGAACATTTTCAGAATTATAATTATGAAGTTGATATAAAAAATGCATTATTCGTATTTCTTAGCGAATCATATTCATATTTGATGCTGCCTGCGCCCAGTGTAAATGTAATTTCTTTTGTTTCTAAATAAATTACTCCAAGAAGTCAGCGACACAGGAGAAGAAAGACTGTTTGAAGTGTTTTGGAATTATTAAATAAATTAACCCTGAAGCAAATTAATGTGGATACTGAAGATGGAACGAACGCTGGGGTTACGAACTGTAAAGCCAGTATAAATGTAGAAATGGCAGAATGCTGTGAATGCAAGTATTTGCAAATCTGTATTGCAAATTGAATGAGAAATATTTTAACTCTGGAGAAAAATGTACAAACCGTGAGCCAGGAAACAAAAAAAATGCAAAGTTGCTGCTCGGTGATCGAAATGATGGAAAACTAGAATGAGGTCTCTATTATTTTAAATTCAGCATTTTTCAATTATACATCAGAAAATAGAAACCTAATTAGAAAATTTAATACATGTGTCCATCGCGTTATCTCGAAGACCCAAGTGGAGTATACCCAATACTGCAAAGTTAGTCATACATGTTTAACGTTTAAAGAATATTTTGTTTCTTTTAAATTGCAGTGATGGTAGTTCGATGTATCCAGTTATGATGATGAGTGATGGTGATTAGACTTTTCCACAGACATATGCGGAGTTTCCGTGGAGCAGCAGTTCCTGATGAACTCACCACGAACCCCCAGTTTTAATGGGGCAGATGTAAGGACCAGCACTTCTCTTCCATAGCCCTGAATATATCTCGTGATTTCTCCACTGACATGGTTGCGTTCGAATTTGCTGTTCCGAAAAGTTCACCATGCAAAATTTTGAGAGCGTCATACTCTGACGACTCAGAAAATGCTCTCAATTACTTCCGTATTCCTCCTTGAAGTTGTTCAAGCAGTGCCGAAGTGCAATGTGTATCCCTTAGCGGCATTTTATGAATCGTTTGTTTAGGATTGAGATCGTAGCTTTTACTATTTAAACTACGGATACTTATTTTTGGGTAGAAGTTATAACAACGGAGCCGAAAATATAAACACTTGCTCAATAACAACGTTCAGCCCGATTAAAGGAAAATTTCTAGTGCTTGCGTGCTACCGCCAATCGCCGATTTTGAACTATTTAAGATACCAAATTCTCATGTTTTCGCAGAAAAAATAAGTTACGGGTAAAGATAGAAACATTATTAAAAAAAAAAGGATAAAAGCAAATACCTAGCAAAGGTTTTGCGGCGGGTTGTTTATTTTTTTTTCGGGGGGGGGGGGGAACAATAACCTTAACGGAAAAAATTCAACGGTTTAAAATAGTAGAAAAAGCAACATTAAACAATAAAAAAAAGTTGTCCCAGAACAGCAACAGGAAAAACGGTGTAAATAGCCAAAACGAAAGAAACGTATTACACAAAACAAAAACTATCGTACAACGTAGAAAAGAGAAAACAGAAGACGATTCTCACTGCTTGTTTTAAACCTGATAAAGGGCTTCTAAATCGTTAGGTAGAGTGGGAAAAACGAAAAAAACAGCAGACTCTTAAACAAAACGACGTCACAGACATAAAAGATGCATAACAATAAGAGAGGTACTTCATTCGCTCCACACATTGGAGCAATGCTGCCACGCAGCAAATGGCGGTGACTGAAACAGCAGTCTCGATGTGCGCAGACGTGTTAGTACGAGTTCATTAGTACACTTTCGGCAAAATGGTGAAATTCGGATTCCCAGATGTGGCTTAACATGGTGCAATTTGATTACCACCTCTTGGCGTCACAGACACTGTCTGATTCACTCAAAAAACGCATATAGCGTATTAAATCCGTCAGGTAATTTTTGCGCCGTAGTAAGTTCAAATATTCGACAAGCTTTCGCACTCTACTGGGAGGCCTTTTCAAAGCAATGGTAGACGTAACATGCAGAGAATTGGAACACGTAAGGAACAAAGATGATTTTTTAAAATCACGTGATTGACATCACGAGCGTATTACACGAATTTTTATCACGCAATTATACGGTGTGTCGCGATGTGCTTCCCTCTTTTAATAACGCATGCCAAGCTCTTGGTAATTCAGTTGAAACTATATCAGTGCACGCTGGTTTCCTGGATAGGATTTCGACAGTTTCCCTGATGGCAGTCTCTTTAAAGGACGTGAACGGGTCAATTCTTCTAATATTATTCCATAGAGGTGTAGGCGATGAATACTTGACTTCTTTGGCGAGGGATGTATTCTCAAGGAACGCTATGTCATTCCGCTATAGAACTTTTCCGTGTTGTCAGCATATGCCAACGATATATCGTACACACCTTCCTTTTTTTTCTCACACTGTCTCTCCTTGCAACTTGATAGCGTATGTGACAACGGCGTCAGGGACTTCAGTGCTATCAATATGTTGTGTTTACGTGATAAATTCTTTAACCAATATGCAAAGCTGGAATATATGTGATGGATCCTGCGAATCTCATCGTCTTTCTAGGTGGTTTCGTTTTGCCGACATTATACAATTTCTTACATTTCTATGTATTCTGTCTATGTCATTTTTCTTATATCCAGCTTTAGACCTTTGTTATAAATATTATCAATTTCTTTATTATTTAAGGAGTAGGGTTTGCATACCTTATATGCTCTATAGAACCATGCTCAAAAAGCAGAAAGTTTGTACTCTTTTGGGCAGTGTGAATCAGGAGGAACAAAGTTCTGTACTGCTGTCGGTTTATATTAAACGTCAAAATCGAAGTTGGATGTTTTGTTTCTTCTGAGTGCGACGTCAAGATAATTAAACACCACATCTACTTCAAGCCCCATGGTGAATTGTATCGTATTGTGTAGTTTGTTTATCTTGTGCATGAAATGATTTAATTCATCAGCTCCGTGTTCCCCTATGAAGAATATGTCGTCAGCGTTGCGTATCCACACTCGGAGTTTCTTGATACAATTTAGAAAAATGAGATCTTCTAGCGGTCTAAGTACTGCTTCCTCAAGGACTGAAGACAGAGGTGAACCCAGCGGTGCTCCTTTTGTTTGTTTGTAGATGCCTCCATCCAACTTGAAAAAGTTGTGGTTAGTAACCAAACTTAAGGCGGCAAAATGTTCTTTTCTTGACTTGGTGTGAATTCGCGGGAAGTGTCGATTACTTTCTCTAGGTTTGCTACAGCCTCTGGTATAGGTATAGATGGATATAAAGACACTATGTCAAAACTTTCCATTTAAATCACTATCAGGTATGTTCAAGCTTCTTGCGCGCTCCACAATTTCTTTTGTTGACTTGATTACATAATCGGAGATTTTTAACCGTTGCGAAAAGAATTTGGCTAGTGATTTTTTAAATGTGTACGTTGGAGATTTGTTCTTTGCCTCAATAAAGACTCCCAGTAGAGTCCGAAAGCTTAGCGAATCTTTGAACTAACTACGCCGCACAAATAAACGGATTTAAACGCTATATGCGTTTTTGAGTGTGCACAGTGTGGTGTATTTACACACAAGAGCAATTGAATTAGAGATACCTGTCTAGTAACGTGTAGCACCACCTTTCGGCCTGATAACGGCGCCGATTTGTCTCGGCATAGACTCGACAAGACACTGGAAGCGATGGGAAGCCATACGGATCCACAACCCCTGAACAGTCTCCCACAGTTAACGAAGATTTGATGGATGGGGTGTCAGAGCCTCGAACATCTCTCTCGATGTCATCCCAGATTTTCTCGATGGGATTGAGGTCAGGTGACCTAGCTGGCCCACGAAGTGAGGTCACATCAGTGGGTGTTCATCGAACCATTCGGATACAACACGGGAGCGATGGCACAGTGCACTGTCTTGTTGTAGGATGAGTTCCCCATTGGGATGTTGAAGAAGCACAAACGTGAGCAAATGGTCGTCCAGGACATCCCGGTACCATTGACCAGTGAGGTACGATATCACACGTAGGAGGGATCCCATGTCAGTCCTCGTAAACAGTCCCCAGACGAGAACGCCACTCCCACCAATTTGAAGAGTACCCTGTTGGCAAGAAGGATCCATCGCTTCATGTGGTTTGCGCCGTACTCGTATCCTGCCATACACATGTATCAACGTGAATCTTGACTCATCAGTCCAGGCACCATTTTCCCACATGTCTAGGGTCCAGTGGCGATGTTACCGCGCCCATGCTAATCTTCGCACCCTGTTATGTGTGGTCAGCAGCGGTAACCTCGTGGGACGATAACTTCTGTACCCCATAGCGAGGAGATGGTTCTGGACGTTGTGGCTGCTTATACGTTTTTGTGCACCAGCGTTAAATTGCCGAGTGAGTTGTTGCACTGTGGCCCGTCTATCTGCTGCTGCAATGCGAGCTAGCCGACGATGACCCCTCTCATTCACACGCTGTCGACCACGGCAGTTGGCTCTTACAGGGATGGTTCTACCGGATCCGATGTACTCACGGTGCACCCGTGACACAGTGGCACGTGAAAATCCCAGAGACTGCACGACTTACGAGATGGAGTGACCATTTCGTCGGGCCCCGACATTTTGCCCACGATTAAATGCGCTTAAATTCTTCGTCTTACTGATACTGCGTCCGACTCTTACGGATTCCCGTCGCATCACTCCTTATATTGTCGGATCGCTGCATACGTTTTGTCTTTTCCGTTTAGAGGGTTGTCCACAGTGCCACATTTGCATAACGCCAGCTGTCTCTAACTCAATTGATCTTCAGTGTATAAAGACATTACTGTCTCATTCACTTAACATTCTCCCGAAAGAGAAAATTCAAACCGTGGTTGAACTTGGGAATAGAAGTGACCACAATCGAGGAAACGGTCCTTGGAGTAACATCAGCTGACAGGTTATCCAGGATTTGCACAAAGATGGAATCCACCAGGAACGAATCTGGAAACTGTCCTCTGGTGAAGAACGGAATAAACGCATTATGTTAGAAGAGAAAGGTAGTCACCACACGGAGTTCTATGGGAGGACAACATGGATGATCATCGAAAATTATTGGAAAATCTTTGCAAAACGCACAACCATCTGTTTTTACGCTACCCGAACAGTGCCTTGTATTTGTTTTACTCCTTTCAATAAAACACACTTAAACGGTGTCTCACATTTCATTTCATCATGAAACAATAACTCTACACACTCTGTATGAAATCACAGTATATTGTTTCTTGAGAATGAAACATTAGTGCTTATTCGAAGTATGGTCACCAATTCAAGATTTTGGAATATGAGTTATATTAAAGAATAAAGAATTGATTCCACACTTTGTTTCAGTAAAATACTTTAAACTTTATCTTTATCTATAAATGGCTTCTGCAACGTTGTTTAGTTCTGACTGCAGTATTTTAAATTATCTAAGGCGAAGTTTGGTTCGCTACTTTTTGCTATTGATAATGGATCTTTTCGAAATGGAAGGCACCGGCAAACACGTAGCTACTGAAAAGAATTTGATGTAAAGACGCAGCTTCTGTTAAGCATCACTTCTTTATTTATGTTTTAGAGAACGGAAATTAAAAAAAAAATTAAACATTTCCGTAGGGTTCATTCTGATTTTACTGTGATTAAGAAAAAAAATCTGACGGATAACGGAGATTATCACGAACTCTGTCCTAAACCAAAACATTGGCTAAGGTTCACCAAGTTTTCAGAGTTTCATTCTTTAAACAAAAAGCATGAACACCCCTTACTCTTAACCTGTGAATCAGTAAGACTACATTTATTTTGGTTTCGTGGTTCAGCATCTAGGCATTCAGCAGTAAGTTACCGAAATTTTTCTCCTGTCGAAGTACGTAAACACAAAATATAGAGGGATTAAGAAGGAATGCTAATAAAAAATAAGAAATAAGCATCACTTCTTTATTTATGTTTTAGAGAACGAAAATTTAAAAAAAATTAAACATTTCCGTAGGGTTCATTCTGATTTTACTGTGATTAAGAAAAAAATCTGACGGATAACGGAGATTATCACGAACTCTGTCCTAAACCAAAACATTGGCTAAGGTTCACCAAGTTTTTCAGAGTTTCATTCTTTGAACAAAAAGCATGAACACCCCTTACTCTTAACCTGTGAATCAGTAAGACTACATTTATTTTGGTTTCGTGGTTCAGCATCTAGGCATTCAGCAGTAAGTTACCGAAATTTTTCTCCTGTCGAAGTACGTAAACACAAAATATAGAGGGATTAAGAAGGAATGCTAATACATATCGAGGAAAATTCTACTCTATTCGTCAATATTACGAGTACAGTTTTCTGATTTTTAACATTGTAAGTGTAAATCATTCCGCTTACATCGATAGAACTAGTGATAGGAACGTTCGTTTGCAGCTCATTTGTTGATGTCAAAAGATGGAACACAGACACATTTATTCATTGATTATCAATTTGTCTTTCAACATAAAAAATAAGCTATTAAGAACACACTCCAGCTGTAATTCTCAAATGGAACCACTCAGATTATATTCTGAATTTTGTTTTCAAATTTTTCTTATCACTGAAATGTTTCTAATGCCGTGTTGGAAGTTAAAGTGTCCCACGTGTGGGCTGTGCATTCTGTTCTTTCTTTCTTTTTTTTTTTTGCTGCGGATTTTTGATGTCAGCAATACATAATGGCGCTCAAGATTCCAACAGGTGTGTTTTCCTGCATCCTCCATTTTTCTCATATTATTTTTGTCATCTACAACTAGCTCGAATTTCAAACATGATCGCTTTTGCTGTTCATGCTCTCTTTACAGGATATCTATAAGCAGTTTAAGTGTCGATTATACAATTTCCATATGAACGAGAGGTACGCATCTCTTTTCGAATTCCATACCCTATGGATTCACTTCATTTTCCATTTCCTTTGTTTAGGATTTTATCTGATTATTTCTCGACGGCCAAGGTTCTTGCTGTCTGATTTCATCAGTCAACAAACAAACACACTTACGTCTACTTGTACGTAATATCGGTTGACTCTATTCTCCATGTTTACTCAACGAGCTTATTCTTATGAAAATACAAATGCAGAAAAATAAAGTAACTGGGCCACAATCCCTTCAAAAAGGTATTTATTTACTCACTTTCACACGTATTATATCCTGGATTTCACCCGGCTTTCGTTTAAAAATTCACTTTCCTATTAAACTACAAAGTTACATTCTTGGTGTTTTATTGAAAACAAAACGAAGAAAGTTCCATACAAGGCAAAGCAGAATATGATACTAAAGGAACTACAAATTTGCTTTTGCTTTCTGAAAATTTTTTCATCATGGCTTTCACGTACCCAGTAAATTGGTCATAACTGATATTCTAAAGCACGTGTGGGAAACCTGAGGCCTTCAAAGCTATTATGTGCGACCTTTGAGTGAAACGAAATTTTGCAGAACAAATCGCTTCATTTTTGTTGATATGTTTCTGTTTGCTTTTTATTAATTGCTTTTAATCTTAAAATGGCGGTGTTTAAAACACAAAAGAGTGAAAGAAGATTCAACAAAATACCATTCCCCGACTGACGGCCACAATTAAAACATTAGTAAGTTATAAGGGCTTTTTGACACCTGCTACGCTCAGGATTTCGTTCTACGGCTCCTAAATAAATACAGATGGAATGGATTGAGCTCTAAAAAAATACATACATACATACATACATACATACACTCATTGTCATAAAAGCCCATGCACCAAGAAGACACTGTGCGATTAACTCGAAACTCTGCAAATAGCTACGTGGAGGGCAAACATGCAAATGATTAACGTTCTGTGCAATTCCCCATAACCGCGCGTCCACGAACGGCGCTGCAATCGTGATACTTGGGGCTCACATTCTTGCCGAAGTGCACGGTACGAATCAGGAAAATCCCTGAGAGATAGACCTGTGGAGGAACCGCCGTAGATGTGCGTACGGGAAACTGACGGAGTTTGATCGAGGCAGTATCGTCAGTATGAGAAAAGCAGAGTGACCCACGCGCCGAATCGCCCGCCATTTGTGCCGGTTGGACATTACGGTGCACTTGTGTTGAGAGAAATGGGCACAGGAAGGCACCCAGGCCCTGAGGGTGGGATCAGGACGACCCAGACACAACCAGCAGAGAGGACCGTGGGATCGTGAGAGTGGCACGCACAGATGCGACGACGACCTTGTCCAATATCAAGAGACATGTGGCGGCTGTACATGTACTCCCCTGTCCGCCAGTACCATTTTCAGACGAATCTGTACTCTCGGCGGCAGTTACGTTTTCTGCCATTAACACCTGACCATCGTCGGCGTGGATTGCAGTGGTGTAAACAGAGAGCAATATGGAATGCTACTTACTGTGACGTATAGTGTTCAGTGATGAATCCGCTCCTGTATGGGAACAGAAGACCACCGTGTCAGAGTGTAGAAGACGTCAGATGAGCGGTACAGTGGCAGTATGACTGCACAAAGGCATACCTCCCGAACTGGAGGCGTGATGGTCTGAGGACAAACGCTTATGACAACCGGACTTCCCTCGCAGTGATCCGAGGGATCGTGACAGCCCAGAGCTACATACAGAAGATCCGGCGACTCTATGTGCTGCATTTGCTGGCACGGCTGCTTGGAGACCTTTTCCAACAAGAAAACGGCAGTCCGCACGCGTCTCAGGTTTTCCAGGACTGTCTTCGTCATGCTTCGACGCTTTCGTGGCCTGCCAGATCGCCTGATCTCTCGCACATCCAGCAAGTGTGGGACGAGATGGGACGCCAGCTTTCTCCGTGTCCCAGTTTCGTGATTCAGAGCATCAGTTACCGGACGTGTGGGCCAATCTGTCCCATGATAACACATGGCGCCTCTTTGACTCCATGCCGGTCCGTATCGCCACATGTATCCAAGCCCGAGGAGGTCAGACGCGGTACTAACGCTGCCAATATTGTGTACCTTATTTCCGTGGGAAATCGTCCTGCTGCTGTGATATTGTTGTCACTTCTGCCCTTATTATGTACCATCTCACTGCTAAAATTTAATTTCAATCTGACTCCTCCTTCTTGCTGCGAGGAGTTTTATGGCAATGAGTGCACATATATATCATTAAACTGTTCTCTGAGTTTCAGAAGTTAGTTCCTCAAAGAACGACCATCTGCCAAGCATGTTGAAAGCAGATAATCAAATGCTTTCCAAATGAAAAGGCAATCACAACAAAGTCATTAAACATTTAGTTAACTTTAAAATTAATATTTTTCTTTCTTTTTTTGAAATTAGTTAGTACGTTGTAAGATTTTTACAAAATTTTGTAAATTTCGAAGTATATCGAATTTAAATTTCTTGAATGTCGCCTTCTTAGATAACAGGATATTTAATGCTACCTTCGAACATTAAAAGGTTCCTCACATCTTGTCTAAAGTTACTCTACAAAGTTTATTGGACATTATCTTTTCAAAATACCGAAAGGTAAGTAACATGATTTTTTTCTTTTATGCAACTTTCAACGAAGAAGCTAATGTAAATTTTATTGGCCAAATATTTTGGAACAGGTCTATGGAAAGAAATTAGGTCAAGACCAAGAAAGAACATGTGTGTTAGACAGCACATATTGCATTGAAATAGAAGTATGATGTATAGTTGAATCCTTAGAATTTGTCACCAAGCAGATTTGGTGTTATGTGTTAAATACAAAACATTTTTCAGAATAGGACTGCACTTGAAGATTTTTGTCAATTCGTATGTGAGTGCGCGTTGGTTACATTTAAACAAAGGTGTAGAATGCACTATTACTCCAGTCTGTTTTTGCTGCACTTCATTCAGGTAAATTTCCGTATTTCTTACATTATTAGCTCTTAGGTGTTCATTGTTTTTTTTCGGGGGTATTTCTGAATTTTGTAGATTATTTTTATGCTTAGATACTGCTCTATTTTTATGAATTTTTTTACTTCTCAGCAATGATGCCTAATGATCCGCACAATGTCTTATCTGAACATCAGACTTGTATCCAAGAGTCACAAAAAAGCGGAGACTGTGTTGCTTTTTAACTTTACATCCGGAATAAGATAAATTCCTTAGATATAGGTTTAATATAGGATTTCGGATGGTGAGATGCTTGAAAATATCAATGAAGAAAGCCCTTGACTTATGATAGACTCTCACTGCACATTACCAAGTGTTTCTTTAACTATGTTACACATTTAGAAGCTGGATGTAATTTTATGAATTTTTCTATTTTTTTATACGTCAGCATTTTTCTTCCTGTTGTCTCTCTTATTTGTTTCAGGGTATAATTACTTTCTTCACTTTTTCTGTGATTTTCTTCCTCTCTGTTCCTCTCATTTGCGCTAGAATTGTACCAATATTTTATTTTTGGAAAAGTACTTTTTAACATTTGTGTTCCGTAGTTACGTGCGTTTCTACCGAATGAGTGACGATAGCTCAAATTCTATATTCTATTAAATTATTTATTCTATCTTCTGATGTAGCAAGATTCCGTATATTATTTTTGAATATCAGCAAAGTTTTCTTCATTTTTATAATTTACAAACTGTTCCGAAATAAATTTGATACAGGTCACTCCCGTTGTAAGGAACTCTGATATAAGAAATTCACGGATATAAGAAAAAAATTGTAACTTCGGTTAGCCCAGTGTTAAAGTATAGAAACATTTCATGTTTATAAGAAAGCAAAAAAAGTAAAAATTCGGTTATAAGAAAGTTCCAAAACATTTATCCCGTTCTACTTATGCTTTCCAAGAGTTCTAGGTCTGCACCTGCCTGTACATAGATGGAAATCGGCACATTGTTACATACCGTACGAATATATTCGCTTTTCTGATCTTTTCATTTTGCAATGTTTTTGATTTCTATTTCTTCCTGTTTGCATTAGCGAACAAACTAGGGATTTGGCTGTTTAATATGAAATGACGCGCCTAAAATTTCACGCCAAAGATTGGAAGAACCGAAAATTGATATGAAAATTGCCAATGATTTTGTATAAACCTCTTGGAATTCAGTTGACTCTGCTGTAATTAAGAACTGCTTTCCGAAATCTGAATTTTGAAATGAAGAAAAATTCTGAACTGGAACAATACCTGAAGATGAAGTTACCCTTAATGAGGGAATTCAACTGGAGGTTGAAGGTGTTTCCTTTGAGGATTTTGAAACCGCAGATAACGGTGAGCAAACATCGCATGAGCTGACAGAAGCCAACATTTTTGACCCAGTGAATCCTATTGAAAAAACTGGAAGCATCAGTGAAGAAGAGCATGGCAACTTTTCTGAACCGCAGCTACCAACGCTTGTGGAAGTCATGCATATGGTTCAGAACAGAATGTGAAGGAATATATGAGTAGGATTCCAAGTGTCAAGAAGCAGAGAAAGAACAATGTTTTGCTGGATTAAAAATGTGAGACGATTGTAATGGTAAATGCAAAAAAGCAGACTTCTATAACAGATTATTTTAAACAAAATGTATGTATTGATGTACCCTTGTTTATTCATAAAAGACATGTACTGTGCGTTATGAATCTGCTTAAATTTCGAAGTTTTAAACATTTTAATCCAAATTTAGTCATTAGAAATTTCGGTTATAAGAAACTGATTTTCAATTTCCTCTGACGAGTGCTGACTGTTTGCCTATTTCCGTGATGATTCGAAGGCCAGCTCTGTATTATAATTTTTAACAACAGTAATCTGAGTACTAGAAAACAAAAAGGTGAAAAAAAGGATAATTTAAAATAGTTCTGAAAGAGAAAAGAAAATTATTTCAGTCTGGCGTGTTTGTATAGCACGTACTTCTGTGTTTGTATAGCACGTACTTCAAGCTTTAAAGCGTAAATATGAAGCAATTTGTATTCACTGATAATTTAATTTAACAAAGAGCTTTATATATTTATGTTTCCATTGGATCAGATTTACTTTCAGTATTTAAATAACAAAATAAAATTATTGAAATAACAATTCACTAAACTCATATTTTGGTGGACATGTGATAAAAAAAATTGCGAGCTTAGTTGCTCCTTTGTGTAAAATTAATTCATAACGATCACTACGAAATTTACGAAGAAAAGCATATTATCGATTTAATATGTTCCAAACGTCGGTTCTTCATAATATAGGTTCGTACATAAGTGCCCTGGGAGTATAAATAAAGTGCTAGCTAAAAGACTATAGTTGTAGGACAGGTGTGTATGGAAATGTATCCGGGAACACGAACGGCAGCTATCCGAGGTTTGATGAATTCTCTCTCGATTCATCCTTTCTTTTGCCGCTTTGACATAAGGATTATCTCCCATGCAGGGCGCACTTTTCTTGAGGTTTCGGGATATTGTTATATATGGTTCCTCCCATGTATCATGTCAATATTCAGTCTTATGACTTTGAAGCTAAAACAGATTAAGTTCAAAGCATACAGGAACAAAACGAAGAAAATGAAGAAAGCCAATGAAACACATACAAGGGATGTTTAGCGTGAATTATTTTCTTCAGCGATTCAACATAATTTTTATGTGAGATGTTGGAGAGTGCAATGAAAAGGAATGAGAATGGTTGTTCTGGGGGCATAATATAGTCTGTCTTTTCGGCTTTGGTAAACAGGGATACACTAATAACGGAAAGGTACATTACGGCGTTAAGGCAAAGTACTATTTTAAAAGGAAGAGCTATATAAAATAAATAGCCAGAATTAGAGTTACCTAGCTTGAAAGCTTGCAGTTTCCAAATGAAAAATAAGCTTTTAAAGCACTGCTGGAAAATATCAACTGTATACTTAAAAATTTAAACATGAAAAAAACTGGAATCAACATAAGCCTTTTTAAACCATTTATTGGAAATATTATTACGTAAAACGTCGATACATTTCATTGACGGGAAATTGGAAGAGCAATAGAAATATAAATGAATTTATAAGGAATATCATTTACGCATCACCGTTTCAGTTTTTTGGTGACACATAAATGATTTGTGACAAATACGCATTTAATTGTTTGTTTACCCACGTGAAGTCGTATATAGAAGATCATCCCTCTGATCTTTTAAAAACTTCCATGCTAAAAGAAAGGTAAATTTAAAGTAGGATTATTCAGGAAGGAATATCTGCACCTGCATTTCATTTTTGAATTGTGTTTCCTGTGAAAACCTGGGTCACCCTCATTCTGTCATCTCTTTTCAAAGTGCGTTAATTCATTTATTTAACACTTTAATATTCATTTTTTGGACTCTGTTTTTTGTTTTACGCAAATTCGTGTCACAAAACGGTTAAATGGAGTTAGGTATCTGAACTTGCATCTAATATCTTTTGTAAAATGTGAATTAAAATTCACATTTCAATTTTGGGCTCCTGATGTTCAAGTGTTAAAGGACAAAACCATTTTATATAAAATATCTATTCCGTAATATTTTGTGGCGAATTATATTTAAATCCGATATTGAGAAATTTGGGGTCGTATCGGTTACCACTAATGTAGTTTAGCCTTTTCTTAAAGCACACTCGTTATAGGAAAAATATAAGCGGGGGGTGGAAACTGAGTGCCCTGATGTTGAAGAAAAAATATATGTTCACAAATTATAGAATTATTGAAATAAACGGAATCCCGATTAAGAAGAAGCAGTAAGCGTCAATGGTACATTACGTGATAATTACCAGACTCTCCCTTTCCACAGCAGCAGATGAAAGAAAGCAAATCGTGAAAGCGCCGAGGAACTTAAGAGAAAACTGAGAACACCGAATAACAACATTACTAGAAACTTTTGGGAAATTTGTAATATTATGTATCATCTTTTTCCTCATCATCAACCATTATCATTTCACTACTGAATAAAGGTATCCACAGGACTGTTCAACAAATTTCTCTCTTGTGCCAGTCCCTATCTTTTCCGCTCAATCATGCGTTGGAATTTTACCCGCCAATCTTCCATATGATCTTTTTCTGGGTCTTTTCGTCTTCACATTTATTTATGAAAATATACGAAATCTTCACTTGTTTGTTCCTGGTCAATTTTTATGGCAATATGAACATCCCACTAATAGTTCAAGGAATTTTCCTTGCTCATGATGCCATTTTCTTCTGTCATTCTCGCGATTCATGATTTTCTTTTATATCATTCGACGTCGTACGAAACATGTCCTTTGCTTTGTCTTGCATGCCTGTTTGGAAACTGCTGCTACGCTGTCCCGATGACAAAGGACAACGGCGTGCGGCTTCAGGAAAGGATATATATATATATATATATATATATATATATATATATATATATATATACATGTGCATGTGTGTGTGTGTGACAAAAATAGTCGTCGTAGACTGATGTGTGCTAAAACATTTCATCAAAGGTAATGACCATAGAATGGTGAGATGTAAGATGCAACTCAACACTAAACTCGACCGTGGCAATCTAATAAGACAGACAAATGTATCGATATAACCAACCTTAAAAACATACCTTCACGTTGGAACCGAGAATCAGATTCTCTGCTTTAGAAGAACCAACATCGAAAACAGTGGATGTTTCTGAAGTTAACAGAGAACTCGCAAAGGCTCTTGCGGAAACAGAACCAACAATAGGTGGTACTAAGCACAAGTTACATAAGAAGAAAATATATCTGAAGGCTCTGTATCCCTCTCCCGGAGAGGGATACAGAGCCTTCAGATATCCCCATAAGAGCACACTATGTAGTGTGTTCCACGCGGACGCTTTAATCTTTGAAGACAAGACAGAACTTAGGTTTTTCGCCATATGTACCGTATTTTTGTAAGGGCTTTACAGTGTTTGGGATTGCGGTTTCCTGGCAAGTTTGAGATCCCTTTAAATCGCTACCTTACTGGTCCGCGCTCGAGTAGTGCAGACGAATCAGATACGAAAGTCATAACAAAAGTTCTGCACACGTTAATCTAAAACGGAAGCGGATGATGCGATCGGGAAATTCATTCTACCATCTCAATGCGAGGGTAATAACGAAAGTTCTGTACACGTTAATCTAAAACGGAAGCGAGTGATGCAATATGGAAAATGATTGTGTCATCTCAATATGAGGGTCATAACAAAATTTCTGCACACGTTAATCTAAAACAGAAGCGGATGGTGGAATCGGGAAAATTATTGCATCATCTTAATACGAGGGTCATAACAACAATTCTACACACGTTAATCGAAATCGGAAGCGAATGATGCAATCGGAAAAATGACTGCTTCATGTCAAGGTCAAACTCATCAATGCAGTGTTGACAGGACGACTCGCTATCATTTATTTTGGGGACGTAGAAGAGTTTGGAAATGGCAGCTCCTCAGGTGGAGTCACAAAGGTAGACCAGATCTCGTACGTGAAAATAGCTATCATGCGGGACAAAACTCCAACACATATGCACACTGCTTTGCAAGAAGTTTGTGCGGAAGTAACACTTGATCGAAACACAATTTCTCGTTAGGCATTTCTTTTTTTGGGGGTCTGAAACAGCGTCGAGGGTGATCACCGCTCAGTTCGATTTCAAACTGAGTCACGCAAATCATCTGTCACGATTGTTGCAACGCTTCTCGTAGAGAATCCCCGTTTCACAGTCGAGCAGATTGCTCATCACGCAAATAGTTCCTCCAAGTCTGTTCACCTGATTTGGAGAGACTCAAAAAGCGCCTTGTGCCCCATCAACTCACCCCATAACATTAGTCAGCCAAAGTGAGCATCGCACAAGATCTCTTCCGCAAATTCAAAAGGGAGAGCGACGTCTTCCTAAACAGAATTGGCACAATTGATGACAATTGGACCCGTGATTTTTAGCCAAAACTGAAGTTAAAATATTTGGAATGAAGGCATCCAAGTTCCCCACGTCGGCAGCATTCCAAAGTGAAACTAATGTTTTTTCGTACGATGCCAAGGGTGTTGTGATATCTGATCGAAAACCGGCATGGCAAAATGTCAACACACAATATTATCGTAACTATCTGAGGACAAATTTCAGACCAAAAATTAATCAAAATCGCCACAACTTGTTGGAAGCGGGAGTCATCTTGCTGCATGATAAGTCATCATGTCATGATGCAGAGTCGTACGGGGACATTTAATGAAATATGGCTGGGAATCTTTATCCCACATACCATACAGCACTGATCTCAGTCCACCCGAATATGATTTTTTCCCAAAATAAGAAAGACGGCACCGTGGCATCCGCTACGAATTGCTAGACGAACTGTCAATGGAAGTGACACTAGAAACACGACAACTGAACAAAGATCGTGTGCTTCGGGGGGCATCCTGAAAATACTTCACCGTCGGTAAGCTGTCATTTGTAGCGAAGGGGAATACATTAAGCTGCAATAAGATAAGTTTTCTCCATTACTTCACACTTTTCTTAAAACTTTACAATGTGCGGAACTTTTGTTAGTACCTCCGAAGGCGTCATCAACGCCATGTTAGCATTACTTACCGCAGGTAAAGATTTCACACATTTGAAAGAAAGAGGAAAGAAAGATGATTCAGTTCATTACCGATTATAAAAGTCGGGTTCCAAACCTCACACATTTGTAACTTAAAGGAAAGTCTTACTTGTTTGACCAGTTTTCAGACGTAGAATTCTTAACGTTTTAAGTGTTTTGTCCCGCTGCATGTTACAAGGCAGTGCGGTACCGTCAGCATTCAATATATAATTTGCGTCATATTCAAATAAGGGTTTCTTTATGTTTCCTTCGTTCTAGCCTCTGACATTTTCCGCAATAGCAGAAGCACTTTCGCAAAGCATTTCTTATCAGGATCGTCAATGTCGTAATAAATATCTACAACCATCCACTTGAAGCCTTGAAGCGTTCATCAATATTCAATATCATCTCCATGCTTTTGTTCTTTTTGTTCATCATTACACCAGTCGGCGTATTAGAAGATCGCATATTGATTATCCACACCATCACTACTTCTCCGACACTAGATATTTTAAATCCGCTGCAGAAATACGATTGAGAAAAACATGGAATCTTCTTACTGATTTAATCATCTTCCGGTTTTCGATTACCCTGATAAGAAGGCATCTCTTTGTGCGTCAAATAATTTAGTAATCTCTGTATTCTTACGACAGTTATCGTCAACCTCCTTCAATAACAGATATTTCTTGTGAATTTACGAAGAGCTACGGCATAAATGCAAATCACGATAAGTAGGTAAAAGTGTATTGTTCCTCAGAACGGACAAAAGGACAATTTCATAAGTAAGCGCAATCTGTCCAGTGAACTCTAACCTTGACAGAAGCGCGTAATATCTGTTTCCCTACACCCTGCAATTTGGAACATAGCACGACAATACTTCTACCGTTGATCACTGAACACAGGGACCCTTTACATTTCCTTCCTCTTTGAAGATCAAGTGAGAACAACTCAATCGTCTAAAACTTGCCCTAATCGTCATCATAAACTGAATTTCGATTAGTTTCTATTGTTGCGGTAACTTCTTTACTTGGGTGCCTGTGAAAAAAGATTTAGACTTATTCTGATCGTTATACGGAGAGGAAAACAGCATTGCCCCAATGGCTTTGAGTATGTAAAGTCAATACAACAGATCAATTTATTGAAAAGTTACTATAAAGACGATCTTTGTTTAGAGAGCATACTGTATTTACTTAATAAGAGCTCATCGTTTTCTCGAGTTTGTTTGAGTAAATCCGTATCTCTGAGTAAGATCCCACTTACGTTAATTATGCCGTAGCCTCCATGACTGAAATATTCAACTCATGAGACACAATATAATTTTACTCCCGGAATAGGATTATATCGAAACATTGGGTACACATCCACTTAAGCACATCACACAGGCCAACGGCACGTCTACATGCTACAGTTTGCCTATCAAAGAATCGAGACCCCACCTTAACTCCAATGTAGGATTCATTCAGGAAAATATATTGAGAATTTACTTAAACATTTATCTTTCACCCATCTAACGCAATCATGAATCACAGACCAGTCGTTAGGTTCACACGAACCTGGAACATCAACCTAAAAAAACAAAACAATGAGGGAGTGAAAATTTTGAACAAGTTCATTGACGAGATGGTGTCCCCGCAATTTCTGGGCTGTCGTACGGCAACGAACTTAAGCTGCACCGTGAGGATAGGAATTGACTTTTAAGTATACAAATGAAGCATTGTAATTAATTTTAAATTACGAAAATTAGAAATGAGGAAATTAATTGATTTTTTTAAATTTTCAAATCACATCAATATTAAGAACACAGATATCCAACGTTTATGTCCCAAAGTCATTTGCAGCGATTTTGGCTTGTAAAGTGACACCATCATAATGTTAATGAACATAAAAAAAAATATGTCCCTTTTTGCTTGTGCATGGCCACATCCGCAGATATCCCCAAGCTGAGATATAAGAATGGAAACCGAAAAATGTCTTAACAAGAAATGTGGTAATCTGGTTCGGACAGATAACTATCACAATGACCATACATACTCATGACCAGTTTGAAGATGAACTATGGAGAAAACGAATTCCGTTCCTTTTTTCAACATACGTTCACGAACGAAATTCCACAGTAATGTGGAAACTGAGCACCATAGAAACGAAACCCTTGACCCCTATGTCAAACATTTTCTGGAAACTGTTGGCATTCAGTTTCATTTAAGGGGCCCAACTTTTAAGTGATTCCCTGCAGTGTGAGGATATTTGTTGTGAGTTAACTGAACGGGGTCTAATGAGATCCTGAGACCAATCTTACAAGTCCGTACAAAGAATATCCCCAGTCTGCAGGAAATCTAAGGAAAGATGGCCCCTAAATAGAAACCAAATGCCAACAGCTCCCAAAAAATGTCTGACGTAGAGCTCAAGAATTTCGCTTCTATGGCGTTCAGCGTAGACATTATGATGGACATTCATTCGTGGATGTTTGCTGGATCATTAGGTGTTTCCCTTCCGTCCAATAGAACAGTGCAAGAGAATCAATTTGCAAACTGAATCTCGAATGTTCTGTAAAAGAACACCTGCCCATTTGTCTCTGCTGCATGAGCGATGTGGCGTGCACTTTTTCAATCAAGGTCACCTGTGAGATGAGGTAAGAGTATACACTACGGATTTTCAGGATTAAAGACCGGTTGCATTAAGCTTCAGATATAACTGTTACCTTGACGCTGTAGTCGAGTTAGCAGCAGGAAAATCGGACGGTAATTCACGAACAGTATAGAACTTATGAAATTGTGAGAATAAAGCAACATAACTGTCCTAACCTTGTTTCATATTTCTTCGACGACTTGGCTAGGCCTCAATGACACTTCATCGTCGCTGTTGAACTGCTTGCATTACCAGAAAGCTACTCAGGGTTGGATATTAATGTTACTTCTGACCAGGGCTTGCGACCAGTCGACATTGAGTTGTATTATCGCTCACCACCGGACACAATCGGATGGTTGCACATGAATTAGACAAAAATAAAGAATTTTCAGCTACCGGAATGGTTCTGAATCTCGTTCTCAACGAGGAATTCCACTACAGTTCCCCGCTCGTTTAACGTATGTAACTGAATTTACACATTGGACAGTATTTGCTATCTGGTATGTAAATTACACTCCGGGTATTTTTCTCGTAACCATTTACGTATGTGCTCTGAACATTGTAACTTTTCATTGAGCTCTTTGGATTATTTGCCCTCTACTGCCTTCCAGACTTCAATTTTATACATCAGTGTTAAACTGCATTTATCACACTTTGTCTGCAAACTGAGCTTATTATCACGATAAATCAAGGAGAATATCTAGTCTTTTACCAAAATGCATATGTTTTAAAAGACGTAGGTCGTAAGTTTATATCTGAAATCTGTATCATCTCACGGAGAATGTGAGAGACATTAAGTAATAATACAAATTGCACTGGTAAATATTTATCATTCATTTCGCAAACAAACAGAGGTCTTCGAAATCCAGGTAGTCCAGAAAAAGCAGACTTACTTACTTACTGTCTTTCACACTACATATGCCATTCTGTTCTAATTCGTAATCGTACCGGCTAAAAAGAATAGGAAGCTTCGACAAACAAGACACTAGGTAATCTCACCAAAAGCATGTACCTAGATAGTCTGTTTAAAAAATAAATTTAAAAATCATCCATTAGTAACCACATATTTTCCCTTGACCTCAGTTATATCTATGTTCATGAACAAAACTAGTGTTTATCTGAAAACACTTCACCTGGAGTTAATGCAAAATTCAAACAATTTTAAAGTACATGTCTATATCAATGGATTTTTGTAAAATTTTAACAGTGAACTAAATCAAATATGAATTTTATAAAACGAACTGGTATTGAATTTGTACTGAATAAGATGCAATCATTAAAACAAAATAAATAAATAAAACTGGGCCAAACATTTATATTAGATGGATTAAAAAAAGTGTTCACCTCCTAACAAATTCTGCAAGGAAATACCATTGAAGAAAGAAAATTCCATAATTCAGGGCAAAATTACCCTCCAGAAAATGTAAAAGAGAGGCTGTATTTAAATAAATCTCGTCAGGAAACACAATTTTAATACTCTTTTGTTCTAAGAAAATACTGTACACTGATATTAAAGTTTGAACCATCCTTTTTAAAACCTATGTGCTTTTGGATTGTCATGACGTTTCGTACAAATTTTACTAAATTCTCCTCCTCATATAAGAATATTTCTGGCTTCAAGAAAAGTTTAAATCTAGTAAAGCTTTGCTCATTATTGAAATAGAATCATGCATGTTTAACACAAATGTATCATGGATCCAAAGGGTGCTTCATGGTATCGATATGCAAAGAACTGAACAACCTAATGCGTACTGAAACATTTAAAAGTATACATCGCACTTAATGCAAAAGTATTCTCATATCTTTAGGACACTGAAACTATTTGAATATATACAGTATACATAGTACTTTATACTGTTAACGTAGGAAAATTTATTTCCAAATGAAAAGAGAAATATTTATTTAGTAACAGCTGTATCGTGGTAGTTTTGAGAATTGAAGAATTCGATGAAGCTTCGTGTGAACGCATGTCTTGGTAGTTTGTCCTACCGTATGTGTGCTGCAGCACTTACATTTTGAAAAAAATATTTACGGTATGTTCAGTAATATCTGGTTTATTAATTTCTGTCCTTGTAAACTGCTTTATTTTCTAATCACAATAATACGTCAAATTAATTCAAATCTGCCCTCTTTCTTTAGAGGTGGAAAAGTATATGTCTCTTCCACTGCAAAACGAGGCTTTGTTTTTAAATCAGCAGCAGCTTGTGGAAATTTCTCAATGGTTCCTAGTACCTTCTTAGGTTTGTCTTCATCAATATCATAAATTCGCAATCGTAGCGGCTAGAAATGAGTAGCCTAATGTAATAAAGCCTGTGACTCCACCTGCATGCTGATAATCATATAATCCGCAATAAGACATATGTCAAAATATATGATGTTATGATATTTTCTCCCATGCAGGCGTACTTTTCAAACGGTTCATGCTCGTCCCAACGTTTCCCATAACGTGCCTGTTGCACCATATCGTACGAAATTTCGTCAAAACATTTTCATATGAAGTTGAGTCTTGACTAACAGAAAATCCACCTTTCAGGAAGCCCTTTTTAACTGCTTTTAAGAAATACATCACAAAGCAGTTCATTGCAAAGACATTGAATCTGTCAGAATAAAAATGAAGGGAATATCCTGTTCAAAACAACGAATGTCATCAAAAACGTTTATCTCCGTCACTGTGCTGTCGTACATCTAATCATTCCTTCGACTATTTTGTCGGAGCTTAGTTGTTGTATTTGGAGAAAAGAACACTGCCACTTTCAAATCAGTGATATTACAGTATACGCTACATTTATCCGTATTCAGGCATCTTACATTTCGTTACTTCAAAAACTTCTGCTTTAGTTGTTTTTACCTTTAACTAAAATATTATCTCATTCATTCAAGTCATTTTGTTAAAATTGTATTTTACCAGCAACGTTTTAATGCCCTCGAAATATGGATGTTTAGCGGATTTACTAATAGCACGTAAAGCAAATTTTTAAGCAATACCTGACCCGCGCAAAAAAAAAAAAAAAACTGACAGCCTTTCTTTAAAACGGTTGCCGACTCTAAATTTCGTAACTTTCATGCATAGGGTAAGGTCAGAAACCGCTCAGCCAGTCAGGCCTGTTTCGTATGCAGTTAAAATATAACAAACGTTGTGTTAGGTTTCGAAAGTGAGCGTGATTCTTCACTACGAATATCGATCGCGGTTGTTAGTTACGTTGCTGTGTCCTAAAAGGATGGTTTTTGCAGTTTATGCTAGGGCTATCTTTTCACCGCTGGAGGTTACAACTTCAGCACTGGAATTCATGAAGATTTGCAGAATGTAATAAAAATTGTGACATGTCTTCCAAATGCATATCTCTTAATGAACTATCGTTAACTCGTGGTTTTCAAATCCTTCACATCAGCAAAATTTCAGTTTAGGCTTCTATGCGGTTCTCATCCGTTTACGAGACGGTGTAAAATACTAAAAGCACAAACAGCTTCAATTTTCTGAAGTTTTTTTCAACTGTAAGCATTGTACTTCGTATAATGTCGAATTGCGCCGCAATTGCTGTTTTATTCTAAATATCATCATGTACTTCGCTTATGATGGGCCCTAAAATTTCATTTTTCTAAGAATTGTTTTCCTTTGGATAAAAAATTGTTCAACTTTACGTCCCATAAAAACATGAACAGAAGGTTTGCAAAATGAAAAGAAATGAAATCTCTTGAAAAATAAAAGTAAGAAAATGAATGCTCCTAAATTATCTTTTTCTTTAATAAGGAAGGAATTATACCTGCGTATGTCAATAGATCTGAGATGGAATGAGTTGAACCCTAACAAAAGCATCACCCATTCTGAAATTATTGGTTTTGCGTTGAAGCAGGAGACGCGGCTACTGGGTCTTCTTCTTCAACAAGAGTTATCTCGTCCACTTTTCATCTCCATCATTTCCCAGTCAGAACGAATATTGAGAAAGTTACCCTAGCATGCTTCAGAATAAACTGGGTAACCACATTCCATTTTGAAATACATTTTTATTTAATTTTTGGATTACAGATTTATGTGTTTTTTTTATTTTTATAGCAAATACAAAATGTAAATGCTTCGTACAAACTGTTCTTGCGATTTTCTGTAACATGCAGTGCAATTAAGGTTTTCACCAAATTTCATTTAAATTGCTTCCATGCTTTCTTTTTTAACAGCTTTTCAAACCTTTTATTACTTTAAGGCAACCAGTGTATACATTTCAGTCCTCTACATTCTAAAAAATACTTATCTTCTCAATAGAAAAGATCAATTTTGTACTTTAGATATTCCTTCCGTTGGTCTCATAGCTCATGTATATTCATTTTATGTCAAATACATACTTTTATATTATACTATTTCTTTTAATCAGCTGATATACACTATCTACTAACAAGTAATTGGACACCAGTGATAGCAAAGGGAAACAAAGTTTATTCAACTTCAAGAATTGGTGAAGCCTCCACGAGCGGCGATTACAGCTGCGACCGTCCTGGGCATACTCTCAACCAGGCGTTGTACGACGGCAAGCGGTATTTTCTTCCACTCGGCTTGGAAAAGACAGGTCAGTTCCTTCACCGATTTCGGACGGTGGGGGTACCCCTTACGTCGACGCTTTAACTCGTCTCACAGGTGCTCGATAGGGTTAAGGTCCGGGCTCTGCGGCGGCCAGTTCATTCGATTAACCCCAATGTCACAACACCAAGCCATAGTGAACCTCGCAACATGACAGGTGGCATTGTCATTCTGAAAGGAACATTGGTCCACCCCGTAAAACTGCCACAACGTAGGAAGCGCATGGTCATCCAAAAATGGTGCAGTAGGTCCCGGCGTTGAGTTTCCCAGGAATTGCGACCAAGGGTACCGTGCCATACCAGGAGAAACACCCCCATACCATAATTCTACCGCCGCCGAACTTCACAGTTGGCACAATACATTCCGGCAGGTGGCGTTCTCCAGGCACACGCCAAACCCAGACCCTGCCATCTAAATGGTAGAGGGTGAACCTTGATTTGTTACTCCAGAGAACTTGTTTCGACTGTCAACGCTCCGCTGTCGACGTTCTTTGCACCACGTTAGCCGAGCAGCGCTATTGGACTTGGTGATCAAAAATTGTGGGCGGCAGCACGTCCATGATAACCGAGCAGATGACTTTCCTTACGGATGGTATTCATCGGAAGAACACTCCCGGATGCCTGTTGAAACTCCTTGCTAATGTGGCGCATCGATTTTGTGCGGTTCTTCCGAATTTCTCTGGCCAGTACCTGTCGGTCTCTAACTTCCAGTTTTGTGGGTCTGCCGGGTCGGGGCACATTCCGACAGTCACCTCTCATCTTCCACTTGCAAATCACGTTGGCCACTGTCAATTTTGGGTACTTTAACTCGCTGGATATGTCACGTATAGATCTGCCATTTCTGCGATACCCGACGATTACATCTTTCCTGAAATCGGAGAGCTCCGAACTGCGTGGCATCTTGCATGAGACTGGTTGAGTTGTTGTTTCCCACACGCTATTTAAAGGCGGCGGCCGTGACGTGTATCAGGACCGCAGATACCGTCGATTGCAGGGGTGTCCAATTACTTGTTGGTAGATTGTGTACATTGAAAACAGCTGAAAAACTTCAACGAGTTTAACATGTCTGGTGTTTACTCCATGGTAATACATAAAATACGTCTCCATCCTCCAAGGAAAATTCCGCCCCATGACAGAAGCGACTTGCATATCTGGAAATGACATAAATGAACAACGTTATTCAAGCCCAGCACAACTTCAGTCACCCTAAAAATGAACAATTCGTCGCATTAAGCTCAAAGGATTGAATGCAACAATTTAAGGTACGCATAGCATTACCTGCAATGGAGATTTTTCTGCACACGTGTAAAATATCTTAATATATCATGTTATTGTCCGCTGATGTATCTGAGATAAAAATCAAATGTACCAGATAAACGCCATTCCGTGCTTACCCTTTACGGTGCTAGACATAAACATATATATGAAAATAAATATGTATAAACGAGAAAAAACACATGTTTTTCAAATCCATCAATTTCTGATTTCTTAAATAATTAACGTAATTTATGTGGTAAAGTTATTTTAGTGAGAAAACAATTCGTTATTTCATTTCTGAGATATTTTTTTCCAAATGCGGATCATAATGGAATTTATTAAAAAGAGCAAGCATTTAAAGTAATTATTCTGACTCCTCCCCTTAAAAAAAAAAAGAAAAACTAACAACATTTCTAATAAAAAAAATTGAATAATTAAATTTACATAAGTAAGCTCAGGAAGTTGGTGGTAGCGTATCCGCTCTCTGTGCCATAGAAAAAAATTAAATGTGAGCTTAGAAGCCTCGAAATGAAAAAAACAGTGGGATAGCCTATAAACGGAAAAAAATAACTAGAAACCTATTACTCCCAAAAATGTTTACCTACCCAATTTAGCACGGGTAGAAACAAACACACACACACACAAACCAAAATGTGGTGTGACTCCCCACTCCTACTAAGAGAAGCACTTGTTTCTTCTCTTAGGAATAGGGAGGAATCATTACACCCTGAGGAAGGCTAGCCTAGGAGCAGGAATTCTCTTCAAAGAAAAGGAAATGATCAAGTTTCCTATTTTTTATTACTTTTTATTTTTTTTAAAATGCTCAAGCAAATAAAACCTGTTTTTTGGTAAATAATTACGAAAAAGCATTATTTAAAGCAACAGATCAAGTCAAATGTAACGAAACACATGTCCTTTGTTTCGTTCCTTACACTGCAGTTCTTTTTTACTTAAATCAGTTTTACGCGCAATGTGTTTTCTGATGATTATTCGTAACAGGTTTTAATCTTTGCATACGGAAACAAGATTTCTAGTTTGCGTTCACGTTCCAATACAAGCACGTTAAACAAATCAGAGATGCTACCTTTCGGTGTTTTGCTGCTATGAGGACACAGGTTTCATATTTGAATTCTTAGAAAGAGAAAGCGAAAGCAGTGTGCAAATTGTCACAGTTTTAAGAGCTAAAGTCTCCATGAACAGATTTAATTTTCAGCTTGCAGTTAGTACAGTTTCTTTGACGTCATTTAGCAACAATAAATTTTAAAGGTGAATCCAATGAATAATGAAATTCAACTTTTTCTGCATTAAGAAAAAAATGTGCATGCTTCAAATGACTTAGTTTTCAAGTTTAATATCGTTCTTGCTGCTCTTCTTTGGTGGTAAATATTCAGTCCTCGTTTGGCTGTGTTTCGCCTGCGCTTCGCATTTTCCTATGAAATTTCAGTTATACAAAAGGATATATTTGCAAAATCTGCAAAAAGAAATGCCTTTTTACCAAAAATATGTAAATTTATCTTTAATTTATGAAATTGTCTTGTTTCTCCATATGTGCTACAAATCTATAAGCTTTGAAAATCTCATGCTGTGTCGTAATATGTAAGAGTTTGTTTTGTGTCTTTCATTCTTTATTCCTACATTCCATTTGTGCTACATATGCGTATGGTTTATGCTGTGTCGTAATATGTAAGAGTTTGTTCTGTGTCTTTAATTCTCTATTGCTACATTCCATTTGTGCTATATATGCGTATGATTTTCAGCGGAAAGGATCACGTTCTTTAAACAATGTTGGATACATCGGAATTAATAGCATACAAACAATGAGAGCCAATGTGTATATTCAGTTGATAAATAAAACGTTTTAGTTCTAAAGATATTATTAGGGTCTCTCGCCCTCTCTCCCTCTCTCTCTATCTCTCTCTCTCTCTGATCAGCATTCTGTAATTATCTCCAACCTATGAAGCTGACAGTAAAACACTGCGTTCGAAGAGCATCTTAGTAGAGAAAATAAATATTTCAGGAAATACAGATATACTAAATAAAATGTTGCCCCTACATATTCACATTTGTTTCAAACGCACTTAATTGTCAACAAAGCAGTAAAGTTACTGAGAGGTTGATTTTACCTAAAAATAAATAATTCTTCATAGCGGCAGGATATCTACTTACTGCAACCGTGAAGAAGTCAGTTAATGCAATTATCATTTTACCGTTGAAAAAATGGAACAGCCTTCTGAGAGCAAAACTAAATCGCTGTCTTGTCTAAAATTGATTTCTGTCTTCTTTTCACATTGGAGCTCACGAAATGTAAAGGTAATTTCGGAAATAAGTAATCCTTTTTGAACCTTACCTTTCACGATTTTACATTAATAAAGTACCTTCCGAATATTTAAATCTAGCACTGGAAGAAAGTATATTCCATATGGCAGCATATATCAGACCAAAAATGCACTATCGTGTGGTGATCGAAGTACTTTATTCATGTGCTGGTATATGAAATGCTTTGTCCCTTTCATGAGCGATTTCCCGTCGTTATTATATGCACATGACACACAGTGGCGGCACATGGCCGAAATTATAGGGGTGGGAAGCTTTATTTCTTTTTGGATTCAAAGCGTTTGTTTATAATTTACTATTTTACAATTATTAAATTTATGATTTCACGAATTCATCATGTGAAATGCGCCGTAAAGATTCATCAATATTTCACTAAAAAAGAACGTTTTATGTATTCTAGCAGACGACTAAGAACATGCTTTTTATATTTTCTTCCTGATTCCTACATAATGCTTTTCTCTATCAGCATAGCAATTTTGGGCCATTTGAGAACTTCTAAACCAGTTTCGGTGTATATCTATTGCATTGAAATCCACTGCTTACTTAAAGGTTTCTCTGAAGATTAAAAAAACGTTTAAAGAGAAAATATTCTTAATCTCAAATGCAAATTCATAAACAGCTCTGCCTCAGCAGACGTCGAAAGAAAAAAGGTGTTGAAGTCTGTGTACATTCAATATTTGTGTTAATCTAAATATAATTTCCATGGCGCTTCAGACGTCAGAATTCGAATGCGAAACAGATCTGTAATATTTAGAGACAAGTATCTTTAACGTTTGCCAAGCTATCATTATCGAAGTAATACAGGACTTTTCCACTTTCTTGTATACTATGGTTTCCTCTATGCAAATGATAACACGCTATTTAATATAGCTCATATCATGTTCGCAAGCTCGAGGATTGTGGTAATCTATGTCTCTCAGAAGCTTCAATGTCCTTTGTCTTTAATCCTATTAAGTGAATTTTAGTTACGTTAGTTTCAATTGAACTGTAGAAGGCATTGAACACGCACAAGTGTTATTCGTCCCAAAGACACTTCCGGAAAATTCTGACATTTTGAATGAACGTTGGAAGTCACGACCTCCAAGTCATTTGAATCACTTCATTTTTATTTTTCCACTTACACGCTGAGCTATTGCTCACAACAGCTCAGCTTGTAAGTGAAAATCATCACTAGGAATAAGAAATATACGAGGCTCGTTTTGGACCCTCGGTACGTTGTAATACCTCTCAATATACCGCATGTCCAAAATAAAACTCGTATGTTTATTATTCATACTGAAACAGTGCAGTGTTCCCTCATATGAGAAACTTTTGTATATAATTTTATATATTTTCTGCTTTAGGTTAAAGGTATGTGCTTACTTTCCTTGTTGTCCATAATCATTTTTTTTGCAAGATTCATCGCACTTTGGAGCAGCTTATTAAAAATCTAGCTAAACACAAGTTTCTAGGAGATTAATATGGGTCCGCTCTAACGATGATTTCGTATGTAGAGAAAGACTACTCACAATTACAGGTAACATTAGTATCGTAGCTTTATTTCATGAATAATTGTTATCGTCTAAACTTCACTAACAGGTTCATTACATGCGAATAAGGAATTCACACAAAAAAGGAAAAAAACGAAGACACATGTTAATTCGAAATGTGGGTTTACCTGGATTTCGGCTACTCTCTTATTCTCTCATGCAAACTCACATAAAGTTAGGATGAGGATAAATCATCAGATGTTTTATTAAAATTTTCAACATGAGCTTATATATGACTTTCAAAATATTTCTTCAGCAAGTCAACAAATTCTTCTTTTTTCAGTTGATGAACACAGGATCACTCAGTTGAGAAAAATTTCATTACTTGTGTGTGCATTGTTTTTTTCTTAGCCTAGGAGTAAATAACCTTACTTCGATCGAAATGTTGTCGGATAATGTTGCTGGATATTACTGAAATTTTCGCATTGGAATAACCCAGTATTGTTCATCTGAATATTTTTTAAATACCTCCTGAAATTCAGAATTCGGGCTAAAATTAAATGCAGCAGCTTCTTTTTCTCCAATCTTGTAATCCATAGTATATATGATAATCCATATACATACAGTATGTATGTAAAGCAGATCACAGTATCACAAATTTAACGAAACCATTTTGATTATGCATTTTTCCAATTTTATTACCTGATATTCAAGTCCTGCCTTATTACAAAGAAATCCGTCGATATTCCTTGCTTTTTGTTGGCTACTTATATCTCATTTATGTGTTGGTTAATAAACAAGTGAGACGGAGAAATACTTGAGAAAGAGCAAAGCCAATTGCAAGTGTACGTCGATATTCCTTGCTTTTTGTTGGCTACTTATATCTCATTTATGTGTTGGTTAATAAACAAGTGAGACGGAGAAATACTTGAGAAAGAGCAAAGCCAATTGCAAGTGTAATCTCCACTGTTTAGCTTACAACCTCTTTTAGGAAAAACAGAAGTTTCCCAAAACAATGGTTTTGCATTTATTTTTAAATTTCCATTTCATTAAACCCAGTCTTGTTGAATTTTAAAAATAACAGCAGTAAAACTGGCAGACAATGTAAGATGAATATAGCCTTTGTGAGACTATTTTTTTAACATAGTTTCTATATTAAACATTACAAGACTATGATTTGAACTATGTTACATATACTATCTTTTCCAAGTTAATTACTGCAAGTAAAATTGCACAAATTTACATCTTCAAATTAACGGTCTTCTTTTTGTGTGTAATAAATTTCATCAAATATCTCTGTGGAACTTTCTAAAGTTTCGCAATGAAGAAATAATTTAGGGTAAGTGCATTAGTATTAAAAAATTGCTTCGGAAATCTGTACCATACTGTTAAAGCGAAGAAAATGTTCCTAAATTTTCACTTTTTCTCACTCATCCGAAAGAGCGCAGGTAACATGCGGGACGCAGATTAGCCGAAAGGAAGGCATTTTCTGTGAATAACGGAAATAAATTGTTCAATTTTAAATCAGAGGACATAATGAGAGAAAAAAATGCAAAGACGAATTACAGTAGTAGGATCTAGGTAGAAAACCAAAAGGACAAATATGCCTATTAAACGCAAAATATTGCCTCTGAGCAGTTTCACGTAATCTTGGACACTCTCTTCAAAGTTATTTGTAATTTTACCTCACGGCACCTGTTTGCTGTCGGTCTCACGGCCGTATTTAGTCATAGGTGGAGTTCACCACCCAATTACGGTTGCACTCCCAATCAAGCCGACTCCCAAGAGTTCGCAACCGAGAGAGACCGAGCAGCAATGGGCCTCGCACCCACTCTGGGAAACTGCCTCAGTCAGAGGGACTTGCTTCAAGGTCAGACTCCTGGTACGCTCCATAGAGCCGGATGAGGTAAAAAGAGTAAGAATGCTCAAAACGTTTTAATAAGGTTTTCAAATTTGTAAATAAGGTAAATAAAAGCACATTGATATCGAGAAGGAAGCTACCACAAGTAAACGTTAGTTTTCGTTACGGATATTAAACAAACTACACTGAAGAGCAATTGAATTAGAAATACCTTTCTGGTAACGTGTAGCACCACGTTTCGGACTAACGAGGGCGGCGATTAGCCTCGGCATGGACTCGACAAGCCACCTCAAACGATATAAAGCCATACGGATCTACGACCCCTGAAGAAGCTCCCACAGTTCACGAAGATTTGATGGAGGGGTCAAAGCCTCGAACATCTCTCTCGATGGCATCCCAGATTTGCTCGATGGGATTGAGGTCAGGTGACCTAGCTGGCAAGGAAGCGAGGTTACGTCGGTGGAGTGTTCATCCAACCATTCGGATACAATTCCGGAGCAATGGTACGGTGCATTGTTTTGTTGTAGGATGAGATCCGCAGTGGGATGTTGACGACGCACAAACGGTACAAAATATTCGTCCAGGATATCACGGTAACGTTGACCTGCAAGGGACGATATCTCATTACCAGGGGTCACATTTCACTCCACGTAAACAGTCCCCAGAAGAGAATTTCACCCCCACCAGCTTAAAGAGTACCCTGCTGGCAAGAACGATCCATCACTTCATGTGCTTTGCACCGTACTCGTATCGCATGTGCTTTGCACCGTACTCGTATCCTGCCATCCGCATTTTATAACGTGAATCTCGACTCATCAGTCCAGGCAACATGTTTCCACATGTCTACGGTCCAGTGGCGATGTTCCCGCGTCCATGCTAATATTTTACTCTGTGATGAGTGATCAACAGCGGTACCCTCGTGAGACGATGGCGTCTGTACTGCAGAGCGAGCAGATGGTTCTGGATGGTGTGGCTGCTTACACGTTTTTGTGCACCAGGGTTAAATTTCCGAGTTAGTTCTTGCACTGTGGCCCGTCTGTCCGCTGTTACAATGCTAGCTAGCCGACGATGACCACGCTCATTCACACGCTGTTGTCCACAGCTATTGGTCCTTGTAGGGATGGTTTTATTGGATTCGATATACTCACGGTGCACCCGTGACACATTGGCTCGTGAAATTCTCAGTGCCTGCACGATTTCCGAGATGGAGTGACCCATTCGTCGGGCACCGACAATTTTCCCCGATCAAAAAACGCTTAGATCCTTCGTCGTATCCATACTGCGTCCGACTCTTACTGTTTCCGGTCGCATCCCTCCTTATATTGTCGGATTGCTGCATACGTCATGCCGTTTCCGTTTAAAGGCCCGCCCGCAGCGCCACATTTGTATAACGCCAGCTGTCTCTAACTCAATTGCTCTTCAGTGTATGCACTGAGGATCAGTAGGCAAATTTTAACGCTTTTTTCTTAAACGAATACAGAGAAGAATGCACTCAAAAATAAAGCTGAACGAGTATTGATATCCTCATTAGAAAAGTTGTGTTCATCATTTTAATTGAATTCCGTTTGAGTTATTCTTTTTTACGAGTAGGGAAAGCAATACATTAGCAGAGGAAAACTTTGAAAATGAAAAGAAAAATAGGTGTTAAAAATCATTGCAGACGACAGAATAACAGAAAAAGATATATATTTCAAGATATTGTGTAGCATCACTAATCAAAACTTTTGAAACCGATCGGAATTCTGGCGGCCGAACATCAATAAATAGAGCAAAACATTTTTTTAATGAGGTAGCTCCCTAATCTCTAGGATCGTGTGCGTACTTTGGTGAAATAACACAGCTTTTTGTATGGCATTCAACTGGTTCCAGGTAATATCTTCTGAACCTTAATCAGTCGTGACGGCTGTATCAATATCGTAAGCATTCCGGGCTTGAAGCGGGTAAGATTTTCATGACTCGTGAGACCAGTATTGCTGTTTGAACAACGTAACTTGCGTTTCACATAATTACAAGTAATCGCTTTACAAGGATTCCCGACTTGTTTATATTGATCAACAATAGAAGTTGCATCTTCTATTGTTGATCAATATAAACAAGTCAAAAGTCATCTTCTATTGTTGATCAATATACAACAAGTCTGTTTGAACAACGTAACTTGCGTTTCACATAATTACAAGTAATCGCTTTACAAGGATTCCCGACTTGTTTATATTGATCAACAATAGAAGTTGCATCTTCCTCCTCCGCGGAAGGCCCCGGGTGTTCCATACTTAAGCATAACGCTACTTTCTCCAAATTATGCGCCAGATGTGTCTGCATATACGAATCAGGAATTAAAATTTCTTGCCAGCAGAAAATCATTACAGTTTCTGAATGTTAATCTACGGTTCAATGACGTCATGAGATTGCCTTTAGTGTTAACGCATGAGTTATTAGCCAAATTATATTAAATATTGCTCAGGTCACAGTGAAAGACATATTTTTCATTTCCTCTTTACTCTGAGTTTTCTTTGTATTAAAACAAAAGTAATAAACTGCTACGTACTACGCAGCATTTTGTCATTTGAAGAAATGCTCTCACATGCAAGTATGCCCCACAATACACCCACTTGCATTACAGCAGTCGGAGTTACACAAAAAATGGCTGAAAATTTGAGATTTTCGTATTCTTGTGGTTTTAAATGAAAAATATATTTTCGTTTTAATTCAAGCGCAAAGGTTTCTATATCTAGGTGGTCCTCGTGAAGATCGGAAAACGACGGAAGCGGGACAGGTAATGATCTCTACGGTCTCTTCTATTTGGAGTACTGTGGAGACAGTGCACACCATGCTTTATAGAGAGCGTTCCAAGATTCCGCTATATTAGACTTTTTGCAATTCAACATTTTCATTTTTTGTGAAATTTTAACGTTTCTCGCATGATGACATGGTCTATCTGAGGAATTTATGGTAACACAGACTTAAAATAAAGTTTAACCAACCATCTTGGCAAAAATATTTCTTTATGCATTCACAAAAACGTGTAGGTGCATCACAATACACAACGAAGATTGAAAAAAGGCAAAACACAATCACTTGTGTTGAGTAAAATATGTATCGAAACTTGTCAAATCTGAAACATTTATCCATTATAGTCAAATATGAGTATGCAGTAATGATTTTTATTTTAAATTAGCATATATTGTGGCATAAAGATGATATGTGATTCAGAAAAATGATAAGTATGGGATGCAAAGTTTAAATATGTTCTTTTTAGCAAGAATTTGCGCTTGTGTCTGTGGCGTTTTCTTTCTATTCTTGCTAAATATGTTCTATTTAGCAAGAATTTGCGCTTGTGTCTGTGGCATTTGTGGACTTACTCAGGGCTTTCTCCTTAAATTTTCCAGAAGTAGTCGTCCATTTTATTTTGTCCCACCCCACTTTGATTGCACTCTTGCATCGTCATGAGGTCTTGATGGAAGCGATTTTTCCTGATCATCATTAACAGCCAATCTTGTCGGATAATTGATTAAGGCGACCATTCAGGAAATAGAGCTTGATGCTCATGTTAAAAACCCAAGATCTTGAAAAGCCAATACTATTCTAGCAACGAGAACCTCATATATATCTGCCTTTTTGTTACCAAGAAAGTTTTGTATAACTGCCACGAAAGACAGTCATTCTGTTTTCTCCTTTTCTTTCATCTTCCTGACAAATTCCTCTTAACGTAGAAGGCACGAATTTGAGGTCAATGGAACACACGCGATTTGAACTTCTGGAAAGGGAAAGCTTGAAAAGCAAAGACTACTGCATGTGTTGAAAACATTCAATATAGGTACTTAATGACTTCACAAACTGTTTCATCATGCTGAGCTTGATACGCAGTGCGGGAAAAATAACCTTCTTTCGGCTGATGATTGGGTCATTCACCATGTTTGGCATGATTGCTTCTAGATTTCCGCGGATGGGCCACTCCTTCTGGGTCCAGTGTTCCTATCGAGCTCTGCTGTCCCCCATACAGAGAAAGCACAAAAATTCCTGAAGTATTTCGGTTGTCCAAGGCGGAAGTTGACCATTTTCAGGTCCAAACAAATGACCCAGTTGTGCTCTCGGTATTTTTGAGTAAGTCAATGAGCATTTTTACGTCATTATGTTTTTCTCGTAAATGCACTGAGCGACCAACAGCAACCGCTCCGTAAAAATTGCTTTTGTGCAAGACAACAGAATTGAAGTAACGGTTTGAGTTGCTTACAAATAAATAATTGGCATTCTATTGCACTATAAGGGATAACACCTATTGCCTTAGAAGACCTGGGATATCATGGCTGTATAAAAAATATTTTTTCTTCTGCAAAAAGGTCCACATGAATGGGGACCGACTGAAGAAAGAAATTTAACAAAGAGTTCTGTGGTGACCTTCATTCAGTAGTGAAATGATAATGGTTGATGATGAGCAAGATGTTGACACATAATGTTCTGAATTCTCAAAAGATTGTAATAATGTTCATCAATTGCTAGAATGCCGTCGTTGCACGATATCAGATGAAATTCAAATTTAACGATGGAAAATTGCCTTTTTATTACACTGAATCAAAAGCTGAAAGTCAAAATCACATCACTAGATCTTTCATGCTGGCTCCCAGCACATCCTCAGGTGAATTCTAAAACAGGTATCGTAAAAATTTGAAAAAGAGTCCACCGTGGAACGTCGCTTTTGTTTATATACATCGCGTTCAGCACACGAATGACTTCAAAAACGTCACCGTACTCTGACTTATGATTGTTGTGTCTTAATTGTTATTGGGTGAGTTCCGAAATCAAGTTCGAGTTATTGGTTTATTTGCTTCTTCTTGTTCGAAATTAACTGCATCCAAGTTGGAGGTATGAATCTGGGTATTTCATCGTTACAGCATTTATCAGCGTTATTGACGATGTGTAAACTCTCCGCTAGCAAAGTCGCATTTTTGTTTTTGTGAGAAGAAATAACTCTTGCCTCATTCCACAGAGGGATGTGAGCTCCCTGGTTAACTAATCTTGCAAGTGCTGTAGAGTTTGAATGTGTTTTGACACTGTACTTGTGTTCCGCAATACGAAAGTTCAAGTTCCTCATGGTGGATCCAATATAAATTCGATCTATGTCAACAGTATCCAGGGCCTGTAAAGGTATTTTGTAAACTCCGAATCTGCTATTACTCGGAATTGGGTCCCGATCTTTTTTAATAGTTGACATTAGGTTGTTTGTTTTAATTCCAAAATTCAAGTTGTATTTTTTACAGGAAGATTTAAGTATATTCATAACTTTCGGAATATAATCCAGTGACCCAACATATTTGCGTTGACTGGATTCTTTAGTTAATGTAGAAAAGTTTGTGCTTCTTATTTTTCGATGGATCCGGTTTACAATATTTCTGGGGTACCCATATTCGTCTGCTATGGCATTTATTTCATTTAATTCTCGTCTCCTAGCAGAAACGCTTGAGCAATGTGTGTATGCTCTACGGATGAGAAACTGGAATGCAGATAGTTTATATGTATTAGGATGTGCTGAATAATATGGTATAATTGCTGATGTTGCACTGGGCTTGCGGTATACTGAAAAAGAAATAATTTGTGATATAGGGTTTCTCTTTAACAGAAAGTCTAAAAAGGGATAGTACAATTCTTTCTAGTTCAACTGTAAAATTAATTGAGGTAATCTGCGAAGACAACAGTTCAGCAAATTTATATAAGGAATCTACGTCATGGTTCCAAAAGACAAGAATATCATCTATGTATCGTAGATATAGGCACGGAGCTACAGGAGTAAGTTGTAAAACTCTTTCCTCTAAATCTTGTAATACAATCTCTGCCAGGAAAGGTGAGAGTGGGGAGCCCATAGGTGCTCCTTCCTTTTGTTGGTAAATGACATCTTGAAATTTGAAATAAGTTCTTTTGTAAACCAATTTCAGTGCTTCCAGGAAAGCTTGGATTTCCAGATCATTCATGGTTCCCAAGGATTGTAGTTTTTCTTCTATTAACTCATGTGCATATGTTATCGGTACACTTGGGAACAATGACTCGACGTCCAGTGACGCAAACCAAAATGGAGAGCTCCCTGGTACAAAGTCTTTAATTTTCTTTAAAGCTGCAACAGAACTGGGTACTGAATAGGTTGAATTAGTAGTTAAAGGTGATAACAATTGTACTAGAGCTTTTTCAAGCGGTCTCAGAGAGTTAGTGACACCTGAGACAAGTGGACGAATCGGGTAACCAACTTTGTGGATTTTTAGTCTTCCGAAAAGTTCTGGGATTCTAGGTCCAATTGTTGGGTATAAAGTTCGGGTGAACGATGTAGGTAAATTACTATGATTTCTCAATCTGCTTAAAGCATTCACAGTTGCTGCTGTAGGATCTGATTTTATGACACTATGAGGAATTTTGTTGATGGCTTCTAAGACCTTAGTATGGTAATCCTTTCTATTCATAATAACGATTTTATTTGTTTTGTCGGCAGCTACTATTGCTATGTCAGGTTGATTTTTCAAGTTCTTGAGTTGAAATTGTTCCTTGGCAAATTGTGTATTGTGGTCCCTTGTTGTACTTCTTTGTTTCAGGTTTGTGATAGCTTTTGCTATCTTGATTCTGACTGAGTCTTGATCAGAAGAAGGTAATGTACTGATGATATTTTCAACTTGAGGAATAGTTTTAAACAAATTATTATGCATCTTGGGAAAAGCGAATTTTGGGCCCCTTTGTAATGCTGAAGCTTGTAAGTCATTAAGTTGCAAGGAACTAAGATTTACGTAGGTTGAATGGACAGACCGGTTAACTGGTTGATACATGGAATGCCTAGATTGTACTTCGTCAGCGACTAGATTTCGAAGTTTATGAATTTGACGACTCTCATAACGTTTTGCCTCTGTGCTGAAAATGGCTAAGTAAGATATTAGTAGCCGGTCTAAAATAATCGGATGGGTGGTCCTACAAAGATGGGAGTAAGCCACATAAGCTTTGCGTGAAAGATAATCTATTAAACCTCTTTTTAGTCGAATTTCGGCTGATAGCCTTTTGGTCTGTGCTTTAGACAAAATGGCTGCATCACGTCTTGATAAAGATTTATATCTCAAAGTTAAATATTTAGGTGTTACTTTTAAGTCCCTGCAGTTCAGAAGAGGCAAAACGTTATGAGAACGTTATTTTCAGCACAGAGGCAAAACGTTATGAGAGTCGTCAAATTCATAAACTTCGAAATCTAGTCGCTGACGAAGTACAATCTAGGCATTCCATGTATCAACCAGTTAACCGGTCAGTCCATTCAACCTACGTAAACCTTAGTTCCTTGCAACTTAATGACTTACAAGCTTCAGCATTACAAAGGAGCCCAAAATTCGCTTTTCCCAAGATGCATATTAATTTGTTTAAAACTATTCCTCAAGTTGAAAATATCATCAGTACATTACCTTCTTCTGATCAAGACTCAGTCAGAATCAAGATAGCAAAAGCTATCACAAACCTGAAACAAAGAAGTACAACAAGGGACCGCAATACACAATTTGCCAAGGAACAATTTAAACTCAAGAACTTGAAAATCAACCTGACATAGCAATAGTAGCTGCCGACAAAACAAATAAAATCGTTATTATGAATAGAAAGGATTACCATACTAAGGTCTTAGAAGCCATCAACAAAATTCCTCATAGTGTCATAAAATCAGATCCTACAGCAGCAACTGTGAATGCTTTAAGCAGATTGAGAAATCATAATAATTTACCTACATCGTTCACCCGAACTTTATACCCAACAATTGGACCTAGAATCCCAGAACTTTTCGGAAGACTAAAAATCCACAAAGTTGGTTACCCGATTCGTCCACTTGTCTCAGGTGTCACTAACCCTCTGAGACCGCTTGAAAAAAGCTCTAGTACAATTGTTATCACCTTTAACTTCTAATTCAACCTATTCAGTACCCAGTTCTGTTGCAGCTTTAAAGAAAATTAAAGACTTTGTACCAGGGAGCTCTCCATTTTGGTTTGCGTCACTGGACGTCGAGTCATTGTTCCCAAGTGTACCGATAACATATGCACATGAGTTAATAGAAGAAAAACTACAATCCTTGGGAACCATGAATGATCTGGAAATCCAAGCTTTCCTGGAAGCACTGAAATTGGTTTACAAAATAACTTATTTCAAATTTCAAGATGTCATTTACCAACAAAAGGAAGGAGCACCTATGGGCTCCCACTCTCACCTTTCCTGGCAGAGATTGTATTACAAGATTTAGAGGAAAGAGTTTTACAACTTACTCCTGTAGCTCCGTGCCTATATCTACGATACATAGATGATATTCTTGTCTTTTGGAACCATGACGTAGATTCCTTATATAAATTTGCTGAACTGTTGTCTTCGCAGATTACCTCAATTAATTTTACAATTGAACTAGAAAAGAATTGTACTATCCCTTTTTTAGACTTTCTGTTAAAGAGAAACCCTATATCACAAATTATTTCTTTTTTCAGTATACCGCAAGCCCAGTGCAACATCAGCAATTATACCATATTATTCAGCACATCCTAATACATATAAACTATCTGCATTCCAGTTTCTCATCCGTAGAGCATACACACATTGCTCAAGCGTTACTGCTAGGAGACGAGAATTAAATGAAATAAATGCCATAGCAGACGAATATGGGTACCCCAGAAATATTGTAAACCGGATCCATCGAAAAATAAGAAGCACAAACTTTTCTACATTAACTAAAGAATCCAGTCAACGCAAATATGTTGGGTCACTGGATTATATTCCGAAAGTTATGAATATACTTAAATCTTCCTGTAAAAAATACAACTTGAATTTTGGAATTAAAACAAACAACCTAATGTCAACTATTAAAAAAGATCGGGACCCAATTCCGAGTAATAGCAGATTCGGAGTTTACAAAATACCTTTACAGGCCCTGGATACTGTTGACATAGATCGAATTTATATTGGATCCACCATGAGGAACTTGAACTTTCGTATTGCGGAACACAAGTACAGTGTCAAAACACATTCAAACTCTACAGCACTTGCAAGATTAGTTAACCAGGGAGCTCACATCCCTCTGTGGAATGAGGCAAGAGTTATTTCTTCTCACAAAACAAAAATGCGACTTTGCTAGCGGAGAGTTTACACATCGTCAATAACGCTGATAAATGCTGTAACGATGAAATACCCAGATTCATACCTCCAACTTGGATGCAGTTAATTTCGAACAAGAAGAAGCAAATAAACCAATAACTCGAACTTGATTTCGGAACTCACCCAATAACAATTAAGACACAAAAATCATAAGTCAGAGTACGGTGACGTTTTTTGAAGTCATTCGTGTGCTGAACGCGATGTATATAAACAAAAGCGACGTTCCACGGTGGACTCTTTTTCAAATTTTTACGATACCTGTTTTAGAATTCACCTGAGGATGTGCTGGGAGACAGCATGAAAGATCTAGTGATGTGATTTTGACTTTCAGCTTTTGATTCAGTGTAATAAAAAGGCAATTTTCCATCGTTAAATTTGAATTTCATCTTATATCGTGCAACGACGGCATTCTAGCAATTGATGTTATTGGCACGAATTTCGTCAACGACTTCTGTAATAATGTTGTTCCTTTGCTGTTTCACAGTTTTTTCTTAAGTTCCAATGAACTTTTAGCAATTGCTTCCCTTCTGCTGCTGCGATTGAAAAGGATAGCCTGATTATAGTGAGGGGACATACTGTTGAGGGGTACGCAATTGTGATCGGTGAGCTTATCTTCTTAAGGGTGATTTCGTATATTTCTCATACTCTATAATTTGCTCATATTTATTTGCTTCCACATCAAGACACTCTGTCACCACTTAAGAACTATATATTTCTTATCACGAGAGGCTAATCATTTTGCCGTAAGGAAAGGCTAAACTATGTTAGTGGCACCAGTACGACCTCAAATTTTCCAGAATAGAATTTAAATATGATTTGTAGTAAAATATCATGAAATAGTTTATTTAATAGTTTTTCCTTTAATTTGTTAAGTTTCCATAGCTGAAAATTGAAAAATGAAGTTAAAGGGCTGAAGAATGTTGCATCCAGACGTAACCGATGTTAAGTAAGGCTTTTGTATTTATGTTTTATACCAAATCTATGCAATATTTCTTAACAAAACATTTTCCAGTTATTTATTAAAGAATTATATAGTATATGACGAGAGCTTTTATCAAAATTTAGTTTTTTAAAATTTTCGTATTTTTAAGGCACATTTTATAATTTTACCTAAAAGCGACACATTTTTATTTTTTATAACTTTAAAAATTTAGATATTTTTAATACGTCTCAGCTGTCTGTACAAATCCATCATATGTATTAGTGATAAATATTTCAGACTGAAACCTTTTTACGATTCAGAGAAAAATGCATCTAAACATTTGAAAAATAAGTTTAAGATAAACGCATTTAAGGTAAAAAAAAGACATTTTTCATACCTATAGGCATTTATTTAATAATTTCCAGCAGAGTACAAATATTCATTTGCAACTTCTTCCAGAAAATCAATTTTTAAGAATATTTTAATTTTATTTCTTGTTGGAGGGCTTTTTTTTCAGTTTCATTCATTTTTGGTTGTGCTACCTACAGTAGTGGCCAAAATTGTGGAAACCTTTTGGAAACAGTGTGTTTTTGAGGCTTGGTGGCTCAAAACACCACTTTGTTTTGGAGTAATACCGTAAAATTCTATATCAATGGAAAGAAAATTTCATCGAGAATGTAATGCAATAACTTGTTTGAAAGATTTTGTATTAGAATCGCATTTATAAAGAAGAAAAATGAAACAGCCAAGGATGGCTTAGTGGTTAGTGTTTCAGATTATCGATGCTGGGTCCCCAGGTTCTAGACTGGGCTGATCTTTCAGAGATGGTGTGATTTACTAACAATCGCTGAATATCCGCCGTGCATCGGACGAGCACGTAAAGTGACGGCCCCCAGTCTATACCCACTGGTTAAATGGGTATCCTTTCCTATGTCCTCATTGAAATTCTCTCAGTCATCTATGTGCAATATCGTACTAGTACGGTGGCGCCATCTACTGTACTGTAATCTCACTACAAACTGTTGTGTCAAAAGTCGCTAGACTAGCTCTCATTCTTTCCGTTTCTGTGTCCTGACCGAAAGGCGATCTCGCTGTAGGTGGCTGGGACCTAAACTCTACTCCCTGTGGACGGAAGTCCTACATGAAAATGACAAATGCTCTAAGAAAAATGAAACACATAGGAAACATGGAGCCGCGGTTGGCTTTGTGGTTAACAGTTCAGACTTTTGATGCAAGGTCTCCAGGTTCGAATCTGGGCTGATCTTCCAGAGATGGTGGGATTTACTAACAATCGCTGAATATCCGCCGTTAAGTGACGGGCCCCCAGGCTGGACCCACTGGTTAGATCGGTATCATTTTCTATGCCCCCTGAAGCTCTCTCACCCATTTATGTGCAATGTCGTACTTGTATGGTGGCGCCATCTACTGTACTCTAATCTCACTACAAACTTTTCTGTCAAAGTCGCTAAACTTGCTCTCATTCCTTCCGTTTCTGTGTCCTGCCCAAAAGACGAACTTGCTGTAGGTGGTTGGGACCTAAACTCTACTCACTGTGGACGGAAGTCCTACAAGAAAATGACAAATACCTGTCACAGGAAAAATGAGATATACCAAATTTCTACCTAAGTCAGTTAATACTTATTTGGGTAACCTTTAGTGTTTATTACGGCTGTAGAACGCCTTCCGATGGAGTGAACCAAGTTTTTTAGTTCTGCAGCTGTTATAATGTAAAACCAAGATTGAATTATTGCTTCTATTAATTAGGTTTTATTGCTGGGTTGCTTCTGACTAACAAGGTTCTTCTGTCGGTTCCATATATTTTTGATGAGGTTAAGGTCTGGGCTATTCCCAGGCCATTCCAGCAGCGGAATATGCTTATCTTGAAACCACCTTTTGAACACAGCAGCAACATGACTTGGAGCTGAATCCTGTTGAAATATAAATGCTTCATTATCTTAGAAAAGATCACGTGCGGAAGGCTTCAGTTTGTGCTCAAGTATTTCATTAATGTATTTGTGGCCATTTATATTCCCATTAATCACGCAAATTCTGCCCATTCCTTTCGATGTCATACAACCCCAGATCATAACACTAGCCGGGTGTTTCACGGTACATGTAATGCAATCAGGAAGCAATTCTTCTCCGATTCTTCTCACGTATTTTATGTCTTCACTACTAAACAGCGAGATTTTGGTCTCATCACTCCAAATAACACTGTCCCATTGTTTCGCTGTGCAGTTAACATGGGTTTTAGCCCAGTTTAATCTTTTCAACCTTTGTTTGAGATATAAAAATCGCTTTTTTCGGGGAATTCTAGCTTTTACATGAAATTCCTGCAGTCTGCGACAAACAGTGCTTGCACTCAACTTCACATTGCAAGATCATAACACTAATTGGGTGTTTCACGGTACATGTAATGCAATCAGGAGGCAATTCTTCTCCGATTCTTCTCCTCACATATTTTATGTCTTCACTACCAAACAGCGAGATTTTGGTCTCATCACTCCAAATAACACTGTCCCATTGTTCTGCTGTCCAGTTAACATGGGTTTTAGCCCAGTTTAATCTTTTCAACCTTTGTTTGAGAGATAAAAATGGCTTTTTTCGTGGAATTCTAGCTTTTACATGAAATTCCTGCAGTCTGCGACAAACAGTGCTTGCACTCAACTTCACATTGCAAGATCATAACACTAATTGGGTGTTTCACGGTACATGTAATGCAATCAGGAGGCAATTCTTCTCCGATTCTTCTCCTCACGTATTTTATGTCTTCACTACCAAACAGCGAGATTTTGGTCTCATCACTCCAAATAACACTGTCCCATTGTTCTGCTGTCCAGTTAACATGGGTTTTAGCCCAGTTTAATCTTTTCAACCTTTGTTTGAGAGATAAAAATGGCTTTTTTAGTGGAATTCTGGCTTTTACATGAAATTCCTGCAGTCTGCGCCAAACAGTCCTTGCACTCAACTTCACATTGCATTTTGCAGTTTCATCTTGTATACACCTAGATGATTTTCTTCTGTCGCCTAGGCATAGTCTCTTAATTCTTCTATCATCACTTGTTGTTGTGCACCTTTTCCTGCCTTTACCAGTCTGGTTTTGTAGTGACTGAGTCTCCTTATACCTCTTCGAAAATTTGGAAATGCCGCCTTTGGTTACGTTTCCACCAATTTTTCTTGTAATTTCTTCATAACTGAAGTCTGGTTTACTTAATGGTACTATTTTACATCACTGTCTGGGTGAGCAGTCACCTATTTACGCCATTTCGTTCATTTCATTACGTTTTACAAGCTCACTAAATGAAAGAACACAAAAAAGAAACACAACAAGAAAAAATCTTTATGGCAATCACATAACACACTGACAAATGTCATTCTTTCAGCTCCAACACATGACATCAATAGCTGAATACTACTGTGACCTGTGTGGCTCATTGCTAAATCAAGATGACACCTGATTGGCTCTCTAAACACTCATGCTGATCGGCTACATTCAAATGAAGGAAGCTACTTTATATCAACCTAAGCAAGTTGTGCTTCCTTTTTCTGGTTATTTGGCTATAACGTTCATAGAATACGTATAATTGAACAAACGTTGTTGCATAAATTCTTGATGAAGTTATATTTCCATTGATATTTAATTGCATGGTATTACTCCAAAACAAAAGGGTGTTATGAGCCATCAAACCTCAAAAATACACTTTTTCCAAAAGGTTTCTAAAATGTTGTCCACTACTGTAAAACATCATGATTTTTAAACCTGGGCACAATTTGCTCCTGGTTCAATTCCGGCAGTTTTCAAAGGATAACATTTTACAATTTTCCTTTTTTGAAGCTGGCAACAGCTTCATGTACACAAAATATCAGTGGTTTGAGAAAAAGCAACACGGTTTTTGGTATTAAAGACCAGAAAACATTGTTTACTGACTCGTTAGATTTTGGCTTCTCCCATGTGCACATTTTTTAAAGAGATCTGGATTTTCCAAATTCCTAAGAATCAACTTAATTTCAGCTATTATTAGAAGAGAAATGCGAGAGTGCTATGTAGCCCAATCCTTAAGGTTCAGCTACACGGTACTTAAACCAACTTTCTATGTATTCTGGACACAAATAGTGTCGAAATTGTTTGAAAATATATTTTTTTGAATTTGTTTAAAAATAATTCCGGTGCTTGGATCTTTTTATGCAATACATCGCTGTAACGGTCAGATTCCAGACTTTCAGAAACGCTTCTAAAGATAAATGTGATTTTTCGTGAATTTTAGGTTATCGGTCCCACTTAATTCACATTTTACTGACGGTATTAGATGCAAGCTCAGATACCTAAATCCCTTTATTGGTTTTGTGACAAGAATCTGCATAAACAAAAAACAGTACACAAACAATATATATTACAAAGTAAAATAAATAAATATAAACTCTTTGTTAGGAAACCGACAGAATGAGTGTGACCCAGGTTTTCATAGAAAATGTAATCCACAAATGGAATTGCAGGTGCAGACTTTCTTTCCTGAAATATCCTACTTTAAACTTGCCAACCTTATAGCATTGAAGTTTGGTAAAGATCACGGGGATTATTTCTCAAGTACCACATAACGTGCAAAAAAATCATTTAAATGCATATTTGTCACAAATCATTTATGTCCCTCTAAAACCGAAATGGTGTGACATAAATAAAATTTATTTTTAATTTATTTACATTTCTAATGCTTTCCCAATTTCTAGCTAAACAAATGTATGGAAGTTTTTCGTAATAATTTTTCCAGTAAGTGGTTTAGAAAAGGCCTGAAGTGAGTCTGCTCTTTTAATGTTTAAATTCTCAAGAATGGAAACCTATCAAGCTACGTAACTCTAATTCCGGCTAATTTATATAGCTTTCCGTTTCGAAACTGTACTTTAACTTCCCGTTGCAACGTACCTAGCCGTGATTAGTTCACCTCTGTTTACAAAAGCCAAAGAGACAGCCTATGTTATACACCAAGAACTACCCTTCTCATCCCTTCTCATTGTACTTTTGAAAACCACAAATAAATATTCTGTTGAGTCGCTGAAGAAAAACGTTCATCCTAAACACCCACTGTACGTGTTTCATTCCCTGTTCTTATTTTCTTTGTTTTCTTCCTGTATGTTTAAAATGTCCTCTGTCCTGGCTTCGAATACATATGACTGAATATCGACTTGCTAAATGGAAAGAACCGTAGAATGTCATACCCCATAACCTCAGGAGAAGGGCGTACTGCGTTTGAGATTATCCTGATTCCGTAGAGGTAATGTTGCTTCAGAAACGATGATTCGGTTGAGAGATTTCATTACACTCAAGGGTAGCTGCGCTCATGTTCCCAGAACCATGGCCATAGTTACCAACACTACAACTATAGTCTTTTAGCTAACACTGCACTTAAATTAACAGGACGTTTAAATAAGAACCTCTGTATAACGGACGAACGTTTGGAATCCATTAATCCTGCTAAATACTAAGTGCTAAATTTCCTAATGAGAGTTACAAATTAAATGTACATAAAGGAACAACTTCGGAAATTTTATTTAAGTAATTCCTTTCTGTAAACCTGCCATTGGATGTTCACTTTAAATATTTTATTTTATCATGTAAATACTAAAAGCAGAGATAATCTTAAAAAAAAACACAAATATATAATGTTATTACATAAATTAAATCTCTATCAGTGACTACAAGTTACATCACATTTACGCTTTAAAGTTTTAAATACATGCTATAATAAAAAGCCCGTCTGAAATTACTTTATTTTTTTATTCAACACTATTTAAATTTATCCCCTCCTTACACCGTTCTATTTTCTGAATATCCAGATTCCTGTTATTAAACATAATAACACAGAACTGGCCTTATACTCGACACGCAAATGCGTATTTTAAATTTCTTTCAGAAGTGTTTGAAATCTATGAAAATGAAGAAAACATTGCAAATATTCAAAAGTGATAAAGTGTATCTTGTTAAATTCGAGTGTAGAGGAAATAATATAATTTGAGCTATCGTCACACATCTGGTAGAAACGCACGTAACATACGGAACACAAATGTTAGGAACTAATTTTTAAAAAATAAAATAACGGTGCAATTATAGCATTAATGAGAGGGAAGAGTGTAAGAAAATCACAGAAAAATGTAAAGAAACTAATTCTACCCTGAAACAAATAAGATAGACAACAGAAAGAAAGAAATTGATGTAGAAAAAAATAGAACGACATAAAATTACATCCATTTTATAAATAAGTAAAGTAGTTACAGAGAAGCGTACTGATGCTCAGTCAGGTGCAATCATAAGTCGAGGGCTTCCTTCATTGAGATTTTCAAACATCTCACCCTCCAAGAACCTTAACTAATCCTATATCTGAGGAAATTAGTTTATTCCAAATACAGAGTTAAACAGCATTAAAGATTTAAATCTCCGTTGTTTGTGAGGCCTGGCTACAAAGCTGCTGTTCAGACATGATATTGCGCTTGACATTAGGCATCGTTGCTGCGAATAATAAAATTTCATAAAAAAGAGCAGTATCTTAGCATAAAAAATAACCTGCAAAATCGAAAAATACGCAAGCAATAATAACGATGATAACATAGGAAATAATAACATAAACAATGTTGTAATTTATCTCAATATAGTGCAGCAAAAACAGACTGGAATAATAGTGCTTCCTAAACATCTATTCGAATGTGACCAACACCCACAGACATACGAATGAACAAAAATCTTCATATTAATGTGTAGTTAGTCCTGTTCTGAATACATTTTCGTACTTGACACATAACGCCAAACGTGCATGGTGCGAAATTCTAATGAATCAACTGAACACGATGCTTATATTTCAATGTAATATGTACCGCGTAACTCATATGTTCTTTCTTGGTCTTAATGTAATCTCTTTCAACAGTCCTGTCGCCAAATGTTTGACAACAAAATATACATTACCATTTTCGTTGAAAGCTGCATAAAAAAAACATCGTTACTTACCATTCAATAAAATTTGAAAATATAAGGTCCAATAAACTTTGAAGCGTAACTTTAGACTAGATGTGGGGAACCTTTTCATGTTGAAAGGCCGCGTCGAGTTAGCTGTAGCCTAACAAGGGGGGCATTCAAGGAATTTCAATTAAATATACTTCGAGATGTGCATTAGTTTGTAAAAGTCTTGCAGTGTACTAGCTAATTTCAAAATGAAAGAAAAATGTTAATTCAAAAGTTACCTAAACTTTTCATAACTTTGTTGTGACTAACCTTTTATTAGAAAAACAATTGAATATTTGGTTGCAACATGCTTGGCAGAGGGTCGTTCTTTGAGGAGCTAACCTCTGAATCTCAGAAAACAGTTTCATGATTTGTATGCATGCATGTATATATGTATGTATGTACGCATGCATAAATGTACGTATGTATTTTCTTAGAGCTCTATCAATTCCATCGGTTGTGCTTTAGGAGCTATAGAACGAAATACTCTGTGTAGCAGGTGTCAAAATGGCCCTTATTACTCACAAAGGTTTTAATTGTGGCCGTCAGTCGGAATCATTTTTTCGTTGAACCTTTCTTTACTCTTTGATATCTTATATACGGTTGTTTTAAGATTAAAATAGCCTCCCCGTGGGCGAAGTGATCTTAGCGATGGCCTCTGATTATTCGTCCGGGAAGGGTCCGGGTTCGAATCCCAGTGAGGCATGGTTGTTGTGGTTGTCTTTCGGAGCTGGCACTCTCTCTTCCGTGGAGCCAGTGACCCTAAATTAGGGACGGGCGACTGCTTATAGCACATTGACGTGCTCACGTTTGTCGTTAAACCTCCAAAAAAAAAAAAAGATAAAAATAAAAATAATCAAAGTCGAACAAAAACCTACCAACAAAAATAAAATAATTTGTTCTGCAAAATCTGGGTTCACTCAACGTGCCGCACATACATAATGGCTTAGGAGACCGAAGCTTCCACACCCCTTCTTTAGAGATAAATTGTGATCAAGTTTAGTGAGTGACTGAAAGCCTCGATGAAATATTCCGCAGAAAGCACGAGCGAATTTGCAGTTCCTTAATTATAATATTCTGTTTTACATTGTATGATACTTTCTTCATTTTGCTCTTCATAAAAGCAAAAGAAAATATTTTTTTTGTTACATTAGCAAAGGAATTTTGAAAAGAAACAACCTGGCTAAATCACGGAAACAATGCGTGTGAAAGTGAATGAATAACTAAGTTTTTAATGAGTTTGTGGCCCAGTTGCTTTATTTTCCTGCATTTGTATTTTCATAAGCCTAAGCTCGTTGAGTTTACATCGACAATATAGCCGACGCACATTCGTACAAGCAGACGACATTATGTCAGTTGGCTGATGTACCAGACAGCAAGTACCTCTCCCTAAAGAATTAATTAGATAAAATCCCACACAAAGGAAATGGAGGGAGAAGTAAATCAGTAGGGTATGGATTTGAAGAGGGCTGAATATCTCTGTTTCAACAAGAAATTGCATAATCGGATGGTGTTCTTTATTGCAGGCAAATATTTAAAATTATTTATCGCAAGCAACACTGATAACGAAATTATTTCCTCTTAACGCTCTGCAAATCATTGTACATTCCAACATTTTATCTTTTTCATAAGCATTGCGAGTCATTATGCTATTCTATGAATTAATTTGTTAAATAATTTGAATTGTACCAATACCAAGAGTTCGTTCTCAAATGATGTTCCATGAGATTTTGGAATGAAAGTGAAGAGTACGTATAGCTTTTGAATAGGCCTACAGCGAATTTTGCTGCTTATTTCTAGAGACAATATATATTTCAGTTGTACGAAACAATACCCCGTCATTTTCACATTTTTCACAGAAGAAACAAAAATTATTTTTCTTCCACACAGAAACCTTTCATTAATTAAATTCACTTTTGACGTAATGAAACAGCAATCGGGACACGGGATGACGTATATATACTATCGGTTGCTCCTCTTGGTCTAGTTTTTTTTTTTTTTTTTTTTTTTGGTTGGAGGTTTAACGACCACCGTGAGCAACTCAATGGGCTATAAGCAGTCGCCCGTCCCTAAGTTAGGGTCACTGGTTACAGGCAAGGGAGAGAGCCAGTGCCGTAAGACAAACACAACATCCATGACTGACCGGGGTTCGAACCCGGACCCGTTACAGACGAATGATCAGAGGCCAGCGCCACCGAGGCGGCCTTGGTCTAGTTAGAAAATGTTTGGAAATACGAACGAAATTTAAAACCCGAAAATTGAACTTTTTGTGCGATATAGAAAATGGTGAGCTTGATTTAGTAACTTGTTCTTATTGACTAAAAGTCTACCCGTCTACCCGAATTTTATTCACTTTCTCTTAGATGTTAAGCTTTTTTCACACAATAGCGAAAAAGATCACGGCGAAAACACTTATTACAGGTTCACGGAACAGAACATAAAACTCAGCACTACCAGTGAGCTTGCGATACGAACGTGTGTGGCAATTTGCTATGGTTACTACAACGACTGTCATTTTTTCGGGACTCGTACCAAGGTCGAACACAGTACTGCATATTTTTTGTACAAATATTTCCACTTATTTTGGAACAAGCTTTGTACATATGAAAGTAAATAATCTTTGGGCCAAACTCCCATCGTACAAAAGATCAGTATGATCAAACCAGAGGCTGAAAGGTTGATGCTTCTTAATCCTCCCTGCCTTCGAAAACTGGCTATAACTAACTGTTTTGGAATTGAAAATAATAGAGCGATCATTTGTCCAAATCGGTTTTGTCAAACCGTTTCACCTGACTTAAATTATGAGCATTCTATTTACATATCAAGTAAAACAGTATGTTTCGAGGAGGTTGTTCTAAAAATACAGAAGCGAGAGTCAATTGTCTTAAATTTATGAAAGGGAAGGTATTTGCTTTCAGTATGCAAGCAAAGTATTTATATTTATATCGACAGTATACTATTGCTTCATGTTTTTGTACTGTACCTTTTCTATTTTGTAGGCGAATTGCTTTGAGAACGATAACATGCAGCAAGAATAAGTATTTTCTATGGGTACAACGAAGCTTTGTTGCCGATGTTCAGATTATGAGGCACACTGTCCTATTGTTAACGAATATACAAAAACAACACAGCGAAAGAATGTATAATTTTTTAATTGCACCGAAACATTAACCTTGCAGATGGAAGTGATTAAAGACTTCAAGGAAAATGCATTTTGACATTTAATAAAGAAAACATTTAGTAGCTTTTCTGACTCACCCGTATAAGTATTTCTACCATTCTCAATTCTGCCTGGTTCTATTCAAATTAAAACGAGCGAACTGCCGCTAGCTACATGGAAGTATGAAGTCTGCTCAGGACAGTAATGAAGAAAAGATTTACAAAATATTACCATATTTTTTTTTCAGCTTAAAAGAAATAAAATCTACAAAATAAAAAATATTTCGTTGAATTTTAAGTGCAAGATAACTTGTTCAACTCATTACTCTTGGAACTGGTCAGAGAGCTGGAGCACAAATCTTTGCAAGGCAGTAGCATTACATTAAACCTTAGAAAACAAAGGACCTGACCTGTAACGAGTGAAATTAATACTTATCAGCACCTTCTTCCCTACTCCGTAGCACAGAGGGGCAGTAGAAAAAATGCCAGTGTCGTCATTAAAACGAAAGTGGGTGAACTAAAATATGCTTAATGTGTTCCTTTGTCATTCTACCGTGAAGTGCCAAATGTCATGTGATACATATCTAGTATCGTGTAGGATTTCCTCCAGCCTGGTGAAGTACAGCAACTGAAAGCGTCCTCGATGTCACAAGTGGCCAGAAATCATCTGAAGAAATGTTGAGCCATGGCGTCTGAGCAGCAGCCTAAAGTTCCCTGGTAGTTGTAGGTGCAGGTTCTTTTTTTGGGAATGGACCTTTTCTCCACGTCCCGCAAGTTCTCTATTAGGTTTATGTCGGGCGAACATGGTGGCACCAACATCCCTGGGAACTGTCCAAAATACTCCTCAAGTCAATTTTGGAAAACGTCGGCACGATGACATGCTGCATTGCCCGCCTGGAAAATCAGATCCTTCTTAGAGTACATGAAGTCCATGAAAGGCTGCAAGCAGTCACCAAGGAGAGCAGCAAAGCGTGTGCGACAGGACCCAAACCGTGCCACGTAAAGACACTCCACACATATATGGAATCATTACCAGCTTGCACAACTCCTTGTTAACAGCTTGCGTCTACGGTCTCATGGGGTTTGCGACATACTCGAACCATACCATCAGTTCTTAACAACTGGTAGCGTGACTCATCGGACAACTCTACATGTCGCCAGACTTCCGGGCTCCAATACCGTGTTTACGAGCCTAGGCGAGGCTCTGTGTCCAATGTCCCGGCGTTAAAAAATGATAATTTGCTGATCTTATGCTACCATACTCCATGGACGCTGAATTACAGTGCACTGACCTGATGGATATGTCTCTGGTACCTTCTGCTCTGAATGTGGATTTTATTTGATCCCGTTTCGCTCGTCTGTTAGCATGGACAGTCCTTGTGAGACTCCCCTAATCATGGTCATTGAGCAACTGTAGTCGCCATCTGCTCTGTACACTGTGCGTGGTAAAGCCTTGCATGAAAATTTTTGAGTATACTCTTGGCACCGTGGATCTAGGAATGTTGAATGTACGCATAACTTGGAAAACTGAATGTCCACTCCGTCTGGCTCCCACTTCCATGCCTCGTTCAAACTGCGATAATTAACGTCGGCTGGTTATAATCCTACTGGCGATTGTTCAACCTGACTGACGAGATTACACCTCGCAATTGATAAACATCGTAGCGCGCATCAAAGCCTTAACACGACGGCAGCGTCAGTTAAGTCTTTTATATAGCTATCCCACGAACTTTGGCACTTCAGTATACAACTTGGTGGTAATTCATTTTACATAATTCGCGTAGGTAATAATCATTCTAAAAACGGAATTTTAGACAAACTAATTATGAATTTCATTCAGTGAGATTTTTCCAGTGAATCTGATTATTCACAAAGCACAGGCAAGCAACTCATTGGTACTTTAGTAACGACTCAAAATTGCAGTGAGCTACGATAGACAATTAATGCAGAGCGATGGCTTCTGACCGTTTGCATGCAAATTACCCTTTGTAAAAATCCGGGTAAATGAAGTATGGTGTGCTTGTCCAACGCACTGGCTTTCCCTTTCCGTGGAATCAGTTGTAGAATATTAAAAACGGCAGACAAATGATACACCATTTAATCGTGCATATGTTTCGATGCAGAGGTAAACCAAAAAATATATATATGTAATGAAAGACACTTCGAAAAATTGTTCATTTGAAAGCTATAATTGGGTGAAAATTATTTTTAAATGTTCCGATATTCGCACAGAGAACATAATTTTATTGTTCAATTCTACCATGTAAAATAAAAGAAGCAATAGGTTATTGCTTTAATTTTCTCACTGATTTCTTATCCACGATAGAAATAATAGAAGTAAACAGAATCACTTTACTGAAATATTAAACATGTGTGAACGTACATTGAATTATACAGGGTTATTCAGCTAATTATGTACAAACTTCTGGGAGGGGTAGGTTACGCAAAAACAAATCGGAATAACATAGCAATGCAGGGTCAGAAACGTCATTTTCATTAGGGAGATGTCCTTGTTCGGCCGCGAGTCTGCTCATACATTCTTTCAGGATACCGTCTTTTATTTACTGCCCGCAGTAGGAAGGCAGAGTTCACGAACGCGAAAATAGCTGATATGCACCTAGCATACAGAGCAGCATATTGCAACAAACGAGCCGTCGTGCGACTGTACCAGGAACGGTACCCGATATAACGAGTGCCAAACCACCAAGTGTTTGGGCGGCTGTATCAGAGGTTATGCGACACTGGTTCTTTCCAGGATCCTGCCGGGGTTAGGAATGATGGGTACGCACTCCTGCCATCGAGGAAAATGTGATAAGTCATGCAGCAGACACTCCAAGTGCCAGCACACGGGCGATTGCCCATCGGCTCGGTCTGTCCCAATCCACCGTATGGAGGGTTCTGCACGAAGACCAATTGCATCCAAATCAAGTGCAGCGCGTTCAGACACTAAGCCGTGAAGATTACCTTCAGCGCATTGCATTTGCGCAATAGTACCTGCAAGAGAGTGCGGCAGGGCCCAAATATCCTGCTTCTGTGCTGTTCACAGACGAAGCGTGATTTACACGTGAAAGTTGTTTTAATGCACATACCGCGTATGTATCGACAGTGGATGACCCACATGCTGTACGACCACGTGCTGCACAGAACTGTTTTACTGTCAATATTCGGGCCGACATTGTCGAGGAAACTAAATTGGCCCATACCTCATGCCTCCTTATCAGGAAAGGAGGTGTTATCGGATATTTCTGGAGGATGTTTTGCCAGATCTATTAAATGAACAACAGGTTCCTCAGGCGCTGTGCAGTGTAATATGTTTCCAGCACGGTCAGGTACCCGCCCATTTCAGCAATCACGTTCGTCACCACTTAAGCATGGCATTTGGACATCGGTGGATTGGGCGTGTAGTTCCCGTTCATTAACCTGCAAGACCGTTGTACTTAACATGCCTTGATTACTTCTTCTGGGGTTACATCAAAAGATTGGTACAGGTAACCCAGTTGAAATTGATGAGGACCTTGTAGCACGCATCTCTGTAGGTTCCTCGGAAGTCCGAGACACGCCAGATATTTTCCAAATGTACGCGATTCCATGCGCCGACGATGTCAAGCTTGTGTTACAGCTCATGTTCGCAACTTTGAACATCTTCTGTAACATCAATGCATTTCGCAAAGGCCTTGTGTACACTAAAAGTAAATTTTGTTCTTTTACGTGCTGCTCTTTCATTTCTTGACATCTCTGTACATTAGCAGAGGAAGATGGTGTTTCCGACCCTGCATTGCTATGTGATTCCGATTTGTCTTTGCGCAACCTTCCCCTCCTAGATATTTGTACACGCTTAGCTGAATCACCCTGTATATCTTCAGATCATCTAATATGAGACCCAAAAGACTCCTTACTAACACATAGAGAAATTCCTATTACTTAGAATAATGCATTGAACTCCACAAACTGTGTTACATTTAAATGGTTTATCTGTCATATTTTGTATCAGAAGCTACACACAAGTATCAAGGCATCAAAGAAGAAAAGATAGCATTGTACTGACGAATCCTTACAGACACTCAGTTATTTGCGAAACCGACATTTATATCAACTTCTTTTATATAAAACGTAAAATTAATTATTTTTAAACTACCGTATTTAAATATGTATCATGCGCTGTCAGTAATCATATCGTTAGGATTTTGTGCGGGTAATTTTTAAAATATAGTTCGAAGAAATAAATGATTATGGATCACTTCATTTCTTAAAAATTTTTGCATCACCTTGCTTTAATCATATGGATGTTCGTTATGCCGTTCATGTTATTGAATTGTCGCTGACAATTAAAAATTGTGTTATTCTGTTTCAAAGTTGTACCTCTCCTGAAGTATAAAACAATGTGTCACCGAATTCACACCTACATCTATCGAAACGAGATCTTCTCGTAATTATTTAAGTAACATTCCTTTCACACGTTTGTCTCAAACATGTGAAAGGAGCGTTATATGTATTAATGACCTTTTAGCTATTATAAATGAAAGCTGAAAAGTCATTTATTTGAAAATATACTCAAAATATTTCACTGCCTTTGAAAACAAACTCCGTTTCTGCTAATTTCCGAAACAAGATTACTGTTCTAATAAAGAAACAGTAGATGATGTGAGTGGTTACTACAGCCTATATTTATAAAGCTGACCAGAGAAGTATATGAATTTTGTATTATATATCAGAAATATTCAAACTTTTCCTGTGGTTCAAGACTATATTATCTCTTCCTCAATACCATCATTTTTAATAAAATATGCAGTAAATGTAAATTAGGTTTTTAAGAAAACGGTGTGATTAAAAAATAACTTATATGCATTCTAAAAATAATGTTTCTTTTCTTTTATATTCATTTTTAAAATGTGTAAAATACGAAAAATAGAGGTTTGAGATATTTACGCAAAATATACACTGGTGTAGAAAAATTAAGGGCGAAGAGGAGAAATTAGCATAAAAGAAGAACGAGCAGGCGGAACGGACCGAAAGACTACTCAGAAGATAGACTAGGGTCATGCGCATATATGCAGCATGACGTGGGGGGGGGAGAGTCGGAAGGTTATTTAGCACATGGGCGGTGTACGCTCAGCAATCTGGTGAAAGCTATTGCACGTTGTACATCGGTTTGAACGACGTCCTGTTCGAGCACCTTTGCTGTCTGCAGTTAACAAGAGAAAACGTCTCCAGTTCACACAGAAGCACAAGGATTGGACAGTCGATAATTGGTGACAAATTATGTGGTCCGAAGAATCCTGTTTTTAGTTGCACCATGCAGATGACCGAGTAAGAATTTGACAGAAACAGCACGAAAACTTGGACCCCAAATGCATTGCGACAACCCTTTAAGCTGGTGGAGGCAACGTTATGGTTTGGGGAATGTTTTCCTGGCATGTTTTAGGACTTTAAGTCATGTTGATCAACGTCTGACGGACAAATCATATCTAAACATCGCTGCGGACCAAGTGCATCCTGTCATGCAGATGGTATATCCCAATTGCGATGGCTACTTTCAACAAGACAATGCGTCCTGCCATAGTTCTCGTATTTACTTTGCTAAGTTGGCCCCATAATCACCAGATCTCAACCCCATTGAGAGTTTGTGGGATGAAGTTGAACGAGCCATCAGACAGCTAAATACACAACCCTGCAATGTTACACTCCTGGAAAGTTTTGCTTATCAAGCATGGTCTCAGATTCCACAAACCACCTATCAACATCTCGTGGAGTTCATGCCACGAAGAATCGACGCAGTATTAAACGCAAAAGGTGGCCCAACGAAGTACTGAGGGTGTGGTCATAAAAAAGTGGCCGCTCAGTTTATACGTTAATGCAAAACAGTATTAGTCGAAAACTGTACAATTTATCGAATGACATTATCTGATAATGTATTAAATTTACGCCATTAAAGGAAATGTTGCAGTTTTTGCGTTTTTCCAGGAAGCTGATATCCTGCGAGAAATGCTTAGCAGAAAGGTAAGGATAAGTGTTCTGTAAGCGAGAAAAAAGAAATGAAAACGTCATGTCTTTTGTACACTAATCACTTCCTTTATTCATTAGAATTGATGAAATGTGTCTAATTGTACAATGTTGATTTGCCGATACTGAGATCTTATACAGCAATATAATTACTAAAATAGTTTTTCCTAGTCGTTAAGAAATCTCACAGCTACAGTAAAATCGCTTAAACACAGCTGGGGATCTTTAAGTGCCAGCATTACCAGAACCAGAAGAGGGAATATATATATTTACAAAAGTTTGATTTGATTATGCATTCCAGCAGCAGATGCAAAATTAATGTGTGAATATATTTATTTCAGAAAAGTTTCATTTGCAGCCAAAGTGTTCAAGTGATACCAGAGACAGGCTTCTAACCATTTGTCCGAAACTGGTTGGGGCTCGAATCCTGAGTGCGTCATCGAAGCTGTGTTGGCCTTACGACATTGCTTCTTTTCCTTTACTGGCAGCAGCAATTCCAAATCAGAATAAGTCAAGTGTTAATCATGGTGGTCGTTAAACCTCCAGACCAACAAATTTTCGTTCAGAAAAAACCGAAGTAAATGCACATATGTATATTAATTTCTATGATGTTTTTTGATTTGAGTCCTACACTGGCGTGCAAAAATTAAGGACACGACGGTTTTTCGAATATAACGTTGTGCAGAAGTGCTCCACGTCGACTCAAATCATAACATAAGATTCCCAAGATGTACAAATATGGGGCAAGTGAGCAAAACCGTCCAAACAAGGAATCCAAAGGATAGAATGGTACTTTATTGAAAAGATAGCTTCGAGCACAACTGGACAGAAGACAGAAACGTCCATGTGACAGGCGGCTGCCAAAGACATCCAGTCTTTAGTAGGGGATATGATCATCCCAGACTGCGTTTCAGGATTTACAACGTCTGTCCATGCTGAGGAAGAGGTTTTCAACGAGCTGTTAAGTGCCAATGACCAATGCGGAATCGTTGCTGGTCGCTGGTGACGTGCTGGAAAGCGTCTTCCGAAAAGATCCCACTCATGTTCGATTGGATTTAGCTCCGGGGACCTTGCGGGTCAATCCATGCGTTGAATATCTTCACTCACCAACAGCTCTACAACAGCCGCTGTACGATGAGGTGTAGCGTTGTCTTCCATGAAGAGGAACTCAGGACCCACATAACCTCTAAACAGACGCACGTGAGGCAGGAGAACCTCGGTACAATAGCGGACACCAGTGACTGAACCTCGTTGGAAGACGTGGAGGTCAGTACGGCTAACAAGCATGATACCGCTGCAACTGAGTCCTCCGCCACCTCCAAACGGGTCCCTTTCGATGATGTTGAAGGTGTGATTGCGTGTTTCCTGCTCTCTCTAGATGTGTATACGTCCAGAATCGCTCGTCAGACTAAATCGGCTTTCATCCGTAAAGAGAACTTGACCCCATTGCTGATGTGTCCAGTTTTCGTTCCTGGCACCACAAAAACCTCTGCTTCCGATGAGCAGGTGCTAATGGCACACACCGTACTGGTCGCCTTGCAAATACACCACCTTTCTGCACCCTCGTGGCCACGGTAAAACGCGATAACGGACGTCCAGTCCTCTGTTGCATGTGCTTTGCGATTTCTTCGATGTCTGCCGTATGTCTCTTTTCACCTGTAGGACAATATACCGGTCGTCCGCCACCGTAATTGCTCGTTGACGACCACTACTATACTCTTGGTTAGCTGGTCTTGTCGTTTGAAATGCTCTCCAAGCTGGTGAAACGATGCTGAGAGTGATCCCGAACTCTTCGGTCTCACTAGTCACACTTTGACCTTCTTCTAACTTTCCACCGACGCGACCTCGGGTAAAGTCCTCCAGATGTCGTCTACTGGATTGCCTGTTGGACATATCACACGGTGGCAGCAACTCGACGTCGTTCAAACCGATGTACACCGTGCAATAGCTATTACCGAATTGCTGAGCGTACACCGCTCGTGTGCTTTATACCCTTCCGACACTCACTCCCCCCTCTCCCCTACGTCATGCTGTATATATGTGCATGCCCTACCGTCCCGGACCCTAGTTTATCTCGTGAGTGGGATTTCGGTCCGTGCTGCGTGCTCGTTCCACTGTTATGCTAATTTCTCCTCTTCGTCCTTTAATTTTTGCACATCAGTGTATATTGAGAGAACGGCTGAACGTAAAGATATGGTTGAGATATCAAAATAAGTATCTTACCATGTAGATGTGGCAGTCGAACACAAAAATGAGATTGGGTCAACGGTCCTGGCGTTGTGGGGTGGCAAAATTCAAAATACACTCAATGGGAGAGGCGTGCGTTTCACTCACGCGCTGATGAAGGCGGCAAAATGGATGGAACTGAGATAGTTCAAAGTCCGAAGTCTTCTTTTTCAGAACGGATCGTTGCGCAAAGTAACGCTAGCAGGCATTCGTGCGAAAGTACTTCTCATCGGAACAGCGAACACTCTTGAAGACCTGCTTGCGTTATGCCGTTGGACTGTGTGATGTATATATACAATTTGATAATCATTGGATCGAGTTTATTCGCGTAGGTACGACGTTTCCCATTATGTTAAGATTGTAAATAAACATTGCTTACAGCTCATTGAGTTGCTCACGGTGGTCGTTAAACCTTCATTCAAAAAATAAAAATAATAATCACGAACCTGTACTGTTTTATTTACTTAATTGATTGAATGCATTTGTCAATCAAATAAAGTTTACATTTGTTGTTTAACATCAGTTTATTCTTTTCGAAAAAAAAGCAAAAAAAAAAAAAAACACAAAAAACAGTCGATTCCGAAGGGTGAATAGTATTCGCAAAGCAAATCTCATTCCAACGACATTTACAAACACAGTTATGACTGAAGATGAGAGGGAAAGAATGTGCTATCCAGTTGAATGTTTGCACACGATCAACAAGGATGGACTACCGGCTTACATTTTACTACTTAAAAAGGGTGCAGTCGTGATGCTCCTCACGAACCTGGCCGCCCTGGTGGCGCAGTGGTCTAAGCGCTGGCTTATGATGATTCGTTCGCGAAGGGTCCGTGTTCGAATCCCGATGAGGCATGGATATTGTGTTTGTTTTACAGCACTAGCTGTCTCCCTTCCCTATAACCAGTGACTCTAACTTAGTGACGTGCGACTGCTTATAGCCCATTGAGTTCCTCACTGTGGCCGTTAAACCTTTAGTCAAAAATAAAAATCACGAACCTAGATTATTGTCTTAACTGAAGTGGTTGATATAATTCGTGAAACAAATAAAGTTTGCATTTGTTGTTTCATATGAGTTCATTCTTCTCAAAAAAAAAAAAAGAGAAAAAAAACTAACCGTCGATTCCGACGGATTTCGTCTAGTTTCTTTTATTTATTGAAATATCATAAGATCATCGTTATGTCATTTTCTTATCACATAGAGGTACACATATATGTTTAATCGAGGTGTATTCCCGTTTTAAAATTGGATGCGATCATTATACATAATATAATTGCAAAAATGGAGTGCAGGTATTACTTGAAATGAAAACTTAGTTACATTTAAAAGAATTTCATTTTGATTTCAGTAAATAATCCTGAAAAATGCTTATTTAAATTATATATATTTTAGAAACAGTGGATTTTTCACAATCTCTTTTGTAGCGTACGTGACCAAGTGATAACCTATATATCATCTGTTTTAGTAATGTTATAAAATTATTAACCCATGTCAACATTTTGGTGTGAGGTAATGTGGCTCGTGAGTATTTATATACAAGAAAAATGTCACAAGAAATGCTGTCTATTGTGAAATACCAGTATGAAATATCAAGCATCAGATAAAAGGAACATTATTTTAAAAAAAATAACCATCTAACTACCTTGATTTCCAATAAGAGAAAGTTATTAAAACACTATTTAAATTATATTTTTATACTGTATTAACACGACGTAGATTTTTAGTCACAAGTATGAAGAAGCTGATGCATATTTTACTGAATATACACTCACGGACAATGAAATTTGCGCACCTAGAAGGAAACATGCTACAACCGCGAAACTGAGTGCGTACTGGTATGCATACGACCCACGTTTGGAGCGATTGCGCATGGCCGCAACCCTGTGATGGCGCTGCGAGTACGAACCGGTAGCTTTATAAACCGTCGTGTAGTCGATGTGCCATGAAAGCGAAAGGCACAGGCAGACGCAATCAAAAGTACAGAATGACAAGAATGCCGGATAGATGCCAGAAACGTCAATTTACAAAACTTACGGACTATCAGAGAGGCCTGATCATAGAGCTACAAACCGCAAAGTGATCCGCGGGCCATATAGACCGCCCAACTGTGTTGGTAGCAGGGGGTACGTGACTACATTGTCACATGGCGGAGCGGCTCCGGTCGGACCAGGAGGACCACGGGTAGAGAGGATCTGCGGATCGTGCGCCAGGCACAAACGGATCCCACGAGAACCCGGTTCACTATACTGGCAGATTTGGCGGCTCCTGTGTGCCTTCAAACCATTTTCCGATGCCTCACGGAAGTTAATCTGCTATCCCAGTGCCCCTTACGAGTGCTGCATTAGCACCGGGACATCGCCGGCTCAATTTACCGTGGTACTAATTCAGAGCGACGTAGAATGTCACAGACTGGCGACGTGTAGTGTGTACCGATGTGTGCCGCTTCGGTTTGGATACAGATCATCATCGTCTTCGGATGTGGAGGTCCCCGGGTCAACGGTAAAATTGCAACCTCGCTATCGAACAACACACCTCCACCACTGCAGGCATTATTGTCTGGTAAGAAATAAACTACGACAGCCGATGAGCTCTAGTCGTGGTACGTGAATCATTGACGGGCAAGCGGTGTGTGGACGAGATCCTACGGCCCAATGTGTTCCCTTTCCGGGCATAGATACCAGGTGCGTTATATCAGCAGAATAATGCCTGCCCACACACGGCTCGGGTTGCCCAGGTCTTCCTACGTATTGTTCAGACACTTCCATGGCCTGCTCTCCCTGGACATGTTCCCTATCGAACATGTGTGGGAACTTTTGAACCTTGAGCTGCCGCCGTGCTGCACACTCCCGGATTTTGAGCACACCGTCCAACACGTGTGGGCCAGTCTGCCGCAGGACAATATCAGACTTTTGTTCGCCTCCATGCCTGACCATATTGCAGCATGTATCGCCGCACGAGGCGGTGCTACACGCTATTGAAGATGACCGGACTGGGTGCCGCAGATCCCTCTGTAATTGTGATGCAGCTCTGTTTTTGCCTTCGTGTGTATTGTTCATCTGAATCATTACGTCCGTAAAATTTCATTTCAATCCGATGCTTCCTTCTTTCTGCGCAAATTTCATTCTCTGTGAGTGTATCACATGCAATTAATCAGATATATCCCAAATAATTCTACCATTGTATCCAATAAAATTTCGTGAGGCAAAAGACACCCGAGGGGTAAACGTTTCATTTCCTTGCCATTTTGTAATCTAGGATCACATGCACGTTGCAGAAGGTTTTGCACTATATCCTACTGCGCCCCGGAGGAACTGAAAAGTGAGATGATGAGCACATTAGCAGCACTACTGCAGTTGATAACTGAAGCAAATTCAACCCCCTTCTTTCCAGTATCATTCTTTATATCAGTGATAGGTTATTTTGCCATCTAGATCGTAAGGTTCGCCTGTTCGGACTGAACGTTCGCTACGTGAGAAGGCTTTGTTCGACACTATGATGAGACAATCAGTTCCGTGGTCTTTACGCCCTCACTTCAGACAGTTAAAGATCGATGATCATGCGTAAACTAGTTAAAAGAAAACTATTCCATCTACTGGCAAAGTGCTAAGTACTTGATAGACTGACAACAAGGACCACCAACCATTTACAAAGTCGTGCAGGGTGCTGTCTGAGAGAGATAGAGAATCAGATATTTCATATTATTAAGCTCAACGTCTTTTCGTTATCTTTTAAAAACTTTGGAAGCAAGATTTTTCCAATGGTTCCTCGTATTCCTGGGTGTCAAATGCTGGTGTATTGTCTTATACTTTTCAAAAATGGTTCCTCGTATTCCTGGCTGTCAAATGCTGGTGTATTGTCTTATACTTTTCAAAAATGGCTCTTCGTGCCCCCCAAAAGAAGGGTATGTTATGTATTGCTTTTGTGAGTGATAACATCTGTGACGGACAAAACAGTGTTTGGTAGGTGACCGCGAAATACAGGTGACCGCGAAATACAGGTGACAGCCAACGCAATTTTCACTCTGTTTGGATTCATAAAAATATTCATGTCGAATACTTTTTTAGTAGTAATATGTTCGGTTATATTCAGATTTTATCAAATAATAGAAAAGAAAAGTATTATTTGAATCCAGATATATCAAACTTTCCTGAATGCTCTTAATGTGAAAAACCATAATTATGCCACCGAAAACTTAACCAAATACAAATAAATGAAGCTAATTTACATTATTTGAAATCATCTCCATTTTCTGCATGAATTACTTAACTTATTGCGTTTAATAGGCGTAGAAAAGAACTTTTTGTCCTTTTTTTTTATTTATTTATTAAAGAAAACTACTTTAAAATTACCTAGGTCACTACTGTAGGAGTCATGCCTGATGAACACATGACCATTCAAATAACTTTCACAGAATGTCTTCTCAATATTTAGTCATTATCACATAATTACTTTTGTTGTGAGACAACATTCCTTTGTTGCTCTTAATGAACAACTTTAATAAAATATATTTGAAGAATGTTTGGTTTGATTAACACTGAATAATGACCATTAACTTTCGGTAATTTATGAAGAACATGAAGTATTAAAATTAAAATATAAAGTTTTGATATATATTTGTAGAATTTCGTTTTGTTGTTAAACGTGAGTAGACACTCACATGTAAATTGCAAGAATTTGAACCTCGTTGTGAAAGTATAAAGGTATGTAGTCGTGCGGCCAGAATTTGATTGTTTGTCGGCCTAGGAGTTGGTACAGAGCAATGATGGCCAAATGGCGGATCGCCAGCTTATTTATTACGGCAGGAGTATTTTAATTTAATCAATCAATTTATCACTCAAACGGCGGAAGTAGCCACTATTTCTCGGATACTCAAACCCTGTTACATTTTGCCAAAATAGGATTTACAACTTCAAGCAATTTATTTGAATTTCTTAATTTTCACCGCAAGCCATAATTCCTAGTTAAACCTTCCTTCGTGTTACTCGTCTATTTTACTGATTAGGAAAGCACAGACTATGTCTCTCGGGCGGAAGCATTTCTCGCCCCTCCGTCCCATCTCTACAGTCAGCGTTGACCATGTAACGTCACATGGAGTGGGATATTTTATGCTTTTTTGATTGAAGGTTCAACGACCACCGTAAGAAACTCAATGAGCATTCAGCATTTGCCCGTCCCTCATTTAGAGCAACGATTGCGCTGTTCAAATGCCTTTCTTTGAGTGACACAGTTGTACATTTGCAAGAATTATACTCGCCAAGGATTTCCTCCGCTCACTTTTGCACGTCTCAGTAAATTTAAATTGTAGTTGAAATGCATAATTAAACCGCAGGTTGAAAAAATAATAATACTGTTTTATAAACTGATATATTCATGTGTGGGTTTGGTTAGTCCAGAACATAATGTTTCATTTCTCAGAATGCAATCTGTTTTTGTAATGACGGAAAAGTACTACTGTGCTCATACTTTTTCAGAGCCTTCGAAATAGGCTTAGATTCTAACGAAATCTAGAAGTGTTGGTGCTCATCTATTTGTTACAAAAAGAGCTTCGGTGGTTCACGTTTGTAACAGACGATAAACAAGTGCTATGGTTTCATATTGGGATTATATTTGCTTCAGGTGTACGCTTATATAAAGTAAGGACTTTTATTTCTATTTTATCATATACCTAAATTAGTGTGAAAATAAGTGTAATGACCTCTTAAAAAATAGAAGAGAAATCTCCTGAAAGAGCGACTGATTGCTTTTGTAACTTACATGCAACAGTGACAAAATGTAACACATGTGATACCCCTGTCTCGTTAAGATCATGGCTTGCATTATGACTTTGAAACGTCAAACAACTAAACCTGTGAAATAATCTTTTCACTTCTTTTATTAAGTGCTGAGAAGTAAATTGTAAAACAATCTTTCTCATAAAATTTCGATCTGTGATAGATATGCTTGAAATTTTAAGAGAAAAAAAGATACCGACTAAAATATGTTTGAACTCACATCGTTGATAAATACGTTTCGGATATCATATTTCCTAAAGGCTTATTCATCAGGGAGTTTTTTTCTCGAATGACGTCGGGTATTTCAGCGTTGATTGAAACAGATGCTGTTCGGAAAAACGGGAGATCATTTTATTCATACAATAAATGTGTCCCCCTTATTAGAACAGATTGGTCTTGATTATTGAACCACCATAATTACCTTCAGCACCGACCGAATTGTCTTACGTGACAACTATAAGGAATACACTGTACGAAATATTTGCTTACTTTGTGCGCAATTCGTACAGTTATGATTTCAATTATTAATGCCGGACAATCTGACTACTCTTTAGTAGTGACATTATATAAAAATTATGGCGGGATAGTCATGTTTCGCAGTTCGTAAATCATTTCACTGTGAGTGTGCAAAGAGCACATATTATTTTAATAGATGTTATTATATTTTTGTCCAATATTTCTATCCACATTTATACTAAAAACTACTTTTGCTGTGTTGTTTAATCAAAACGTCTAATGATGGAAATAATATGATACTGCTTAGAAAATATGCTTTATGCATATTTTCCGTATTTTCGTAGACATATTTCATATTTAGATACAGAGATTCTTTTTCTGTAGCCGAATATTACATTTTTAATCAATTTCCTACACAAAACCTTTTCCTGAAATCTTGTTTTAAAAGATTTTCCTCCAAAAATCGAAGGCATGAATTGCAAAGCTTCAGAATAGAGATACTTTAAGCACAGGTAGAAACAATCACCTGAATTCGAGGGCTGCTTAATGCTTATGCTTGGCGTTCTCGGAAATTCGAAATTCTGCTTCGTGAAACTTCAGGTAATCCAAACTCAATTCCATCGTGTTGGGAAGTAAGCAGTCCAAATGAATAAGCAAGAACCCAGAACAATGAGAAAATTTGCAGCTGAAATCAGATATAAGTTCTAAAAGCGAGATAAACTTGCGAAATCCAAAGAATTCTAATTTTCTTATCTATGAAGAGAAATGTTTAATTATATATATACACTGCTGGCCACCAAAATTCAACACCAAGAAGAAAGCATCCGATTGGCCTGAAATTCGCAGCATGCGTCGCCCGCGAGAGGTCATGCAAACGATTAGCATTGCAGGGCATATGCAAATCATGTGCGCCCCGCACGCCCCCGAGAAGCACTATGAGAAGGGTGCACAGAAGGGGGGTGTAAGTAGTGGAAGTGTGCTGTGCTGCCGGACCTGTGCGTGGGAAGTTTCCTGATGTCTCGTCGCAGAGTACGGCAGTCATTCCACACGTTTCGGAATTCGACAAAGGACGAATAGTGGCTTATCGCGACAGCGGTTTATCGTAGCGAGACATCGGCGCCAGTGTGGGACGACATCCAGCCACTGTGAGGCCAGTATGGATTCGATGGGTGCAGGAGGGACAGACGGGCAGACGTGAACGAATGCCGTAGCTGTGGCATACCTCCGAAAGAGAGGACCGGCATGTTGTGCGGCGGGTATTGAGAGCTGGCAACGCCACATCACGAACGTTAGCGCAAGGATTAGGGTGTGCTGCGCAACAACCTGTGTCAGCACGTACCGTTTGACGTCGTCTGCAGGAGCGGGGCTTGCCGCACGGCGCCCATTGCTCCGATTACCATTGGCGTTACACCACCGGCGAGTGCGGGGGCATTGGGCCTTTGAACGCAGCATCTGGACTACGGAACGGCACGACATTTTCTTCTCCAACGAATCCCGCTTCTGCCTGCAATACCACGATGGTCGGATCCGCGTGTGGCTGCACCGCGGCGAGAGACTGTATGACGCCTGCATTATTCATCGCCATACCGGTCCGTCACCTGGCGTTATGGTTTGAGGCGCAATTGGATATGACACCCGCACCCTTCTGGTACGGTACACTCAACAGCCACCGCTACATCTCCGACGCTTTTGAGCCTGTAGTCCTTCCTTGCCTGCAGGACCTGCCAGCGGCCACGTTTCAACAGAACAATGTGCGCCCGCACGTGGCACGCATCGTGCAACAATTCTTCACGGCCCACCAAGTGTCAATGCTGTCGCGACCCGCCTGTTCTCCCGATATGTCGCCCATCGAACACGTCTGGTCGCTGATCGGCAACCGAGTGGCCCGTCAAGCACCACTCGCGGCTACGCCTGAAGCACTGTGGCAACGTGTGGAAGTTGCCTGGACCGACATACCCCAATCCCACATCCAAATTTATTAGATATCTCTTTAGGTTGAGCCACTTCGGAAACGAGTTGCTATTGGCTGGCGAAATGACGTCGCACAGGGAGCAAAGCAGCGAGAGCCAAGAGTCATCGCTGCTATAGGTTACACTTTAGCAAGGAATGTAAATAAACGCGATGGAAAAGGTTTTCAAATACTAATAATTTCAAACTTAAAAGATTAACATATTTATCAGTGATCTGCTATTTCCTCTTTCATGAATTAATTTTGAAAACAAAATAAATTAACAGCTTTTGTATAAAGAAATATGTGGTCATTGCTGTAAACAAACATACTGCTGAACTTCGTAGTTACGTAGTTCGCAGGAAGTTATATTTACAAAAAAGTTATTGTCAGTTCGAAAGTAAATTCTTAAAAATCCAAACTTTTTAATGTCTAGATTTTGGATTATCAGCGCATCAAGTAGTCCCGTTAATAGGCTAAACAAACAAGAAGTAAATATGTTATTCATTTCATTTTTTGCAAAATAAATTTTGCTGTTTACGGAATTCCACTTAGTAGATTTCAAATAGAAACAAAAATTCTCCCGAAATGTTCGTTTTTCAATTTATTTTAATAGGTGGCACAAAAAGCTATCAAACGTTACATATATTATTCTATTGCAATGGCGGACAGTATCGAACACCTGCTGCAAGTGTATTTGCTATTGCGTTGATGCCGAGCAGCTAGCAAGCGGTGTGTTGCAAAGAATTATGGGATCACGACCCTGGACAATTGACAGAGTGAAGAGAGAGGAGACAAGATGGCGTCGTCGCTTCGCTGTGTGTGAACACGATATTTGTTGTTCTTACAAAAGTGCTCTAAAAGAGTACATGTATTATCATCGTCTAACAGGATTTTCGTCGGAATAAGCTGTGTGTTGTGTGAACCTCCTAAAAGGAATATTAACCATGGTAAGACTGTTTAAAACAGACTAAATAGAAAGCAAAGTTCATTGTTAACAAAAACTCATACGTTCTATGTTTATTATATATCCATGAACCATCAATAGTGTCTTATTTGTGTGTTTCATCAAGAATAAATAACGAAAAACTTAAATCAGGAGTTTGTCGACTATGAACATAGTTACCGTCGCAAATCATTTCTTAGTTTTTTTAACTTACACCATCAGTTTGCACTCCCAAGCCAAAGATGCCGTGCGGCGTGGTTATCTGGTGTCGTGTTTTCACGGCGTTTGCTCCCGGTGTGACGTCATGCGCAAATCCGAGAAAATGGAGACTGCAACTGCACATTGAAATGGCGCCCCCTGCCCACATCCAAAGCCTCTTTCGTTCGATGCTGCGGCGTGTAGCGGCCGTTATGTTCATTCATAGGGGTCCCACGAGCTATTGATATCTGCATGTTCCGCAAGTCGCAAGGGCCTGTAAGCTCAATTGTTTCATCTTTGTATCAGTTGTTATGTGTCCAGTAAATCTGGCTTCATGTTCGACCACTGGAGTGCAGTCATTTGGGCAGGTCCCAAGATGCATGCGTTGTTACGTAACATACGTAACAACACATGTACCTTAGGAACTGTCCCGCTTGTATTTAATTGGTATGTCAGCACAGCACTGTTGCACTTTTCCTCAGGATGAGTTTGAGGCAAGCCGGAAAGATCTTGCAATTTCTTTTAACGCCGATTCGCTTCCGCAAGGCGTCAGGAAACGTTTCGTTGTCACACAGGAGCCGCTACATCTGCCTGTACAGTGGATGGGGTCCCCGTGGGATCCGTTTCTGCCTTCCGTACGATCCGTCGATCATCTCTATCTGTGGTCCTCCTGGTCCGTCTATAGGCGCTCCGCCGTGCGGCTGAGCCTTTACGTGTCCACTGCTCCCAAAACAGTCGGACGATATAGTTAGCATGATCCATGGGGTTAGCTATACGGCGCGCCGACCACCTCTTCGGTTTTCAGCCTAATGATCAGGCCTCTCTCAAAGTCTGTACGTTGCGTAAATGTTCGTCTCTGGCGTCTACCCGACATTTCTGTCACTGTATTCTTGCTTAAGTAGGCTGGTGATTTTCGCTTTCATGGCGGATTGACTACACGCCGGTTTATACGGTTGTCGGGTCGTGCGTTCAGCGCCATCACACGGTGTGTTATCATGCGCACTCGCAACAGACATGGATCATTTGCATACCACCACGCACTCTAGCTATTTGCAGATTTTCGCGGTTGTAGCATGATTTCTTTAAGGAGCGCAAATATCATTGTCCTGGAGTGTATACAAAATCATCAAAAAAGTGACGACATGGAATTTATCATGATGTATGATGCAATATTTATTAAGCATTGGAGTTTAGCATGTAAAAAGAAAACCTTCACAACTCTAGCTTTCTAAAAATAATTCCGCTCGACATATAGTCTCATATTAAACGTTGTTTTAATTACTAACTAATGAATAAAAAATCTAGGTCGAATCTAGGTTTTTCTCTGTTGTGCATAGAAGTTCCTTTAGACTCACAAAGAGTAGCCAGAAGATCCCTAAGCAAATTTTCGTTGGGCTTTTTTCTGAAATGAGGAGAAAATCTACAGCTAGAAAAAACAAAATGTCAGCGTTTTAACAAATCTACCTGTGTTTTTTTTTCTTATTTCACAAGCATATTTTTCGTTTAGGAACTCAATTCGAGCCAATGATAGGTGATTAATTAACACAAATAATGTCCACCTGAAACGAAGGGAAAAACATAACTTAATGCAAAGAAAAATGACCACTCTTTTCGTTTGTGTGTTCGTTCGTGTATACTCACAAAATTGCGATCTACCCAAAGGCGCCGTATGCCTACGAGGCTCCATTACGTCCTCTAATTGAAAATCGAAGAAGAAAGTTCAAAGGACTCACAATGTCTGCAAAGATCAGAGTGACAAGCCTAAGATAAGTATATTATTGTCGTTATTCAAGCCTTTGGCTACGGTTATATTTGGTTACGGTTCGGATGCCTCCACGATTAATTGCTTTGCTTGAAAAATTCAATTTAGTATTGTTGAGAATGCTGGGAAAAGTGTGTTAGGAAGTCAAGATGTCGAAACATATCTTCTATACATGTCGTGTGGAATATGTCTTTTAATTCAACTGTGAAAAGCTAACCAAAATAGTTTAAAGTGTTCAGTATATTTTTCTGAAAGTAAGAAAAATATAAAATGTTCTCAAAATATGATTTTGGGTTACTTTAGATTATATTCCTTTGAAATCTCTCTTCAATGGGCAATTCGGAAAACGTTTTATGTAGTAAGTTAATTAGTGCAGGTCTGGTGTTTTGGCAATATATGCAATTGAAGGATTCAGGATATCCAAGTACATTAACTAGTACAGGACCGGTGTTTTCGCACGTATTTAATCGAAGACTTCAGGAGATCCTTCAATTGTTACACATGTTTTCAAATAACTTTGATTAATTTTTCTTTTTCTGGAAAATTTTTCCCCTACCTAGCTAATTTTACTCGCGAAATAAGGTAAATTGTGAGACGTGTTTCGTTTGTAAAGTTATAATTATTCCGATTTGCCTCACCTGAATAAAAACTGTTAAGTAAAATAATTAAGGTCGAGGAATTGTATACCAGACAACAAATCTATATAAATAAAACTAATGTTTCCAAGATTTCAACCAGACGGCTTTTTCACTAAAGCGAGCAGAGCAGTACAATTTTGTTAATAGAATATTTAAACAATTTGAATACCCAGCCAATAGGCGAGAGATTCAAATATAATTGCATTCAAAAATGGAACAATGGATCTCTTCAGCATCATCTCGCATGTCAGTGTTTCATACTAAGCTTGGGATGTCAAGTAATGTTGGTTTACCTATCGTAATGTTTGCTGTACAATATACAAACCAAAATTTGTGAAATTTTTTCTCGTAGGTCTCTTAAAGGTCCTTATGTTACTAAGAATTTGGATGTTAAAATACAGAAAAACTTACAATTTAAAAGTAATGTTAGGATTTGCTCTAACGATTTTACAGCTGGCAGGTGTGTTGGCGACCTATTCCCGTTAAGGTATTTATAGCAATATGGTTAGTTTCCATTTTTTGGTGCCAAATTTCTTCTTGCCACAGCAAAAATGCCAAATATGTAGATTTCGATATTATTACCGTTCAAATAGTTTGAGTGCAAGCAATTCAAATCTTTATAAAACCTAAAATTTATGGAAAACAGAAAGAGATGCTGCATACGGTAATTTTCCAAAACTGAAATATAAAATATTACGTTTCAAAGAAAGACAAATGAGCATTGCAATTTACATATCACAAGTTAATATTTAGGTATCTTATGTTAAATAAGTTTTAACGAATTTCTATATATTTTAAGCTTAATATTAAAACTATGTTGCACCAAATTTAAATATTTCGGTGTCTTATGATTTGAAACATTTTCAATTTGATTTGCACTTGCGTTTAAATAATTTCATGTCAATTAAGACTAAGTACGCATTTCGTCACCACAACAAACATAGATTTCTACATTCACACGCTGCTCTTTCATTTTATTACTTCTAAAGATGATGATTTATCCAATAAATGAAAACACACAATGGCTGGAAACTGTGTAATTTTAAAGGCTTTCAACTAAGAGCAATTAAAACATTTTTTGTTGTATTCGTTTTATACAGGGTGTTCGTAAAGTGTTTTGACAAAAGAAAAGGGGTGATAGTACGCATCAAGACGAACAATATTTACAAGGGAACCTAGGGTCGCATTCCGTTCTGAGTGTCAGAAAAGAGTAACTTCGAAATTCGTCCAACAAGCACAAGTCGTCACCTCAGACATCATTTCTTTCGTGGCGGAGAAGAAGCACACCGCCAGAACATCACCGTCACCGTCAAGCATTTACCGTATGCAAATTGCTAGGGAAAAGACGCAGCATCGCCAATTGCAGCTGATTGGCTCATCAAGGTGCAGCAGACACTTCCTTATATACCACATTTCCCCACACGATAGATTGGACGTGGCGAACCTATGGCATAGCCTCCACGCTCACTGGACTTAAACCCACTGGACCTCTTCTTCTGGGGGCACATGAAATATTTGGTGTACGAGACGCCTGTGGACTCCGTGGAAGATCACGTCGCGAGAATCGTTGTTGCAGCGGACAGGATAAACACGACACCAGGAGTCTTCGAGAGTGTGCGCCAATCTTTCATTCGCCAGTGTAAATTGTGCAACGGCACCCGTGGCCGCCACTTTGAGCATCTACTTTGAGTCTGTCCATGATCTCCATGAATGGGATTGTGCAACTTATGATGTCGTTAATTATCTTTCTTTGCACTGTTGAAAGTTCAACTTGGACATCTAACTTTACTCTTTTCTGGCACTCAGAGTGGAATGCGACCCTAGGTTTCCCTTTTAAATATTGTTCGTCTTGATGGGTACTATCCCCCCTCTTCTTTTGTCAAATCAGTTTACGAACACCCTGTATATTTACTTCATAGCAGACATATCTGATTATTAATGGCAGTGGTGGCCTTCGTTGTTTAATATCTCTAATGCTTTCGCCAATCAATTTTGTTTTCTTTTTTCCTGGATTCACCGACCTCTTAATTAGAAATGTTTATGCATATATAAGTTAAGGTCATTAAAATAGTGTGCATTTAAAATAGTTGCTAAATGAATCACCACGTGACTTAGGCCAATATTCAAGACTTTTGCTCTTCAGTAATAATTAGTACTGTTGATCAGGGAGAGGAAAGGTTCTTTCGGACTTCGATAAAGGGCATATCGTGTGTTCATTTCTGACTGCAGCTATGATTTCAAAAACAGCAGAGCTGACTCTTTTTCCAAATGCTGAAGTATACTTTATCTTTAATCACTGAAAAAATAAACAGAAATATATATCTTTCGGGAATAAAATCGCCGAAGACGTTTACAGAGAAACAGGATTTTCAGAGTGCAGAAACTGAAGGAAGTTTAAGATACCCAGTTGAATGAAGTGAGGATAACAAATCTATGCATTTTAAATCATCTGAACTCCTTACTAGTTACTAAGGACATACAGATATTCCACACGCCTTTCATTTTACTTAAGATTATACGCAACAAAGCCTCAGTAATATAAAGCACAATTCTTACAAAGAAAATTTAACTTTAGAGTTTTTTTTTACAGTATACGCACTTTTATTAAATTCAAATTTATTTCTTTTACTGAAAAAGAAACGTTATCCACGTATTGGTACTCTAAATTAATAACATGTCAAATCATACTAATAAAAGGTCAAAAGCAAATACATTTGAAAATTTTGGTTAAACCAAATACGAAGCAAAGTTGCGCATACTAATGAATTAAGGAAATTTTTAAAATAGGGATCTGTACTAGGCAATGTAACTCTACAGTTTAAACTAAAACTGGCGAATAATTTCTACTAGCGTCTGGGAACGGCAATAGAAATGTCCTAGGAAGATCCTCATTGGTACTTCCCTTAAAGGTATGTAATGTTTATTTTTAGAATGTAATAGAAACAAAGTGTGAAATATTATATAAAAATAATTTCTCCAACAATTTACTGAGTGATATGAACAAGAGTAGAAGACATCATGATCAGAGTAAAATCCCTGAAATGGCAATGGGCTGGACATAATGCCAGAAGAACAGACCATCGATGGACAGTCGAAATTTTAGATTGGATTATAATGGACAGGAAAAGACCCAGAAGAAGACCGCATGGGAGATGTTTATATGAATTTCGAAGGTATGCGGGAGTAACATGGAGGAAACTGGCACAAGACAGACCGTTGTGTAAGAGGCTTGGAGAGACCTTCGTCCAGCAATAGAATCATAATGGTTGACAATGATGATGTACAAGGTAATTTAAGCTCTAATTAAAATACTATGCCCGAGTAGAATTTAGGTAGCATTTAAACAGTATGTTACGAATTTTTCTTTCTTTTTCCTTAGAAGTTACTTGTAGAGATTAATGCTAACCCTTCTACATATAAAATACAACTCCTTAACAGAATGTATGAAATCAGACGGAAGTTACTATACACAGGTAGACAAGTAGATGCTCAAGGAATGATTTTAGTTCAGGTGGATTACATCCATTTGATGAGGGATGAGACATACAATGCGGCCTTATTCAGTAGATGTTATTCCTGCTATGTTTGGCTAATTCGGCAAGACATCACACCTATAACTGCAAAAATCTCTGGGTGGTGTCGTGTGGTATTTTTGATCTTGCGTCTTCAAACGGTGTGCAAATTTCATTTTCACTGCGAGGGAGTCGTGCAAAGGGTTAAATCGATGCCGATGTTGCATCACGCGTTTTGCATTGAAGAGAAACTTCGAAATCGCCCTAATCATGACCTGCTTCTAGACAAATTGTAGGAAATGATTGCCAATTTGGAAGTGTAGGAGCGGCAGTTACCTTTCGGAACTGGACATCCTGGATACCACGGAAATTTGCTACCGAACTGAGTGTATCTCTTCTTCGACATGCTTTCGTACTCCAATGGGGCTCAAAAAGTTTAAGTGCAGTGAACACCTGTCGAACTGATTTTCGCCCCAGTACAATAAACCAGACTGGACACCTAAATAATGCTTATGGATAGCAGCAAGATGATCCTGGAAATCACGACGTTAATGTATGGACTGTCAGTCGTCGATCATAAGTGCTTAGACAGAAACAATCTCGGGACTGTACATGGCATCACTACATTCGTCGTGCAATGCATGTGTTGTGCGATACCGCACCATATCCTTGTGCGAAGATTTGCTGTGAATAATGGAAGACATCAGAATGACAGGCGACACAGCAACACTTTTGTCAGGCGGGACAGCAGCACTTTTCAGTAGTCAGACGGCGATTCAAAGTACGTGACGATTCAGGGCTGTCCATGGCTACAAGTACACTTCTCCGAAAGTTTTTTATTTGGATATTCTGTCTGCTATGTTTTGTTGTTGAGTCTGGTGACGGAGGCGTATTTGACGGTACATAAAATGTCGCGCGTTGTAATGGTGCACCATCCACCCAGGTGCTTGCATACGTGGTATTTTGAAAAAAATGTTACCCCATTATATACTGGAATATAGATCCATAGTAGGTCCTCGTGATAGCGGTGTTATATGTCTCAGCATGTTGGTAATTCATTCCAAGCAGGTCGAAGAAATTGCTAACCATAATTTTACGAATACATGGCCTAATTTCGATTTTATTCAGTGTCAGAAATAAAGTTGACGTTGAAATTTCTTTTTCGTGCTTCTTCTCAGGGTCATGATGTGTCCATGTCTCATCTCTGCTGCAATCGCCGTATTTATCATTTAACATCTAACCATACTTTTCGGTAGCTAAAAAACTTCAGTCGGGAGTTATCTTGGAATGCAAAATGCCCACATGCAGGTTAAATGTAGTTGTTCATGGAAAATAATATACGTACTTCCTGCCTATTGTCTCAACAAATTTGTTAGTTGAGTAAATGTTAAATGTTGATCCTGTTCCATAATTTAATCTGAGGTGTTGTTGAATTTGTTTCCCAATAACACAATAATCGCATCTGTCAAAGAATGACGACCGCTAGCATTTTGTACTGCTTCTCGGCCATTGTGACAACATATTAAGCCGATAAATATTTTATACCCTTATAAATTAAATTTTCAGCAGTTTTACACTAGAAAAAGAAAATGGCAGCTTACCTTGTTTCGAACTTATCGTATTGCTAAATACTGTAACAATGTGCTGCAGGGGTTGGCTATGGGCTTGAGTTGATTACATGCCAAAAAAGCATCTTGTATATTATTAGATTCTGATTGATGAATAATTGGGATGGCGGGAGAACACTGTCAAAGTCTGAATTCGATAAAGTATTTCTTCTTTATGAATTCAGGTGTCTTAAAAGAAGAAATACTGAAGTATTTCCGCTGTAATAATTCAATTGAACTAGGTGGTTAAATGGAATAACCATAGCTGCATGTTTTACAGCACACGTAACGCACACGCCCACTAATCAGCATCATAAGTGTTATCTAGTGATTAGTCAGACCAGATGACATACTTAGAATCCAACGCCATCCAGTTTTGAAATGTCTTCGAACAGCAGCCTAATCTTTTGATAAGTTTAAATATTATCTCTTGATTCGCCAGACTAGTTTCGAGCTCATTGCAGTCATGCTTCGAATGGTCTCTGAATATTGCACCAAAATCTTTCGATAATGTTCATGAAATAAGAGGACTTTACGTCCACAGCCTATTGTTTTCAAACTATCCGTTTTCATCGTAAAACTATTAGTTCAAAAGGCAATCAGTAAAGTAATCTTACAAATCTTGTTGTCTTCCCCTTGCTAGACCTATTATCGGATTTACTTCTTATCACGAAGTTTTGAAAAATGTAACACAGTAAGGAGTAAGTTATTTTGTGACGGCTCATCTTTTTTGTTTTGTGTCCTTTTAGTTTCCTAAATATTTAATAGAACGTTCTTTTATGCAAACGGATGAAGCATTTTTTAAAAGATTTTGACACTGCCTAGATTTCAGTCTTGTTTCAAAGTTATCTACAGTAATATATGAATAAAATAATTTAGATAAATTTAACATTTCATTGTTCTTAACCTTGCTGTCAAGTGTTACTCTTGTTCTAGAAAGGTGGCTGTTTTATCCATCTGGACTTCAGAAAAGACAGACACCGAATCAACTTAGGAGTACCTACGCCGTTATCTCATTGGCCAGGAGCGAAAACCAAATCTAACAATTGGCGTGCGCGATACGTAATGATGAAACACAAAAGAGCGCTAGCAAATTTTTGGCAGGGACAATGGTTACTGCTAAGAGGAAAGTTGTGATGCTTCATTTTTTTTCTATTACCACACTTTCAACACAAAAGTTTAAGTGTACGTCAGTATCAATTACTACTAAACACTGCTCTCAAATAGTCGATCTCATTTCCAAGTGACATCTTTTTCAGTTTCAGAAAAATCATTTCCATCACATTATATGTGGTCTACAAATACACATGTTTATTCTTTCAAAAGGCTTAGTTCTCCATTGTTCCGACGTGAAGTCAAAAATAATCGAGACAGCGTTTAAATCGAGACGATGTATTCTGAAGCTCAAAAAGCGTAATAGATGAAGACAATACAAACCGACAATGGATTCCATCGCAATGAGGGCAACGAGAACGGATCTCGTCGATCTGTGTAAAACGTCAAGCACGTTTGTCAAACGAGCGTAAAAAGTGAATATTTGTACACATGAGAAGATGCTAGGACTAACAACACTAAGAATGAATATATATTTAACTATGTCATCGTACCTTGCACTTCAATACAAACCTTCTTATATATCCCATCAAATGTACACATAAACCTAACAACAGGCAAAGTCAATCTGCTAGTGCTCTGCTGTGTTTCATCATCACACGTCACGCACGCCATTTTGCAAATTTGGTTTCTCCTCCTGGTCAAATGAGATAACGGAGTGTATATTACTGAATTCCTTCCGTCTCTGACTCCAGGCACTAGTAATTTCATATATTATATATTTTTTTTATTCTATCCTTTCTTCTATATTACTGTATTACAGTATACGAGTTACTTGATTAGTCATGTAACTTAATATATACGTATGAACCACGCTACATACCTGAACGAATTGTTAAGCATATCACCATTTGTTCAGGTATATATTCGTCCAGGTATATATAAATTTAAGTTACATGATTAGTCACATCATGTAACTCAAATTCAAATGTAAATGTCCGTTAAGGATAGAAACCAAATTAAGTAAATTCTTAAAAACCTGTTTTATTTATAATATTTATTTACAAGTTTCTTGTAGATAAGGCTTGATAAATATTAGCTTAAAGTGATTTAAAAATCGCTACTCTGTTCTCGAATTACGAATTAGACGTTGTAATATTAAGCTACTCAATCGTCTGTTGAATTTAATATGAGGCACAGAATTTTTCAATTGGTAGTATAAATATCATAATTATATAAGTATTATGCATAAAACACAAGCAATCGCCAGTCCCTAATCTCGAGTCATTTTGGTTTGCAGAGTGGTTGTCCCATCCTCTTCCGTTTTTTCAGGATACGGGCACCGCCCAGTCTAACGGCATATGAACAGAAAGCTATCTTGTTGGCATCTATGTACACTTATCACCAGGAGGAGCCTACAACATTTAGGTAATGATCACTAAAAATGTATTTTCAAATATATTCACTAAAACCATATTAACAAATTGATTCCGTTACTGATACTCAGTTTTTGTTGAAATGAGGAAATGTAGAGAATAGTGCTATAACGTCAACTTTAGAGGCCACATTCTGTTTACGAACATCCAAAAATACGGAGGTTTGCGTCAGGTTCTTTACAATGACGGGCAGGATAACTCAGGAAACATATTTACCATATGCCACTAGTTATCCTAAGGTAAGATTATGAATGGTCAACTCAGGAGTGTCATCTTTTGATCAATTCATTTAATCCTTTCTTTAAGTATAAAAAAATGGAGGAGAAAGAAATAAGACAATGAAGATGTGAAGAACTACAATTTTGCAAAGAAGGCACAATGACTGGCAGAATAACTTAGGAACTGTTCTATTACAATTCTGTTTTGAGATCTTTACGGCAAAACACTATTCCTTTGTCTGTATATTGTGAAATGAGAGATTTTACTTATTTGGTTGATTGCACGGAGATAAAAAACAGTTTTTAAAATAATGTCTGGAATTTCTATAAAATCATACGCTGGTATCAAATGTATTGAACGTCTTTTGTTTCAGTCGGTACAAATGACGAAATACTGTAATATCTAATCAGATATTCAATTTTGATTTTCGTTTTCACTTTCAGGAAGGGATGTTCGCTGTAAAGATAATTTCTAACACGATATGCATTTCACAGCCGTTGTTAGGAGCTTCATATCGAGCTTATGCATAAAGTGAAGATATTAAATGAAAATACTTTACCACTTAAATGTGCATTTCTTTAAAAATTCCTATTATTTAATCAATAGGTTTACATCTTTCCAACAGCAACAGTGCGAACGGTTAAGTTCATAAATGTTTGACCTAATGGCCTCATCATGTCCTGCAAATATCTCACCTATGAAAAACTGATTCCATATTTCTACTCTAGCCCTATATTTTTGGATACGAACAAGCCACCGAAAGGTTTGGCGGGAAGATGCTCTAACATGGTCACAGGTCAGCATGCTAAGCACAGGGAATTCTTATGGAAGAGTTCATGCAGTAATGTGCAAAAAGATTAGAGGAAATCCATTTCATAATAACATCAATTATTCGTAATAGACTATATGTTGTCACGAAATAAAAATTATTTCACTTTTGATAGTTTATTGACATTATTGGATAGATATTTTTCACCTATGTCGGCAGCAGGTGTTCCTTATTTCAACAGGTTCGGAATTTCAACGGAATTGACTAAGACTTACGTTTAAATTCAACCGGAAGAGTATAGTTCCAAAAAGTAACCCGTCTTTTGTTGTGAACGCTTTCTACGAGACACTTTTCACATGGCGTGTAGCTGTACTTCAATCTTTCCCAACTGGCTCCTAAAACCCTAATGGCTAGCGTTTATAGTTAGGCATGATATATATAATACAGATACATAAGAGCTTTCGTTTTGATCAGCCTCCTGCACAGATCACCGAGTGCGGAAGTGCTAAAATAATAACACAATTTATTTGAACTTCGGAACTTCTATTTTGCATGACATCTGATGGTGCATTCTGAAATTAACTTTCTGCACTGTGTCTACTGATACATTTAGAAGTTCTTGTTTCTTTGTCAATTTGTTGTTTCTTTTGTTGACAAACGGCATGTTGATCGGAGAGCACCCTCAATTAATTTAAGGAGTGGCAATGGTCAGAAATTTTCAATTTCGTTCTCTGTGATTGATAACGTGGGTTTAGACATTTGGATATAAAAAATGTTCTTGACTCAAAGATTAACAGGCCCTGTAGGAATGATTTATCACACGTAGGATTGCAGTGATAGATTGTCGGCACGCCTGACTACTGATTTTGGATGTACTGATTTTGACATTCTTTCTCGGTGGTTGATAACGTGGGCTTAGACACGGGATATAAAAAAGAAATGTTCTTGACCCTAAGAGTAACAGGCCCCGTCGGAATGATTTATGACACGTAGGATTGTAGTGATAGATTGTCGGCACGCCTGACTACTGTTTTTGGATGTACTGATTTTGACATGGTGACATCTTCGAATTCACGCACGACTGCTTGTCATCTGGCAAATTAGTTGTGTATTATTTTTTTTATTTGCATGAGTTCTTTTTAATTTGAGCGCTTCAATTTTTTTAACGAAAAGCACCGTGTTACCATTTTATTGTTTTAAATTTTTTCTTTGGAACTTTTGCGACTGACCATATTCTGTTGACTAAGTTTTATATATTATTTACAATATCTTGGCTTTCAGCGTGAAAACCTTATTAAAATCAATGTCACAATTAATTTTTGTTTGCCAGTGGATACATTCGCCTCTCAATGTCTGCATTCCAATGGATGTTGTTTCCTGAGCACAAGTGTCTAACGATAGTGTATGCTTTTCGTTACGTTTCCTCCTTTCTCCGTTCAGTGTCTGCATGTAGGATGAAACACATTATTTCATATGCAAATGCAGTCGAAGGTCTGTGGATGCACACATTGAAAATATTGTTTTTATAAGTAAGTTAGCATTCCATATTGTCTTATGTTTTCGGAAGTTACACATCTTCTCAATTCCAATGGTTTCACAAGTTACTTGTTTACCTATCGTTCTTGTAATTAAAAATTATTTAATTCATCTTCATGTTAGTTGAACTATGCTTTATTTGTTTCCATCTTACTTCGTTCTCAAATATATAATGTTGTTTTGTGGAACATGCGTTGTTTTAGTACAATATTCTTGGGAATTGAAAAACAATATTTATTTCAAATAAATGCTTAAGTATGTTTTTATCATCAACAATAGGCAAAATTCACTTCGTGTGAACACATTCAGCCTATTTGTTTTATCCATAGGAATTCCCATATACTTTCACGAGCAATAGTAACTTTAAGACAATAGTTTTGCGAAATAAGAAATAAAAATGACTTTCTATCTTCATTATTCGTAATAGATAAATTCTGTTTTAATAAACTTAATCTCTGCTTCGCGTTGATGGAGACAATTATAAACGATCGGTAAAATATCTTTTGAAATTTCGAAGACAATTCGAAAGTCTCATGTGATGCATTTTCTTATACTTATAAGAAAAAAGAAATAGTAAAAATTTTCAAAATTTTGATCCCCATTTTCGTTAAATACCCATTGATAAAGAGTGTGGCTTAGAATATAATGATAATTTTCTGTGTCTTATAAATGTCTTAAATCGTATTCTGAGCCGTTACATTTTTGAAACTATATCACAAAGGATTTCCAGTATCGACTGCTTTATTATATTATGGATAAATGTCGATTTAAAGGCAAAAAGGCAGTATTTAATTAGCAAAATCTGGTACATAAATACGCTTTTGAATTAAACTAATTCTATGGAGGTCCCACGATTGAGGCCCGTGAGATTAGAGCATGTCGTCTTATAGCACATTTAAGCTTCAGCAGAGTAAGAATGCATTTTTAGGAGCGACTATACATGCAGTCATCATTGATGTCTTATGTCTCCGTTAAGTGTACAAAAACATCAGCATCAGTTATTTCATTTGAAACTTGAACATCTTCCAAAACAATCCGTTTAATTCCATGATGTAAATTTCTTGGGCTTGTAAACGCGACGGTGTGCCTGCCTAACTTTGTTGGAAACATTTTTGAATCGACCCTTTGACTTTCTCCAGTCACGATTTTTTCAACAACACCATCACGGGGCTTTACCCACTACAGCCGTCTAGAACTTGTAATAACATCATTTTGTCTCATTGAGATGCAAATGTTCATGCTTTCTTTTACAGTACTGTGTCAGAGACTGATGAATGGGTTTTTCTAGTTCATCGTGAGCTATCTAAAACGTTTGATATTTGTTCTATTCAAGTTTCATGTTTTCATCATTTTGAAATTTTTTCGTATATTCGTCGGTATCTCAAACCGATTTGCAACATTACAGCCTTTTCCACCATTACAACTCTATGAATTATTTCCATTTTGCTGAAAATTGTAGAACTGAAGACGTTTCGTAAAACTGCATTGTTCCGCCTATGACCCTTAAACGAGAGAAACGAGCTTCCGTTACCCAAATTTCTCTGTTTTCGGGTGTTGGTCACCTGGGCAAGCTTTAGTATCCTATAAACAATACTTTGAACGATAGAACCGTACTCTAGGGCTCTTTCTGGAGAGTGTATCATAAGAGGAATGAAGCTGCACATCAGATATTGCAATACAACAATTTTAAAAAGAGTGCAAATTGTAGGATGTTACTTTACATAGCCATATATATTCATACTTGCTAACAGATGTTTCAAATGAATGCACTTCCTGTGAGGAATTGGAAACTGTTTACATTTTCACTTATAAGTTCAAGAAGATAAATATATTAATGATGATTTCCTTCAAGTTGTTCCCTAAGGTGTCCTTAATTAAAATATTTCAAGCACCGCTCGTTGATTTCAATGAGAGCTAGATCAAAAATACAGGTTAATATTCTCGAACAACCGCTCCCTTCTTAAATATTAGAATTTATGCACCACGTGTGTAATAACCTGAAACACCGTTTGAAAAGTCTGAGGCATTACACATAAACCAAGGCAGGAGTTAAACATCCCACAGATGACCTCTCTGTAGTAAGTTGAACAATGCGCTTAAAAAGTGATATAAATAAACGTTCAGGACGAGATGCAGGAATAAGAGAACGGGGGCGCTGAATCCCTTTTTCGAGCGTGAATCAAACCTTGTGGATATAATCGGGAGCAATAGAACAGTACAGCGAAACTGCAAAGAAACGTACATCTCGATAGAATAATACAGCACTAAACGTTTTAAGAACAACTGCGCAGGAATGTCCAGCTAGCGCTAGACGAAGTTCAACGCTCATAAGCAATGAACACCACTTTGGACGGCCACACAGGCCCAGTCGCCAAGACAAACATGTCCCCCAAACGAACCAGCAGAATAGCTCCTATTCCACGAACGTGAGCAGAACCGCAGTCATTAATTCCTCACCCCCGGGACGCACGCTGCAGATCTAGGAAATCCGAAGAATATATCCTCGAAGCACAGAAGATTATGTGCTAAATCCACGAAACAACAGAATCATGCGCATTTAATGGTCACATCCTGGGAAGCTGTACAACGATGTTCACTATTTTTAATAAGGAACAAACAATAAAAAAAGCACGTAAAACAAAACTGTATAAAAAATGGAGTGAAAGCTATTAAAAACTGCAGAAGAAAGGACCTCGCTTTGGAAAAGAACGAAGCATAAGAGAAGCATGAGATTCCCGAACAATGAAGCAAAATGAAGTCCAGGAGAGTACTGTAAAACTTAGAAAAGTTACAGTGGCACACACGCACGCCATTAGAGCTGTAGAAAATGCATAAAATAGGAGTAGAAAAGAAAGCTAGATTCTGGAACCTAAAGCAGACAGATTATTTAGTTACATAACTTGTTCCAACAAAAACTTCTAGAGTACATTCATAAAGTACACGTGTTTCGATAACGCGAAAAAGCCTAGGTATACAAATGAGCACAGAGCTAGGGATATCTTTTTGACTGAGGAATATACATAATCAATCAATTGCGCGTTTTAAAGGTTTTAAAGACAGCAATATGAATTACAGTGGCAAAATAGGTCCCGTAATAAGAGATAATATGTTATTACCTTTTGTAACTAATGCGGCACGGAGAGCAAGGAAGAAACGATTAAAACTAATGATTTCCATAGAATATTTTTACGTTCTCCATGTCCTCTTAACTGCTGTTCGATTTCCAAGTCGTACCCCACAGTTACTGTTTCCTCCTGCGACTTGCGTCACGAATCTGATTCTCGGTAGAAATCCATTAGCGACAAAACAATATGTATCTTATACATAGTGAAGTCAGTTATATTTCTTAGCGATTTTTGGTATGGCTAAAAATAAGCTAGCTATGATTGGCCTCGGTAATCATAAGATTTAGTTTTGAGTTTCGTTAGAAAATAAAATGGCGATTATTTCATCATTCTCTTGTGAAAAATTATCCCAGCAAAATAGGACGGATATACTGCAAAACGTATTTCTCTGGACAGTAACTATAATAACGCTGTCAAGGACTTTTGGCGAAACTTCTTCGAGTAAATCAATAAACGATTTCATCGAAACACAAGTTTTGGTATTATTGTAGAGATATAAATGGAATATGTACACGCACATTTTCGCGTACAATATAAGAATCGAAGCAAAAACTTCACTAGTGTCGAATTTAAAATTATTTTCCTTGCTTTTTGGATACATTAGAATTGGTAACATACATTTCTGTTGGCAGTTTGTGGATCAGAACTCAGCCATTCAACATCCGCAATAAAGAGTCGCCCAAAATAAATTCCTTCATTTGGGCGAATCAGGAAGCTCAATCGATTGTCGTAGAACTCCGTGAGGAAACAGCTTCTTTCACCAGTTTCTTTTTCTAACTCTAACTAAAATATTGTTCGCCTTTTGTGTTGCCTCTATGCCCTCATCTGGGAATTAACGAAGTGCATTCCAATTTTCTGTGAGTGTGGAGAGAGTTCATTTAGTTTTGATTAAGGTAAAAGAGAAGGCATGTATGAAAAATAAGAAAAAAGCTCACAGCAATAACATCATCATTGCCGAAAAATGAGACACATCATTATAGGTTTTAGATAACAGTAATTTAGAAGTTGCACGTTATCACATAAAATATTAACTTCTTCTGAAATACAGAAATAAGCACGAAGACTTTTCCTTGAGGATTGGCTTTATCCATTGAAATGAAATTCTTCATTGTACCTCAACGAACTGTGTAAACTATTTTAAAAGAACTGTAATTGTAAAGATCGTGAACACGATCTGGTGATCTGAAACTCACGTCATGGAACTAAACCCTAAAATCGTAACCACTAAAGCCAAGCATTTTATAAGTATATGTATACTATAATTTCTATTTCAATACCGCACGAAAAACTGAAAGAATAGAAAGCAGTTTCCAAGCCTTCCCATATCAAGTAGATGTCTTTTTTTAGGAAGGTAGACAAACTAGAGTTCAAATGCTCGCTTTCATTGTTCACATTGATTCTGATTTTTTCCGATTATTCTACGGATTTGTTTTCTTTATCTACTCAAGCGGCTTTTCGTAAAAATGAATAACATACCTTTAGCAATTTAAGATAAAGGAACACAGAATATAAATCACTGTGTGAATCGTTTAAAAAAGTTTGAAGATGAAGAATTAATGGAGCAAATTTTCAAAGTATTAGGACAGTTTTGGAAGATATGTACCATCATTTTAGAGAAGAAGGAACTAGATGAAATTTCAGTTGTTTTTTTCACTCATTCCAAACAGCGCTCGCGACATACGGATCACAGTTTGGATGTAATGATTTTTCTGTAAAAAGTAGGAATAAAAACTATAAATCAGCGCGCAAAGTAAGAGCATAGCCGCGGTAAAATACCATAGAAATAGATTGTAAAGACAAATAAATCAGAAAAATCTGTATGAAATACAATTCAGCACAAAAAATTGTATAGACGCGAAACAATTTAATCCCAATGCGTCCCGTTTCGAATCACCATTGTTATACTTGCCTTAGGGAACCGAAATCTCCTTATCTTGGAACAAGTGTTCTTACATTGACAAAAAGTGACTGCTTAAAGTCCATTGCTTTGCTCACGGTGTTCTCAGGACTGTCGAACATACAAACAAATAGTTTACGTACGGGTTTCATACAGTCTTATCATCACTTGTTCTTCAAATTGAAAAATCATTTTGAAGGAAATACAAATATTGTACATTTCTATGGCATTATCAGCTGTTGACAGTTTGTTTTAGGAGAAGTCACTCTATCATTATTTGAAAAGCTGATGGAAGATAGACAAATTTTGAAGCCTGCTCTCGTCGGTGGGTAATATGTAGTGTAGAATAAATCATTACAACTACTGCTCCTAACACTATCTCTCTATATAAAATTAAATGTTTGTTTGCTTCTATATCCGCTATTCAAATCGACAATTTTAAATTTAGAGCCACCAAATTTAGATCGTAGACCGTTTTTGGAAGGGATCGGAGCCCTGAGTCGGTTGGAACCCTGGGTCGGTCGGAGCACGAGGTCAAATGGAACCCACACAACATTTTCCTAAAATCTAAAGTTTTCAATTTTGAAACACCAAATTTGGTACACTCTCTTGGTACACTATGCTTCCATGGTACCCTAGTCTTGGCCGTAGATGGTTTTTGGAAGGGGTCGGAGTCCGGCTTCAAAGGGCACCCCACAAAAGTTCCGTAAAATCTACAGTTGTAAATTTACAACCCCAAAATTTGGTAGACAACCTCAAGGAACTCTAACATAGAATGTAGACGATTTGCGGATGTGGTCGGAAAAAGGGTCAAGGTACCATCACGCAAAATTTCCTTAGAAGAAAAAATAAACACCAAAAAACATACCTATACTAGAAAAAAAATATAACCAGTTACTTTAAAATTTTCAAAATAAATACACTGCTGGCCACCCAAAATGCAACACCAAGAAAGACACGAGATAGCAAAGCCAGATTTACTGGACACATAACAACATATACAATGATGAAACGAATGAGCTTACAGGACCGTGCGACTTGCGGAACACTCAGACTTGAAAAGTTCGTGTGGTCTCCATGGCTGGAAATAACGGCCGCTACACACCGCGGCATCGAACGAAAGAGGCTTTGGATGTGGGCTTGGGGTATGTCGTTCCAGGCTGCTTCTACACGCTGCCACAGTTTATCAGGCGTAGCTGCGGTTGTTGCTTCCCAAGCCACTCGGTTGCCGATCAGCGACCAGACGTGTTCGATAGGCAACATATTGGGAGAACAGGCGGGCCGTGAAGAAGTGTTGCACGATGCGTGCCACGTGTGGTCGCGCATTGTCCGGCTGAAACGTGGCCGCTGGAAGGTCCGGCAGGTAAGGGCTCCAAAACGTCGGAGATGTAGTGGTGGCTGTTGAGTGAACCGGCGATGCGCACCAGAGGGTTGCGGGTGTCATATCCAATAGCGCCCCAAACCATAACGCCGGGCGACGGATTGGTATTGCGATGCATAATGCAGGCGTCATACAGTCTCTCGCCGCGGTGACGCCACACGCAGATCCGACCATCGTGGTGTTGCAGACAGAAGCGGGATTCGTCGGAGAAAGCAATGTCGTGCCATTCCGTTGTCCAGGCGCTGCGTTCTACGGCCCACTGCCGCAGCACTCGACGGTGGTGTAACGTCATTGGTAATCGGAGCAATGGGCGCTGTGCGACAAATCCCCGCTCCTGCAGAAGACGTCGAACGGTACGTGCTGACACAGGTTGTTGCGCGGCACAACCTAATTCCTGCGCCAACGTTCGTGATGTGGCGGTGCGAGCCTTCAATGCCCGCCGCACAACATGCCGGTCCTATCGCTCGGAGATGTGCCGCGACTGCGGCAATCGCTGACGTCTCTCCGTCCGTCCCTCCTGCACCCACCGAATCCATACTCGCCTCACTGTGGCTGGATGTCGCTCCACACGAATGCCGATGTCTCGGTACGATAAACTGCTGTCGTGATAAACCACTATTCGTCCTCTGTCGAACTCCGAAACGTGCTGGAATGACTACCGTATTCTGCGACGAGACATCAGGAAGCTTCCCACGCACAGGTCTGGCAGCACAACAGACTTCCACTAATTACACCCGGCATTCTGTGCACCCGTCTTATAGTGCTTCTCGGTGGCGTGCCGGGCGCACATGATTTGCATAAGCCCTGCAATTCAAATCGTTTGCATATCATCTCGCGGGCAAATTCTTGTGCCAAGTTCAGGTCATTCCGGTGCTTTCTTCTTGGTGTTGCATTTTGGGTGGCCAGCAGTGTAATTAAATAAATAAATATGCGACATCATTAAATGTTATCCAGTAGTAAACTTTTGAATAAGTTTGAAATTGCTCGTTTTTTCTTGTGATCATGCTTTTGAATAAATATGAATACATTACGAAGTAGATAAAGAAATAAGGATTTTCTTTTATTTGCGGGCTTTATAGAACACAGTGAGCAAATAAGTCATCACACCCGAATTTGGAACTCATGATTCCGAGGAATGCCAGCTCATCATATATTTCGTTTGCTTCCTTTTGATCATGATGGCTATCATACCCTGACCGGGATTCAAAAACGACTCGTACCGATCGACCGCTCTGGAGGAATCTGGTGTTCCTTTCTACTCTCCCGGAAAGTGAAAACAGAACACCAAGAAGGATATGTCTGATACCAACGAAATTTACCCAGCATAATAACGAAACACAGAGGATAACGTGATCAAAACTTTAAGGCAAAGTGCAGCTGTATTTGCTGGTAAACTGAAAAATAACATTTCCATGTAACATGGTTAGTACGAGGTTGAACCGCCATGAACTGCGTCACACTGTGCAATTCTGTCATGGAGTCTGTCGTACAGATGTTGGATGTAAGTTTGGGGTATTGAGTTTCAAGCATCCTCTAGCTGGACGCGTAAATCGGGGTTAATCGTGGCTGGCCGTTGAGACCGGATAAGTCGTTGTCCTATAAAAATCCCACACGTGCACAATGGGGGACTAATCCGGTGAACGTGCAGGTCATGGAATTTGTCTCACACCCTAAAGAGCATGTTGCGTTGCACGTGCCGTGTGTGGACGTGCGTTATCTTGCTGAAAAACACTATGATGGACCGATCTTACAAGGAGCACAACAACGGGCTGAATGATGTTGTTGATGTAGGAGGTGTTGTTTAACGTACCCGGTACAAACACTACTTGTGTACGGGTGTGATAGCTGATCGCTCCTCACACCAGGAGACCAGGTGTAGTCCCTGTGTGTCGCGGGCGGATGCAAGAAGGGTGAATACGCTCCCCTGTGCGTCTGCGAAAACGCATACGGTCATCGGAGGCTCCCAAGCAAAATCTGCTTTCATCGCTGAACATGACAGATCGCCATTGCGTTCTCCAGTGCTGACGTTGGCGGCACCACTGCAGCCAGCCCTGACGGTGGACGAGAGTCAGAGTCATACGAGCACGTAATTCTGCATCCAGCAGACGGTTGCGGATTATTTGCACAGTCACCTCAGGTGCAACGGTAGCTCCGATTCACGTCACATTGGATGTTCTGCTTGACAACGCCGCTCTTCTTATTCCTCATCGGTCCGCTCATCAGTCCGTCAGTGACTCCCGGTTCCACGTCTTCTCATGTGGGAATGTTCCTCGGATCATCTACGCCACCATCGTACCACCACCGATACTTCCCGTCCAATTCGCTCCGCAAAACGACGATACGACCACCCGGCCTCGCGGAGTTCGACTAGACGACCTCGCTCAAAGTCCGATAACTGCTGAAATCGTACACGTCTTCCATGTCGAGGCATTGCAGCTTCTTCAGCGTCTTCGCACTTGTCCGTACGCCCACGACTGATTACAATCCCTTCGCCGTACTCCTTAAATACCACCAACGATAATTTGCATATTATGCCGTGCTGTGGCGTAAGTGCACACCTGTTGGTCCCGAAATTAACATCACACCTGCGTAAGCTCGGCCCTATTAACATATGTAAATTTCATGATCGTCCGTCAATTCCTTCTTGGTGTTCCTTTTTTCACTTTCCGCAAGTGTATTTTTAAATAACTGTTTAATTTTTCAGTCTCAATAGATTTGAAAACTGCCTGTTTTATTTAATTGGTATGAAAATATAAATTACCTAACATTTCATAACTATTTATATTAAACTAAAGTTTTCAACGTACTAGATTTCAGAAGTATGTTCAGGGCAATAATTCAGATTTTTTATTTCTTAGTAATATTAATTGATAAAAACATATTATTCCGGAAGCTCTAAACGCAAATTACAAATTGTTTTCTAAAGATTATTCTGCGGAGGGCATGCTCTAAGCGATCTAGCACGCTCGTAGTCGGAGCCTGTTCTTCTACTTCAAGCAAGTTACCAAATCACAAATTCATTGTCGTTCAGAGAAACCGACCGTACAGACGTGTGACAGTTTTACAGTGAATGACCGGTTTTCACGCAGACGGAAATTTGTCACTTTCGCTCGTTAAATGACAATCGTTTTTGAAACTGCTGTTGCAGATCCATGAGGCATTTCAAAGAGGCTGAATCAGATTTCATCAGCTGGTTGGATGGATAAGTAGATCTTAGAAATAGGAAGCTTGGAGATTGTGGCTGAGGTTCCCGATGAGAGAGAGACATGGAAATGAAGTATAGAAGGAGACGTGCCTAACAGGCATTTCTTACTTGCACACAGATTCCGTGGGGTGTGACTTAGTTACTAGTCGCTGTATGACCAGGTAAGGAATGTATGTAGGTAATAGGGCGGTCAAGACAACACTTCAGTAACGGTGCGTTTTATCAAAACATATTTAGGGACGTGCTGTCTAAGAATGTGTGCATCCTTTCAGTAGCCATAATCTGCTGTTCCAATCAACAATACCCTCTTCAGAATGGTCTGAAAACAAAAAGTTGACAAAAACTAAAAGCGATTCGCCTGGTAGATGTTTTTTTTTAAATTCATATTATTTAACATGAACTATTTTTTTACCTTATTCAAAGGTATTCCCCAATGTTTTGTTATATCACAGAAACGTAGAAAAAAGTCTGTAGTACCATATTTGTGTTCATGATATTTGTTTTAGCTAAAGCACTTATTTTTCCCACTTTGGAAACATCTGGGAATCGTTGAGCTGGAAGTCTAAGTATACACCTATTTGTTTTCTGGAATACAAAATGTTTGACTCATTAAAAGGCCAATGCAATACATTTTTACACCAACATTAATTTATGTGATGAGCATTATTTTTATAAAGCTTTAAATCAGTGATACCTTCCAAATATTTCCTCGTTATTGTATTTTGTTTCGAATTATTATTCCAATAGCACAAAAAAAAAAAAAAGAAAAAAAGTGCAAGCAAAGGTTTTTTCCAGTGAGTAATAAAGGACGCTGTACTGTGCTTGTTACGTATCTCATTTGCTTCTCATTCTGATTTTTATTGGGGAACATTTTGGGCCCTCGCATTCTGTTTTCTCTTATCAGACAGGGGATATAGTGATATCAATAAGGTGTGTGACACCCCTTCCTAACAGTCAGTCGTCTAAAAACTAACTAACGTTTTATTGCAGCTTTTAATAAATACTTCATTATGGAGTTTTATGTCAGTCGATTAATGCATTCCTTGGTATTGATATTACATTACATTATGTTCTTCAGTTCGTGTATATTTCAAGTAAAAAAAAGACGTCTACTGATTTCTTTTTTTAAATATAGGATTTAAATAGTTTGGAAATAAGTTTTACTTTTAGTAACATCTATAAAATACGAAATATAGATTTCTGAAAAAGAGGAATTTTTTTATGCTTACAAATTGTTAAAATGTGAAACATCTTTCACCCGAAACAGGTGAAGGAAGAAGAAAAGTGATCTCCATAGTTCTTTTGCGATTCTATTAAACACTAAGATTGATTCATATATCCCACATTTTAGTTCATGCAGCTTCCAAGTACTTCAGAATATGTTTATTCGTATGAAGGAAGTAATACGCTTGTTAGTAACCTTATAACAGTGTTCTAAGAACTATTACTAAATACGTTTTCTCCAAATACTGTATTTATTAAATTACGTATGCATATTTCAGTAAAACAAAACAAGGGAAATATTCTTTTTCAGCCAATCACCAATACGACCCACGGTACTCTTTTTCTGTTAATAATGAAAATTGAAAATCTTTGTTTGATTTGATACTGATTCAAATAGTTTCTTCCGATTTAGTTTACATTAAATTTTTGCGTCATAAAATTATGCAATAAATGCAATGCGTTTAGCCACATAAATGGAAACTTTCGGGGTGCAAGGCTGATGGCTTGCATAGGGTGCTAAGCACTTCGGCACCAGCCCTCTGTACAGCCATATGCGAGTGCTAAATTGCAATTGTTGCAACACTTTTATATACTTGTTTTGATGTGGATTATCTCAGCCAAATTTTTTTAATGTATTTCCTTATGTTCAACTTAATTTGTTTTGTTGTTTTATTGCAATGACTCCAAAAATTGCTAATATAACTCATCTCAAAATTAATACCCGTGGTTCCAGTCGCAACCAAATCGGCTCGCAATTGTATTGGATAATTATTACGGTAGCGTTTACATCTCATAATTGCCTTGAAAAGATACCATCTCAATCGTAAAGAAACGCATCGGAGAACCCCTGGAGGGGCGTTCGCGTCATAACACTTCGAAAGTACTTATTCCTGCTCTAACCTATTTTGTTTAAAATCTTATTCACAACAGGAAACAACGGCTTTGTGAGATAATATTAATAAAACTTTTTGTTCTCGTAGTTATATTATTGCTATTGTATTTTTGAAGTTTATGATTGCAATGTTTGTGTTGTAATTACGTTTCCAAGAGCGTTAACAACAGCAAATTGGACGTATGCTACACAAGTATTCCTATTAAGTTTCATCGGCGTAATAGACAAATGGGAAAGAGCTGCAGTAAATTCACTTCAGACATCTGGCCATATTTATGCAGAGATTCCATTTGTATAGCAGGATTTACAATTTTTACCCTCTTGACAGGTCGTGTGCTCAGGTGAAACAGGATCAGGAAATTTAGTGTTGTGTTTTTTTCCTATTAGGGATCCCAGACCAAACGTTTTAGCTTTGTGTTTGTAAAGGCTGTTTTAGACTTGGGATCAGATAACGCCTTCCCCAAAATCTCTATATTGGTTCGCATTGCCTTAAGAAGTGTAAGCAATCAAAATTACAAGGATTTTGTTACATGCCTTTCTAAATTTGTGAAAATACCTACTTAACTCAATATGAAATTTCAGTAGTAATAATTTGGTTATTTTATCGTCTTTATCGTGACATTATCATTTTTATAATCGAAATATAGCGAACAATACTTCCCATAGTATAATCTGTCGTGAATGTGTCTCTGATGTATCTGCAGAACTTAATAATCAACACCTTGCTTAATAATATTTAGTTGTTTTCGAGCCGATCTTTTATTTATCAAGAGGTGTGGGTATTTGGATAGTACACAATCTCAAATTCAGGAAATCGACTGCAGCGCACCGTCGACGTACACTAAAACTACCATTCATTTACAGCTGGGCCTTCTAAGAATCCCCACGAAGCACATCATTTTGTACATGTTTGGTTCGCATCTTTCAGTTTCTTATAGCACTCTTATAAGAGGCATTATCCTCGCTTAATCTTTACGGATCCTTAACTTTTGCTTTGCAAATTCCACAACTTAAGTTTCTACGTGTTATTGTTGTACATTCCGTTCACGCATATTTTGTCTTTGCTTTCCTCACAAAATAAACTGTCGTATCACGTTATTGTCATCTTTCCGATGACTCACTTGGCTTAGATTGTGATAGGAGTTGAGAACAAAGGTCGGGCGGGGGAGGGGGACGACACCGAAAGAGTGGTTCAGAGCATCTGCTCCTCAGCCACCTCCGATCAATGCTTTGCCATAGCAACCATTGTCGATGGGGGCGCTACTTTCTATGGGAGGTTTCCACAGTGTTAAATGTCTGTTTCAACTCTATATATTCTTACTTTGGGCCCATAAGCCTGTTACTGTTGTTATCTCATGTATAAATATATGTATGTTATTCTACAAATGTTTAAGCTTAAGAGTTTTAATTATTGCATCCTCTGGCCATTAGCATCATTGGGTAATTATGTCGACTGTGCTTGTCCATTTGCATTTGTTGGTGTTTTCTGGTTCCTTGCTCCTCTGTTTTTTTTTTCTTAGATAGGCTCTGGGTCGTCTTCTTTTAATCATATTTGTCTAGACGGATGGTTCGTCTCCTGGTTCTTAGGATTGGGGATCTTCTGTTCGTAAGTGTTTGCCCCTGAGTTTCGAAATCCAGCTCGTTAGGCTTGCGGGGCCACATCACTTCTTGGTTATTTCCTTCTTTCTTCAGATTGGTCGGTGGTGGCCTTGTCCCTGGGGAAATTGGAGCGGGGGGCTTTTTATCCCTTCTGTTGGTTTAACTCCTCTCCTCTTCCTGCCGGGAACCGTGGCCTCATTATCTTTGGTGGTCTTCTTAGTTTTATGGGGTTTTTCTTGAGTGTCCAGGCCCTGTTTGGTGTGCCTTCGACTTACATCGTCATCTGCAAATATTTTTCTTTGGTTGCATTGCGCCAGCACCTTGCTTGCGGTGCGTTTTTGGTACCATTTCTTTGGGTTGGGAATTCTTGAAAGCCGGATTGTTTCGATTCTCTCGGCTTGGCTATACTTCCCCTCTTTGTGGTTTGTTCTTACTAGATTAACAGAGTCCTAGTTTCCCAAAACTGTCTTTGCCGGGCTGGAGCACCCGGCTTCTGATTACGCCTTTAAATTAGACTTTGTTGTTCTTGTACCGCACATTTTCTTTCGGGCCATTCTAATTACTTTGGTTGTACCTAATTTCTTTCCTTGGAAGGTTTTTATAGTCGAGTCTATTACCATCTTACAGGTGTAGAACTATATTTCCTTTGCTTTAAACATCTGTTTCCCCATCGCCTATTGGGGGAATCTTATATTACACTCTGGTACTACTCTCCATATTTGGATTGGCTATTTCTATTGTAACATTTCTCCCCGAACACTTTTTGAGCGTTTATATTTGGCATTTTAACCGTTTAGATAATTTGCAATCTATTTTCAGTTACGGCAATTCAACTATGAACTTTGTTAAACACCTATCGTTTACTGTTGACACCTGGCTATTTTTCAAGGAATGTGTGTAAAAACACAGAAACGCAGGATTCTTTGAAATTATATTTAACAGACGATTCAAGGAAACTTGACAGTCATTCTCTGAAGAGCGTATTGAAATGTAATACTTACAAATCAAAGTAAAATATTGTTGCAACAAAGTAAAATATTGTTGTGGTCCCATCGTGGACCACCAATGTAACGACCGTGGCCAAGCAATTATTTTTTTTATCCGCGATCATTCATTGGCGCGAAGAATGTAATTTATGGGCACACACTTCAACAATCAAAACTAATCACACTCGTACACATGAATAATCTGTCTTGCAAATGCCCTGACCGCACAAAGCATAAACATTTAATAGGGTATAAAATAAAAATGGCACAAAAATGTATAACAATGAGTTGACTGCTGAGCTTAAGTGCTGGGTCATCTTTGACCAAAATTTACTCCCGTTACAAAGCTTTTCTGTACTTAAATCCACAGTTCAGTTCTTAACAATTTACTAGTTAAGTTCATTATAGAATGTAATTTGATCGCCTTATACATTCCTAACAGTTCCTCGACGATCAGCGAACCAGATGTAACAACAATAAAAAAAATGTTTTAACTTACAAGGCGTGACAAGTGGAAATCCAATAATGAGTTTCACCTGTAAATTGATTAGATGACCCCACCACACTTCTTTTATGCTGAAGATTTCTTTGCGCGGGCTGCGTCCCGCAGTAATTCCGCGCGCGCTGGGTTACACAGCTTCCGTTTACTAACACACGTACATCTTTTCTGTTGATAGAGCTTCTCCTCGCTTCGTAAGATGAGCTAGCCTCTTTTGCTGCATACGGGAGGTGATCATTATCATGATGGTTCCGAACCGCTGTCTTTGGAGTTCCCAACCTGAGCTTTGTGCTTGGCTTCGCTGCAGCCAGACTACTACTACCGATGTCAACTCGCCGACTTTTTAATTTCTCCGTAGCTTCAACTTCTTTACTGAGCCAACAAGTGGAAATTTTCCATTCGGCTAAGAGCAGAAGAATTGTTGCTTTCTCACGCGGATTCAAGCATTCTGCTGTCTAAATAGCAATCTTGCCTATCCAGATACCTCGAGTTGCTAACCTCCGTTTTTTTCTAAATGCGTGAGATTTGCTGCTTCATTTTTCCAAATATCATTACAGCCCAAAAACATCTGGTCTTTCACATCGAAGAACGTACGAGGCAACTAACGCTTTTTTTCTCTTGTCGCAAACGACGAGCGAATCGCTAAATACAAACAAACAGCACAGAGCACAATTGTGTTTTTAAACATTCCCCAATACAATGGACGAATTCCGGATTATTTAACGATATCTTCATAAGTTCTGCCTAACCCCTTTTTAGTACTAGTCGGCTTCAAAATGGAACTTCTAAAAATGGTTTAGTTTTCGCAAAACATCTGCGTCTTTTTATGATCGAAAAAGCACTTAACCAAATTGGCGACCAACCCACTAACTTCATGGTAAACATTTGCAGGTGCACATACATTCGCTTTCCACATGACAAACTATCTCATCGCTTCTATTCTTTCTTTCTACTTTATTTTTTAAGCTCCTAAGAAAGCCCATGCAAAAATTCAAAAACTAATTAATTCATAGTTAATTTACTACCTCCACCAGGCCTATACATTCTAAAATTAATGGTGGGGGTGTCGTAACAATATGAACAGAAAACGCATTTTCCTTTTTTCGCTAGTTAGTATTGATGACAACGAATGAAGTGGACTTGAAGAGTGTCCAACTCCAGGTGTAAACTACCATTTGAAGCTAGTAGATTTGGGATTGATCGCAAAACAGCAAATAAACATGGAAATAAAAAATGAGAAGGGTTAAAACTTCCGCATTCAGCCCCAAGTAGTACAAGCGATTTCGAAGTGAAACGTATATCCTTCCGCATCGTTTGTTCAGGTTCGATATCGTGGCTTTTGCAATTTAAAGCACGGATTGTTAAAATTTGAGATGAGTTGTTTCGCCTTCCGGGAGGGGGAAGACAGCTGGGGATATAAGGATATAACAAGGGAGCAGACAGTATAAAAACATTTACCAATATAAATACTTGCTCAAGAGCATTGTCCAATACAATCCACCTAATCCAACAAAACTGCTATTGGCATAACGTTCCGTCTCCTTCTAAAACCCGAAAGTTACAAGAAAAACGAATACAAAAAGCACACAGAAAGAACTTGCGGGTTCTTGTTACAAAACCAGTGATACAGTTCTAAATAAAAAAGTGCCTTGGCGTTGAACGCAGTAGGAAAAATACCATCAAACTTTTCAGAAAGTGATTTGTTGTTTTTGTGATTTATTATTATTTCTTTTATTTTCGCTACTAATCACCAATATCAATTTATATTGAAACTGCGAAATCTGAGCAATTTTAAATGACAGGAATGTAAAGTGAGAGATAATACTGAGATTATATTTTATTTTTAAATACGGCGCTGCGTCGTTCTGCACGATTTTAAATATAAATTCGAAAACATTGTGAACTAACAGAGTAACATCAATTCAATATTACTAATGCGCCGATTTTATTAAGTTTATGTGGTACATGTGGAAGACTTTTGCGTTTCCGGTAAAATGAGAGTGAGCTCAGGGGGTTACTTTTATTGGAGCCGGTACATGTACTGGCGAGTTGTTTGTCCATCTCTACCGTTTTCTCTCTGAGCACTGCAATCTTAACTCAATGGATATCCATCTCCTAAAAATTTATTTTGACTGCCGTCTAGACAATAGGAGTTCACATTCTCTTTGTGACAGAATCCTATGATTTATGAGACACCCTACTGCGTTATCCAACTATGTAGATCAATCTACACAGTATTTTTTGTTTGCTTGTTTCTGGGTTTTGCAACTACCATGGGCAACTCGTATGGCTATAAGCAGTCGCCGGTCCCTAATTACTGGTCACTTGTTCAAGGGAAGAGACAGAACCAGTATCATTGGCAATGTATCCCCTTTTGACTCATTTAAGGTTTACACTCAGTCTTAGCTCGGAAGAGTGGCCAACATCCAGCGCCTCAGACTGTACCACCGGGCCGGACATTTCTGTATATGACATTCAATTAAGATACGAGTGTTTGAAAGGCTAAACACAGTTTTCCCTATTTTTAGATGCACGATAAACCCTGTTCCTGTCCCGCGCATATTATAACAGACCTCAGAAATGATTATCCTCCAAATCAACCCATCCCACTGCCTGGCGGGATGAAAAGGAACATGTATGGAGTAATCTCAGAAGTATTGATCCAAGGAAACATTTACAACCATGCGCAACGTACGGCAGTTCAAACACAAGCGATCTTTGCAAATCAATAGCGTGCTTGTTGACACAACCTGCAGGAGCAAAAGAATGTATCAAATTTCTACATTCCTAGCGCAATTCAATGGATGGTTGATATCGTAAGGAATTTTTTTCGAATACGATATTTTCGAGAAGACGCTTTTTGCTGCAAATCCAAATACAAAGACCTTGAAGAAACATTAAATACGTATTTACCTGTCAGTGTTTCTCGCAATATGACTCACTTGAATTTTATAAGATAAAGATCAGTTGAAGAGTAACATACGTTTCTTCTTGTAGAAGGATTTCAAATGAGCTACACAATTAAAAAATTAAAAATGTTCTACTTTAGTGAGTAAGTGATGAGAAAGAACAACACCTAATCCCACTAATTAAGGGAAATATTTCTATACGAGTTAACTGCAGAAACTCGATTTGTTCATTACAAATAAAGCAAAATGTAATATACTACAGTGCTAAACATCGACATCATGGTAATCCAAAAGAATAAAAAAACTTACGAATAACTCAATAGGACATTTCAAAATGCCTGCACTGTGACAACAGATAATCAAATGTTATTTCCTCAAGTGATAAAATAGTTGTGAACGCAAATCCGAATGAAACTTAGAAATATTGGTAAACATTAGAAATTGCAAATACCAACAAATGCTTTCTGATATGAGTTCTTAGCGCAGACATATGGTTTAATATTTTTTCATATGCGTAACATGTCTAATAAGATATGTCATATTCCATTGAAATTTGAAAGCCGAAGTTTGAATATAAATAGAAAATGAGTGATTTAGTAGAGAGTTGCAATTTCCCCGATTCGTGTTTATTTGATAAGAACATGTATCAGAACAATAGCTGGCAGCACAAACCTTTTCTTATTATTCAATTGCAGCGAAAACTTTACCATACTCAAACACTGCAACAAAAGGAAATAATAAAAAAACTACATAAGTTTATTTTGTGACAACCTGAATCTCACCGGCAATTTCAAAAAATACTGCAGCAAGAAACATTTTTTAAATCCTTCTTAAATAGATCTACCCAACGCATAAAGATGTATCGTCCTTTAAAATAGCTAATAAAGGAAGTTTCAGAATAGTGGCATTCAAACATAGACAAAGTTTAAATATAGCATTGAAAGCATGGCAATATGAAATGCTTCGCAGCATTTTCTTTAATAGCATAGATGAAATATCCGTACCATTGCGCTGTAAAACTAAAAAAGGTGGAAAAAATGCAGCAGCAGTTTCTGAATATAATTAACAAACACTCGAAGAAAGGGATTAGCAAGACAGCACAGTGGAAGCTTTTTTTCCCGAAAATATAATTTTGTGAAGTGCAATCTGAATGAAAATGAGCCCCATGCATCAGTTTCATCTCCAGAAGGAATTCCTATCTGAGAAGATTATAATAATCTACAAGAATTATAATTCTCTTCCAAGACGGAGCAGCATGTCTCTGGTATATCGAGGTGCAACTGTTGATAGAAAAATTCTAGATCTACCGCAGATAGTGACTTGAACTATGAAAATTTTGTGGGTTTCCATCTGATCGCTTCTACAAAAATCGCTCGGTTGAAAATAAATTACATGACTACTTTTTATTTCAGAACGAACGCCTAGTCATCCCGCGGTGGTGTTGTCTCGTTTTTATATTCATTATATGAGTAATGGGATTATAAAAGTAATATACAATTTTATTTCACATTTTTAACGACAACTACGCCACTTTGTCTTATAATTAATTATAAACATAAAAATGTTTTGCACAAATTTAAAAGATTATATAGTAATAAAATTTTCACACTTCGGTTACCTTTTCCTTTTGGTCCAAAGTAATCACCTTCAAGATTTAATGGAAGGCAAAAATGCGTAGTTCTGAGACGGAGGTATATACGTCATTTAGTATGATTTGTTTTCCAGTTGGAAAATCATATCAGAATTTCAAGAGTAGTATATTATGAACTTAAAGGCCAATGACTTGCTATAAATTTGTAATCTGGATGAAATCGAAGAAGGCAGACTTTCTGCTGTCTTCTCCAGGATGAGATATCTAGGATAAATTTCAATATCAAATGATGACACATTTCAAGCAGCGCCATCACGCCCACACAAAGATCTATACACCGTCATTGGCTTAGAAGAATAACTCACACTAATCAATACGTAGCTTTCAAAATAGTATTGAAGAATGAAAATGTTTTCAAATTTTGTCAATTGTGGAAGTATTAGGTGTGTTGAAAAGTTCTACCCATTTTATGGTAAAGAACCAAAACAAGTTTAAAAAACCATCTTTTTTATTTCACGTAATGGCAATTATTATATATGACTTATTGTACTATGTTTCTGGTAGTAATTGAATTCCCCTTCTGTTGAACTGCTCTACTTCGGAGTGAAAAATTTGCAATGTAGTTTTGCATCTTTATTTAAGATTTAACCTACAAAGCAATTCTGAAAAGGTCAAAAAAGTTTCAGTCCAATATCCAGTAAATTTCTTTGTGTTTAAAGCTGTATGGGAGACTTGCCTTGTATATTGAAGAACGACACCTATGCGGTTAGCCAGTGCTGTAGGCTTAGATTTCAATATTTCTTTCAGATTTCCAACTTTAAGCAGTACAATTAAGCATTTATCATCTGGTTCACAGTGGATTATCTCCTTTACAAAAAACAATTACACCGCGAATTTTCTATGTCTCTAATGTACCGGAAAAGCCCAATTTACCAGTTTGATGTCTTTTACATTGAATAATGAATATCTTTCTGACAACAGAAAGAGAAATCGTAGGGCATTTTTTTGTTCCATAATTTAGCTTTTCTCCAGATTAGCGAAAGTAAGGCAAAAGTATTTTAAATTTAAATGTCTAAAAGTACTTTTGTCATGTGTCACACCATTCTACATTTGTTTCCCTAAAAGATACCAGTAAATTACGCACGCGTAATATTTGATGCGTCATTTCACGCCGAATGCTGTTAATTATTAAATGATTCTTTACTCGCAGAGCCAAACCTGAATCCCGAAGAGCTGGATTTATTGATCAAATTCCGTAACAATAAGGTCGCATTTACAGCTGACATTTAACAGGCATTTTTACAGATTGCTCTTGCCAAAGAAGACTGATATGCAATTAGATTTTTGTGGGTTGATGAGGAAATAGATAATAGCGACTCCCTCAAAGGAAAAATATTAAGAATGAGTAGAGTCATATTTGGTGCGATGTCAAGCCCATTTATGCTAGCTCCAACGCTAAAAGTTAACATAGACAAATATAACCAACAGTATGAGGATGCATACAAGCTACTGATGAATTGTCTCTATGTGGAGGATTTAATTGGAGGAGCAACAGATGAAAATGAAGCAATGATATTATCAAGAGACGTTTCTGAAGTGATTGCATATGTGAGAAAGAGAAAGGACAAGGTATGCAAAAGGGAAGTTCTAAAGACTGTTAGTCGTCTATATGACCCGATTGGTTTTTTAAGTCCATTTACAATAAGAGGCAAAATTATCTTGCAAGATGTTTGGAAATTGGGCGCAAATTATGATGCAGACTTATCCGTAGAACTAGAGAAAAATTGGAAAGATTGGTGCACAGAGTTATCACACATGGAAAACGTTGACGTGCCAAGATATTATTTCGGAGACATCGAAGAAATGAAATTCAGAGACATCAAGTTCCATTGTTTCACAGATGCGAGTCAAAAAGCTTATGGGGCAGTGATATGTTTCAGATATGAAACCAAAGATCAAATAAACTCAATAAATGTGATTTCAAAGACAAGAGTACCACCCTTAAAGACACTATCTTTACCAAGGCTAGAATTGATGTCTGCGTTAATAGGAGCTAGACTAGCGGAATCTGGTGATCCGTTATCATGGACATACTGCCCAGGAAAAGAGAATCCTGCAGATGTATTCACCAGAGGAGAGAAGATTGAAACCATCAAAGGTAATAGTCACTGGTGGCATGGACCAGAATAGTTAATTAGAAAGGAAACATCTTGGCCAAAATTACCAGCTGACTTGTCCACAGACGACACTTCTAGGGAAGAAAGAAAACGAAATCATAAAGAGACCCTTCAAGTAAGCTGTGTAACGAAAGAAGGGATGACCCCTATTTTTGATATTAGAAAAAACAGAGAATTGAAAACGGTTTTTCGTGTGACAGCATGGATTCAAAGATTCGTACATAATGTTCGAAATAGAGACTCAAAAATATCAAGAGTTCTGGCAGTTGAAGAATTAAACTCAGCGAATATTTATTGGGTTAAGCAATCTCAGATAGAGTGTTTTCCAAACAAAGTAAATGCTTTGAACTGTGAACAAGACATTTCTTCCGATTCGAAAATCAACACGTTTAATCCATTTGTGGACAAAGACGATATAATGAGAGTTGGGGGAAGAATACAGAATGCAGACTTAAGCTATGACCAAGTTCATCCAGTAAATTTGTCAACCAATAGTTATTTGTCAGACCTTTTAATAAAGCGAAGTCATATAAAGATAAGACATGGTAGAGTTGCGGCGACTTTAGCACAAATTATAGAAAGGTATTGTATTCTACGGGGACGGCAAAGAGTGCAAAAGCGTTATACATAGCTGTTTTATCTTCCGGAAATTTAAAACAAAACCTTTCGACCAACATATGGCACCCTTACCACAGGACAGATTAATGGAAGTTTCTCCTTTTGAAATATGTGGATTGGACTTTGCAGGTCCATTATTCACAAAGAATAAAAATAAGAAGGTTTACATCGCTTTATTCACCTGTGCAGTTACTCTTGCTGTACATCTGGAATAGATATCTGATTTAACAGCTTGCAACTTTCTGTTGGCATTTAGAAGATTTTTAGCAAGAAGAGGTATTTTGTATGACACTCTATTCAGGTAACATGAAAACATTTAAAAAGGTAAACCGAGATTTAACCAATATGTGGAGCATGGTTACCGATCCAGAAAATTTAAGGTTTTATGTAGGAACCGGAATAAGATGGAAGTACATTGTTGAAAGAGCTGTATGGTGGGAAGGTTTTTGGGGGAGGCTCGTTCGCTCGATCAAAACATGCCTAAAAGACACTGGGAAAAGCTTCTTTAACATATGAAGAAATAAAAACTTCTATTGTTGAAGTAGAAGCAATCCTTAAAATCTCGTCCTTTGACATTTGTATATAGCAAACCAAGAGAGCCAGAACCACTCTCACCAAGACATTTCTTAATTGGAAGAAGATTGACAACAATTCCTGATGGGAGACCAAGATCTGAGGAATCCAAAGGGAGCGACCTTACAAGGAAATACAAACACAAAGCACTAGTTATTGAGATATTTGGAGAACACGGCGACAAGAATATCTTCTATATTTGAAATCAGCACACGCAGTTGAAAATTGCCAAAGGGGGTTTAGAAGTGAAAAAGGATTCCACAGTTCATATAAGAGATGAAAGATTACCTAAACTGATGTGGAAAACCGGTATCATTAGCCAAGTTCATTTGGGACGCGACGGAATGGTACGTTCATGTACTGTGAGACTGCCTAACGGAACATTGATCAAAAGACTAGTACAGAAACTTTACCCTCTGGAGCTGGACTTACAAAAGACTGAAAGCAGTTCTATGGGGCCGGAGGATGTTGGGACTTCGCCTACAGTGGGCGCTGTGGAGGATGCGAACGCCAGACGTGAGAAAATTGTGAACATGTGAAGACGCGTGGGAACTCACGGCAGAGGCCGCAATAAGAAAACTGATGTTGAGAATTATGACGTGAAAGACAAACGACGAAGTATTCAGTGTGTGCATGTGTTTATGTATTTATATCTATTTCATATAAAATGGTCTGCAATAAATTAGTTTCACCAAGTATACCTTGGATGTGCAAATCTCTTGGAATATGTTAATGTGCATCCTACCCTGCAAACAGAAGCAAATAAGATGTTGGATATCAGAGAGTCAGTGTACGGACTCACGGAAGAGGTAAGAAGTTAGATATAAATACCTCTAATTACCGAAATTGAATTGAAACGCGAAAAGTAAGAATAAGCTAAGAATGAAGAAACAAGAAGAAAATTGTTAACTCCAATCTTTGTACTAGAGTTATTAAAGCAAAAATTAAAGCCTTCCCATTCGCCGACTAGAGGTTGATCAGCGCCTGCAGGATTCACATTTGGTTTGAGTGCAATAGTTGTGGTTTGTGAGCTGTTTCAGTTTAATTAAGAGGTTGAACAATACGATTCGGCATTTTATTGTTTCACAATCAACAAATGTGCACTGACAAGTGAACAGTTTATAGCAACTTTGGAAATTCTGTTTATTTCGCTCATATATCCTATTGAATTACAATTCTTGGAGCACACGCAGGAACAATACAAGGTTGGTGCGAGATGTTCTTCCTTTGAAGTTATCATGCCACTATCGAAAATGAGCTAATGTTTGTCAATGCTGTGTGTCCTACTGATGAATCGTAAAGAAAGTCTCAATTGAAATAGCGCTTTCACAAGAAAAGCGTTTTCACGTAAGCTTGGTCCTTGACGTTTGTGACACAATACATACCGCAGCGAAACGTAAGGGGTAAAACTAAATACGCTGTTGCATGATACGAATAGTTTGGTACTTCACAGCTCAGAACTTTGAAAGTACTGCAAATATGATTGACACCTCTAGTACCACAAATGCTACACATTTTATTTTAGTGGGCTTCAACGTAGGAATTAACCACGAAGGTTTCACCGAAGTGCATGATACAACTTCATTAAAACATTCAAATCAGTAAGTTAAATATCACATTTTCAAATGTATATTTAAATCAGTTTTTAAGTTATATGTTAAAAGCTTTTGAAATTCATATAACATACAAATTTTTTAATTGAGTGGTAAATTTAAAAATTAATAAAAAAAGCTAATGACTAAATGTCACCTTTCGTGGACATCATAAGCCATTGATTTGTTTAAACAGACTTTCGTATTTCTCCCATAACATTGTTGTGGATTATCCTACACAAGAGATATACAGTGCAACGATATAACGAAAACTAATTTTCGTAAAGGAATGTCTGACCCACCTTTGAACCTGCCCTAAATAATATTAAAGAATAAGAGATGTAAGCACGTGAGATCACTAAAAAGGAAAAGCAGAAATGTGAGAGAAAATAAGTATAGAAACAAAGGTTTTTAAACAACCACGACGACAGGTCAGGAAGAAAGGGAAAAAATCACCAAACCTGGGGAAATCCACAATACACGGGGCACCACATGGAGAATTCATAACCCTCTCGAGCGTGTGAAACGCTAGGTATCCCCACCTGGACTGGGGGCAGCCTCCAGGTCCCACCATCACCACGCATGTGAAAGAATTTGTTCACGTAGTCAAAACACATGTCTGGTGGTCTGTCTAGCAATCAACTGACAATTTCCCATGGACGTCCTACTTTTTCCAATACTTTTCTCTATCTGATCCACCAGTGATCCACCACAAGATCCAGTAGTCAACAGTGTTGACATCCCTTTGTTTCTTTTCGGGTAGGAGATGGAAAATGACAGTAGAAGTCTTCAGCAGCCTACATACCGCACTGGAGTCTTAATCAACAGCATTCCTAACAAGTTCATTTGGATGGGTCTCCTCTTTCCTCAATAACTTTTTGGTGTTGAGAATGTATGTGGTAAACTCACGTACGTTCTCAACACGAAGTCTGTCCTTCAGGTTCCGAATTGGGAAACACCGTGGAACCCCTGTTATAATTCGGAGTGCTCGGCTCGGCACCCACTCCAATCTGTCTATCTGGAACATACTAGAACCTACTCAAATCGAGGTGGCGTATGTGAGAACTGACATGACACTCTCTTATACAGCAGCACTCTGTACCGTGTTGTAATGAAGCTTCTCCAGTTTAGTAGTCAATCTAACTGATTAAAGCATTATTTAGCTCATATGCGTAAGGTAATCCATCAAAGTCAGCAATTTAAGTTATTTGCAGTTTCAGGTACTTAGCAAAAGCAACCGAGGGGATTGCTACCAATAATTCTAGTTCCCAATCGTTGAACTTTTTCCGGACCATCAAAACATCGCGGTTATGTATCACATGTCGCTCTGCTGGACGAGTGCTACGAGAAGTAGGCAACTTATCATTTGTCCGAAACCCGAGAGAGGAATGAATAGTGCCTTTGCGTACGCACATAAATTTTTGTATTACTGCGATTCGAATTCGTACACGAGCTTTTACACAGAAACTTAATTATGGAGAGGAAGTGCGAACTAACGTTTGGTAAACAGAATTGCTTGCGTTTTTGTTTCTGTTTATCCTGATGATTCATCAATGAAGTAATTTTCAAGTGCAGACAGGAACTTTTGTAGCTGTTGTGTGACTAAATTTCTATTCAATAATGCGAAGAATAGTGCCGGGTCATCTGTTTACAGTTCAACTATAAATTTATAGTTTTCATCTTCTGGGCTGTCAGCGTTATAGGTATTGAATAAATTTGGTCCAATTACTGATCCGTGAGGTACTCCTATTTGTATGTCGTTAATGTCTGAAGAAACGTTTCTAAATTTAACATGGAATTTGCTGTTTGCAAATAAGATTAAATAATGCTAATGAGACAAGTGGTAGATTCAAATTCAATTAATTTTAAGATCAGTGATTTGTGGTATACACGTTCACCAGCTTTGGAGACATCCAGAAAAAGAGCTGCGGTGAATTGCTCTAGATTATTTCTTTTGTGAATATTTTGGAGCTCTGTTTGACCGGAGCGTGATACACTCTACCTCCATAAAATTACCTTGAGTTTCTGGTATTATGTTACAATATTTGAAGTGCTGCATTTTATGAATATTATTAATTTTTCAAAGATTTTTCCAAGTCGTAGTAAGAGGGAAATGAGTTTATAGTTTCTTTCCTGTTGTACGTTCGTATTTGGCTTCGGTAGCGTAATGATACCTGTTTACTCCCATTTCTCCACGGATAGTGGCTATCGTTCGTGGCTACCAAAAAAATGATCTCTGTTCGATCCTAGATGGTGCTCCAGACAAATGTTAAATTCCATCTGAATATCGCCGTGCCTACAGGAACACGTTAAGCGGATAGACAATGGGTACTGTCCCCAGTTACAAATTAAAGGCGCTTGTTCCTCTCCTCTCTCTCGGCCTAACCCCGGTCCCAATGGTGTGTACTCTGAAGTAGGCAGTAGCTAGAGAGGGCCAGAGTGGGCGTCGCCTGCTTTGACTCAACAGTTTGCCTAATATTGCATCGTCGGCGGTATATTCACACTAATATATATACCCGACATAATTGCCCACCCTGAAAACATTGTCTCCCACCCACCTCTAGGGTCCTGACTACGGGCTTGCATTGACGCCGTGTGATGTCAGTCGCTCCCGCGACGCACTCCAGTGGGGACATCTACTCTGTCTACCCAATATTCTGTCGTGAGTCGCTAGACTACACCTACTTACTTCAGCTTCTATTTTTTGCCCGGAAGCATGTATAGGCGTATTGTTGGGAGTCTAAAACTTCTCAGTGGACAAAGTCCAGCATAAAATTGAGTGTTGAGTCATGCGTACTGTTTTCTGGCTGAAGGACAGGATACCGTCATTCACAGTCAGAGCATAAAATGAGAAAAGTGCGTTATTTATTTATTCTTTATTCCATGCACACGGGAAATATGTTACATTCATCACGTGATTAAAGAGATGCGTGATTGATTTGATGTAGCTGTATGGAAGACGTTGTACTATTTTATTATTAATCCCGTCTTACCCTGCAGATTTTTCCTTCAATTTTTTGAATTATATTTTTGACTTCGCTGTGAACAAGCGCTAGCGTTTGAACAATGCAATTTTTATAATTGAGCATAAAGACACAGCCTAATTTGAAGAATTACCGAAGTTCAGTCTAGAAAAGAAATAAAACAGATATCCAGTACAACAAGGAAAAATTCAAATTCCACAGAAATTTGGTGATCCTTCATTGCTTATCGTATTTATAAAATAAATTCTTACAAAGAAAGGAGAGCCATACTTCTCTTCCATTTGGCAACGCTACAGGAAGCTCGTTTAAGTTGTTCCCTTCGCTTTCAGACCCTTGAAGATTCACTATCACTGGTATAAGGAATTGGAAGCCTTGCTGAATTCAGTGAGAGGATTTTACTGAATTGGAGTAAATTTCTACGCTAATATGAAAAATATTTGTAAAGATATAGGTGTCATTTTACCGGGCTTGTAAATGATCGTCATTAAATCAATACAATTGAAGAAATGACTCCAAGAAAATAACTGTAAGTTGCAAATATACTATTTGACGTAAAAAGGTACTTCAATTTGTTTCAGATATTCTGTGGTTCTTTTCTACAGCGCCTACTACATTCTTTACCCCGTGATGGAGGGTGTAAGGAAGTGTCAGGTGAACAAAATGGAATGACACACGGAGAATAACTACTTTATGCGCTGATGAACGGAATGCTAGCATAGAAAAAATAATGTATAGTTAACTTACTTTTTAGGTTTCTTGAATTGTGTGCTGTTAATAACGTTGATATAAAACAAGTCAGGAAAACCCCGGGAAAGTACGTCCTCTTAAAAACATCAATAAACATACAAAAATACTGCATTTCTGATATTTACCATGAAACTACTTGTTAACCAAATACAAAACAGATTTCGCACTAGTTCCCCTGCTGCACATCTAGCTCAAATACGTCAGTAAAGCGGTAACAATTTGTCAGACACAGACGTTCACAAGATTAATATGCATTTCCAATTAGCTTGGCACTAAAGAAAAATAGCAAGTAAATTAAAATATTATAAACTTTTAAAATAATATACTGAGGACTTTCGAGACGGCAACTAGTGATGATTGTACATGTGTCTAGAAAATACAACGTTTGTCACAAATATTGTTATTATTATTATTAAATACAACGTTTGTCACAGATATTTTATTTTTATTATTATTAGTTGGGAGCCGCAATATACAACGTTTGTTGCAATAGGGTTTGCTGGGCGCTGGCCTGATGAAGTAGAACTTGATCGGTGATGTGGTACCGATAATCATTGGAGGACACCGGATTTTTCAGAAACACCAGCAGACCGATTCCTTACAAATAGAACGTATTCCAACCCATGGAACCATTTGCAGAACTTAGTGTTATGTTCACAAGGAACGCTGCGTCTGTAGCTTATTGTGGCTCCCAACTAATTCTCCTCACAGCGTCGTTACAGAACAAGCTGTACTGCGACTCCTAGGACCACATGGAGTTTCTACAGTCTTCAAGTGCGGTCGCGTTCATTTCGTCGAATGCCATTTCGTCGATAATGAAAATCCCGACTCACATCACCTATTCTGGAATAGAATTTAGGTTTTAGCATCCAGTTTGTTTACCAACTCTGCCATCAGAACCAAGCAGAGATCCAGTGATCAAAGCCTGCATAAAGATGAAGGAGATTGCAAAAATGACAAAAGGTCAGCCTGCTCAAGTAATACAGAATATCAAAGCAAAAAATGTCAGTTGAAAACCTTCCATGCATACCCGCCAACAGTGTCATGCATCAGAAAATCCAAAGAGTTCAGCTGTGTCTCCCCCTTCCCCTTACAGGAAGCAACACGGGTGAGGATATAAATAGGGAAATGGCAATATAAATACATGCGTAATAAAACCATCCCATCCATTCCAACGAAAAATGCTATGGGATAATACTATGTCTCCTAAACTTTATTAAGTTTAGAAAAACAGTTCAATTGCGTTTTAAGAGCCTTCCAAGCAAAAGCAATATTTGATTATAGGAAAGGCTCTTATTATCACATTCGCAAGCTCTCCCGCGTACGTTTGCATATACATTACTGTGCGGAACTGTTTATATAATATTGTGCATTACCATACGGAATGTCATGATGAGGAACGTAAACAAGCCTACCGACCCGTTGCACTTCAGAAGTAGAGCTGAAGCTTCATATGAAAATCGGTACAGATGCAGATTTAAATAAAAGGAACATATCCCATTGAGTAGATGACCTCTTAAGTTGAGAAGCCTAACCGTAATAGCTGTCTGCTTTAGAAATTTTGACCGCTAGATCGCAATAAGATACATTTTGAAATTAATTAATCCAATAAATGTGCTTGACATAACAGAAGGCAAATTGACCTTACTGAGATGTGCAAAGCAGTACAGCGAAGAACAAGATATTAAATAAAGAACAATTAATTGTGCGAGGTGATCTGACGAGTAACAAGATATTCAGTTTTTTTACCTGATACATTTCACTCGATTATTCACTTAGGCAACCGAACGCCAGGAACGAAAAAAATGAACTGTTTAATTTTACTATGCCAAATCAAATTCAATGCAGAGAGTAACAAAGTAGCTGCAAGACTTCCAATTTGTAGTAGAAGAAATAGTTCCATAAAATTCATGTGAATTTCTGCTTTAATTCGAACATCAACAAGCTGTATTCTGTAAAATGGTAAAAAAAAAATATTTTCTGGAAACAAACTGTCGAATAAAAGTAAAATGTTTATTTCCCGTTTCTTCGCACCGTTAAATGGACTATTTGATACGCTGATAATATTCATTCATTTCCTGCCCATTTTTCTTCAATTAGATCCCTAATAAACAAAATTCTGTAAACATCACTAAAATTTATTTTGTAGACATTAAAAAATGAATATTAAGTAGCATATTTCTTATTTTTGATTGAACCCTGTTAGCAAGTATCGTTTTGTGTTGAATTGGAAATGGACTGGAAGTTTCTATTCCGCAAGCTTTTAAATTGTCGGGTCTTTCTGTCGCTTCCTTAGAAGGTGGCGTGAACCGCAAATATAATTTTTTTTGGTTATAAGATTAACGACCACCGTGAGCAACTCAATGGGCTATAAGCAGTAGCCCGTCCCTAATTTAGGGTCACTGGTTCTAGTGAACGAAGAGAGCAAGTGCCGTAAGACTAACACAACACATATGCCTCACCGGGATTCGAACACGAACGCCTTCCGGCCGAATGATCAGAATCCATCGCTTAGACCACTGCGCCACCGGAGCGGAGAAAAATATAATTAGAATATAATTGAATGTAAAACACAAATTACTGTCACATAGTCAAAGGCAGAGAGAGGGTTGACGAAATATGTAGAGAACACGTTGGTACAGATGATATTACCTCGTTTCTACCCTTAGTCAAATAAGGGCTGCTGGCACGCAACCACCTGCCATGTGGCGAACTTCAGCGAACCGAAGTGCAATGGTAGGCCTCATTCCAGCGGAACGCCCATGTTGACCAGGGTTTAGCAGTGCTAGGTAAATGCAAAGAACGAAATCTTAGTTTCTTTATAAATTAATATTTTGCTACATTATAATGATCAAAAATCACAATAGTAAGTATTGTAAAAACTGCGGAAACTGGTGATGTATTTATTATCTATCATAGAATTCAAGTATATTAAATAAATGACTATCGGCATAGCCCAGTTTGCTAATCCATAGCATCGAGTCTGTGTGGTAAGCGATAACTGGGTGTCCGAATTTGTACTGCCTCCAATCCAATTCAGAAACATTACATTATCTACTTCTCCGTACCGAAAGCCAATGCGGGGATGCATATCGAAAAATTACCCTTGCATATCTGTGCAGTTACAGCGCACGCCATTATCATCTGTACCTTCCTTCGCATCGTATAATGTACCTTCTCTATCGCTACCGATATGGCGCACTTCCGGATGAAATGGGACTGAGCCTACTGCGAGGATCTATGAAACCACTTGTGAGTGGAAACTATTAACAACAGCAAAATCCACAACAATATTAATAATAATAATAATGATATTAATAAACGTAAACAACAAAGTCATCCAGAGTGGCATAAACAAGCCATTTCTCAGTGCAATCTCTACATTTCTATTCATGGCATCACTGATGCCAGTTTCAAAAAGATAAAAACGTCACTCACGGCCAGTCTCAACGTGCAGTCAACATAAAGTATACATGTGGTGCAATTGCCAGCTCGGTGCCCAGACTTCTCACAATAGAGAACGCGTGGAAGTCATTGGAAGACAACTTAACCTATCTGCACGACATACTCGTTATGTCAATCAATTGCAGGTACATGCCAATGGCTCATAGTCAGTGATAACTCAGGACTCTGTCTGGGAGATTTCCACTCGATGCGATCCCCACCGCTCATGCCAAATGTGAAACTCAGTATGGCCGTCGAAGCAACCATTAATTCGTGACACATAATATTTTCTCCTCTCGACAATTGCATTCCAGTAATCGTTTAGAATTTAAAACCCTTCCTTCACACCTTCGAAATGAAATGTATGACATATCTCTGCTCATTTCCTGTATTTTCATAATGTGGTGTTTCCGATGTTGAGCAGTGTATCGCATTTTGTTGAAGAGATTATCTCTGAAAAATCCTTTAAAAACTAGCTTTCACCTGTTTCACATCCGAAGCGAAGAACTAAAAGGTAAAAGACTAAATTTTGGGTAAAAATATAAGAGTTTTAACACTTAACGGTATTCCTAAATCTACATTCCCATTGCAGATACTTTTTAAGAAAACCTCAACGATTCCAGCGAACTTACTTGTTGCAGGAGGCTACAAAGAATGAATGGTCTCGTTGGCAAACTTCTTTTTCAGTTATACTAACATTTACTTTCAATCTACTGTTCTTGGAGAGATGGCATCTAGGAGAAATAGGCGAAGTTTTACGTCGCTGCTGTGGCCAAGAGAAAGAAATATTTTGACTATTTTTGAAACTGATATGTGTGTTTCTTTTAGAAGTAATACTTTTTCTTTATTTAGAGAAAATTTCCTTTGAAGATATTAATTTGGATAAATTACTTCGATGTCGCAGTATTTTCCTATAGTTCAACTTGATTGATATTACATTTTTTTGCTATCCACATGATGATCAACCCAGACTTGGGGCCGTGGAAGTTAAGTTCCTTTTAACTTACTTGCAGGATATGCGTATCCAATATACAGAGATCGTTTGTGTTACGGATCAAAAGTAATGCAGATTTTTTAGTATTTTCCGGTTTTGTTGATGTAATATAGGAGTGATTGCTTTGTAAAAATAAGCATTTAGTTGCGTTGTTTAAAACGTTCTTACAACAGTGAAGTAATAATACTTACTGAGGGAGTTTTTAATATATGTCGAATACCATAACATGTGAACTTTTTAAGTGGCTTGTAATTAGAAAGCAGTAATAAATTTTCTTAAATGCTTTGTCATAAAACTTTTTATTTATGTCTGTGTCTTCAATTACGTCCTATTGTTTTAGTTGGGTGCTCATGTGTTATTATTTTCCGAGGTTTTCTCTGCCCCAAATGCCAAAATTACGTACTTTCACTTTTCCACTAGCTATGGAAAGTTGCTCAATGAAATGAAAATGATTCTATCGAACAAATGGCCGTTCGTCTTCATTTGCTAGAATTTGTAACAACAAAAAGGTTATCAGAGGAGTTTCTCATTTCCTTTAATCCCTGAAGAAACTTCAGTTCTGAACTGTTTAAAAAAGTTCACCCTAACAGAATGTTCTATGTTGTCGCCCGAGAAATCGATTCGAGCGAAACATACCAAGACCTGCGTAGCATTCCCCTCCCCCTTCCTATTGTTTTAGCATTCTCAGCTGTTACACTTGAATTTCCACCAACATTGTCTTCACAAGAACATAAACAACATGCCTCTATAAATGTCTCTTACCACAAGTACACACGTTTCGCTGCGCGTAGTTCCTCCTACGATTTTGTGGAAACTTGCGCTTAACCACTGACTCAAATGATTATTCTTTAAGTATCAACATCGATTTGCGCTTACGCGCTGTAATGAAATCAGCTATTTTACCTGACGATACAATGCACCTCGTTGAGTTAAAACTGCTGCTCGAAATTTCTCTTTTAATATAAGCATCTCGACGTTTTCATTTTATACGTTTTTTTATATGTTTGGGACATTCTGTCAGCACAAAGTTTGTATCGCCAAACACGGGATGCACCGCATTGAATAGCTACGACTACATACGATAAGTAAGGTTATACCTTTTTCTTATGGAATAAGCAGTTCAGTTGTTCCCTGACAAAATATGGGGCATAAACCTCTCTTCTTCCATCAGCAAATCGAGTAGGTGTGTCTAAGGAGGCGTACATGATATCACACAGTTTTACAGCAAATCGAGTAGGTGTGTCTAAGGAGGCGTACATGATATCACACAGTTTTACAGCAAATGCCTTTGTCCACAGCATGAAGTCTTCATTTATGTAGCAAGGATGAAGTACTGCTTTTTATCGAAATCCTTGATTTTGTAAACAAGTACAGAGATCGGGGAGTAATCTAAAGCATAACTTGCAAATGGTTCCAGTGGGTACTTATTACATTAGAACGATAAATACACGTTGTTATTCAAAACCCCAAAGCAGATAAAACAATCTTTCCCTAGATGCTATAAGTGTTATGATGACTATCAGATTTATAACATTTTAAGTGATATTAATAATCATTTTTAAGTGATACATATACGGCTTAAAGTTACAGCCGTAGTTTGCAGTAATGAGGTTTATTAAAATTTATTTTTTTATAGAAATCCATAATTGTCTGTTGCTGGACAATTTAAAGTGAGGTTGTTATTCGTCAGCGAATACAATTTCGTGTTTAACTATCAAACAACTTGGGGTTATAACTATTCTTAATTAAAATATCTGTGAAACTTTTTGTGTGGGTTACTTTCATTTTTAACATGAGTAACCGCAAGTTTAACAATGCAGATAACATTTTGTACACCGTAGAATGAAATTTTAGAAAGTTAAACGGATTTTTATACATATGCGTTTACGAATTTCATGTGTGTCGTCATTTGCTATATCGAAAAGTAAACATCTTACAATTCTATACAGGGTACTGTACATAATGTCAAATTCCTGAGTAGTCACACCAGGTGGTACATTATAATTATTTAATTAAAAACATATATATGGAAAAACTTAGTCTATATTTCCAACTGCTGCCATTCACAATTATTTATTTTTGATTAACGTGCCAGGTAAGAGCAATCTGGTGACTTCTTCCTTGGGTAGCCATGCTAAGAATTGATACAACATCCCGAAGATCTCAAATGTTTCCGCCAAATGCCTAACTTAATTACAGAAGAAGACGGTTTCGCATTAAGGTTCCCAGGACATCATCACACACTCTCCTGACATCTATCCTACAACTTTTTCGTGGCATCGCAATTTCGATATCAATCTCTAAAGAGAAGGTTAATATGTTTATGTTTATCTGTTATCTAATTAACATCAGCGCGACCCAATGTGATAGTTTATAGATGGACGCCAGGCATGGCTGGTGTCAGTAGTCCAAACATCGAGGTTCACACCAATTCATTAAAGAAAGGTAAAGGTTTGACAAATATTATGTTATTCAATGTTCAATTGGTGACGATCATTGTTATATTGAACTAATATTTTACAAATAGATTCATTGCTGCATATCGGAAAGGGCAAATATTTCATTTTATTAGAAAAACATCGAGGTCCAAATCGATGCATCGAAGAAACACCGAGGATTCCACAGATACCCAGATTTTCTAAATAAATGCTATATTACTGAATGTTGAATTAGTGAGCTTCACTGGTATATTGAACAGAATTTACAAATCGATCATTGCTGCTCTTCGGGAAGTGTAGATTCTTCAGTTTATTTACAAAAAAAAAGGAAAAGGAAAAGGTTCACACCGATGCATCGAAGAAACATCGAGATTCCCAGCAATACATCGAGCATTCGATTAATTCCACATTGACGTGGCTTGTATGTGGGAAGGGTGAGGGGGCTTTCGTGCTCTAACAACCCCGATAGCTCTGTCTGTGGTAGCCAAGCTACCGGTGGGAACCCGCAAGACGAATAGGTCTTGGTGAGGTATGAGCCAGGCTAAGAGGGAGATAATGGTAGAGGGTAGCAGCACATACCGTTTCTTGTGAGAGACCGAAAATAAATAATTCTGGCAAGGCTCAGGAACAGATATCTACATGCACGGACATAGTGTCAGTAATGGCCATAATACTGCGAAGTGGAAGATAACGGGAACCCACCCACAACTTTATTTTCCCAAGATTTTCTAGAATGGAAGTCAGAAAAAAGGAAAATAAGCATGGGGAATCAGACTCTTATGTTTACAGGTTGGAATTCGCAGGAGGAGAGAAAACTACCACAGGACATCTCTCAGGTCGTTAACCAGCGAAATCCATACAAAATTGGAATTTGAAACATCATATCACTTAAAAATGTGCAAAATTTAAAAAACGAAATAAGGTGCATGAAAACTGATGTTCTTGGAATTAGCGATGTAAGATTGCCAGGTAAGAACAACTTTGATACAAATTTTAAATTCAGCTGTAAGCTCACTAAATTCTTGTAAGTGTTCGGGACAATTTCTTTGACTTATGGAGCCCTACTCCAAATTGCAAACAGGTAACCGTCAGAAAATTCAAGTAAACCAGTCCGTAATGTACTTTCTATAAATAAATATCTTCTCGAAATAAATACTGTAAGCTGCAAAAATTTTAATTTGAGTTAAATACGTTGATTTACTAGGTATGAAAAACTATATTTTCTCTGTTAAACTGCATTTCACACCACAAGTTTTGGATACAGTTTTTTTTAAACTCGTCGTTTCCAGAAGTTACTCTACCGGTATTTAAAAATGCTTCAAAAAATAAAAATAATGCATTGTAGATCTGCATAAATCTTTAAAGGTTAACAAAACTTCAGCTCTTTCTGCGAGAGGTGGAAAACAATTTGTGAGTTTTCTTGAATAAACAGAAAATATTTCAAGTAATGTTTTTGAATTTCGTAAAATTAAACATTTTAGCAAATGCATCAAGCGCGCGGGGTGAAGCTCTGTGAGTTACATTCGTGCCGACTAATTCCGCCTTCAGTAAAAAAGAACTACCTGAATGTTACGATTCAGAAATTTTTCGATTTATAAATTCTTAATTGTAAATAGAAAAATTGACTACTGTGAATCTCCTGATTTACAGGTTGCGTACAGAGTATTAATAAAATTTCTAATTTTGGCATTATTAATATATTGACAACACAGTGCAGTTAAGGTGTACAAGAATTATTTATTAAGATCTATAAAATCTTCACTGATCTCAACGGGAAGTAGAACCTGTTACGAAGGTAATCCTAAAATGGTTAAATATTTAGCAGAAGAACATGCTCTTACACCGACCAGTGATATGACTTACATCATGAATATTCACAATTTATTTGCCAAATAGGAAGAGTACCTGGTTATATTCCAGGCATAATTATTTTTCAAATCAACAAATTGGGAATATTCAAGTGAAAAAACAAGTGAAATATTAATTTCTGCATATAATGGAAAACTGTACTTTATATAACACAAGTATAACAGTAAAATTTTCTTCATAATAAAAGTTTTGTGCTAGTGACAAGATTTTTAAATGAGATTTTAGAGATACCTATGCAGATTAACATTGGTGAAAACTCAAGTAATTTGGCAGCTGTTGGAGGAAAAACGATGCTTTTGATGACGGAAAAATTTTATGAAACAATTTAGCATAAAAGAAGTTCTCCGTTCAAAGTGGAAGTTCTCGTTCATATCTTTTACATGTAGAGATGTCAAGAAATATTTTTTTTCTAAATTCGTCTCCGAGGAAGAAGAGCGTTGATGCGTAAAAACCGGTACGTTCATTTGCGAGAGCTTAATTTCTACAAATATAAAACTATGATATTTTACAAGATAGTAATTAATGAACTGATTACACTCTGTTTATTTAAAAAGTCATACAGAAGCTGTGTGCTTCTAGGATTGATAGTAGGCAGGCAGCATAGCACCTCTGTCCTTTATACGAAACAACTCACCTGTTGGTATACGAGCTCAAGGTCTTAACCATAGAAACAATATAATGGAGAATAGTTCGGCAGATTTGATGGTTTCTGTAAAAAAATAATAGAATCGAAAATCCTTATTTGTAAATATATTTTAGATCCTCTTTGATACAAATAAGGATTTGAATATCGGTCTGAACTTTAAAATGAATGCATTGATTTCAATAATTATGTTAAAAGTTACTCTTTCATGCCGCTTAACCACCTTTGTGTCATATAATTATTGTTACACTATAGAATAAATGTCAGATAAGATCATATGTAGAGGATTTTAAGAATTGAGTGTCTGTTCCCAAGTCTTAAACAACCCTTAGAAATAGTAAACTATGAGATTTTGGCTAGAGTGCCCGATAGACACGTGACACGGAACCTGAGGTTATCTCCATGGCAGTCACGAACGCTGACCAATATACCACCCGCGGCTCAAAGGTGAAGCAAAGTTGCACTGATTGACTTTAATAAATAGTTTTTCGACAAAGTACTGTAAATAACTGTCTAATAAGACGTACCTTATTGGCATGAATTCAGAATTGCAGTGTGTACAAGCTGATGATGAGAATCTACGACTGCGAAAACTGCCAATTATTTAGGAATTGTACTCAAAATACAAACTGAATTAAATTTCCGTAAAGGTGTACAGCATGTTAATAAATGAAGGACTTTAAAGTTATAAATAAAGAATGACTTACACATTACCTAATTTAAGATACCAAATAATTCTTAGGAAATAATCAGAAACTTAGTGCCTACATTTGTTCTACGCTGCGTATCTTGAAGATTAGATTATATGAAAACAAATGTAATGTCAGAAATAATTCTAGTACTGTAGCGTTAACCCGCCTCTGCCTGAAAGCTGCGCATCAACCTGAAAGTTCCAAGGCAGATACCCTTGCCACTGCAACAACAAGATCGTCAATCCTATTTGTAGAAAGCCCTCTTGTTTATAAATTTAGGTTATTGTGCTATAATGACTATTCCCCTTCCACTATTCCTTTTCCCTGAAAATTGCTATCGAATCAGCGACTTCTTAGACGAGTCGAACCAATGATTTATTAGAGCTACGAGTCGAAACAGGGACTTCTTAGAGGCATCAATGGAGAAGGGTCGTTTTCCTCTACGCATCATGTAGTATGTATTTACATATTGACCGACTTGTGTGTTTACCCGTTACCTTTCAACTCTGTGCAGAAGGTCTAGTAATCAATGATCTTGTTTACGCATTCAACATCTGATGATGGGACCAGTGTGAGTCCTGAAAGATCAGCGTGAGTCCTAAATATTTTATACGTTTATGTATGATCACCGTTTATTAAAGCTTTCATCAAATGTCATCATTTTAATTTTAATTACCGCGTGAAGTCTGATTTATCCCTGTGAATGCACGGACGCACGAAATATTTTAACATTTAGCATTTTAGCAACTTACTGTGAGAAAAATGCAGAAGCATTGTGTGGCGAACATTACTCTATGCTAGCCTGCGGAAAATCTGCCAAAATTCCTGGTGGTATTCGAAGAATGGCGCTACCGAACACGTTAGGCTTATTGTTCGTTGCATCAACTGAAGGACAAAGGATTCGTTACGGACGCTTCTTTAGAAATTCGTCTTCTGTTTTCTGACAGCGGTATTAATACAACGAACTATCTTTACACCATGAATTTAAATAGATAGGAATGGTGCTGTCCATCCGTCTGTTTGCCAGCATTATACGCATATCCGTCCGTCCGGGTGCCTGTGAACAGCAAATATTTCCAGCATTTGTTCGATTTAAAAATATTCTTCTGTTGAAATTTTGAACTTCGAACACGCTAATACAAGAATTTCAATCATTTTGTTTTGCAGTTTCTTTCTAGTCCGTGCCGTAAAGTCACATGCAAGCGGCTCCATATACACTAACGGAAAAAAATCCCAACTCCAAGAAGGGGTTGTGTTAGATAAACGACAGTTGGTAGGTGGTGAGAGTACATCTGTAAGATGACGTCTATGCAAATTTCGCGCTCGGCGCATACGTGTGGCGCTAGTAGCGCCCCTCGGAACATGCAAAGCAGGTTTGCTGTAAATACGCGCTGTAACGTTCGTGAGTGTTAGTTATCTTTGAGATTCGACGTAATGTGTTCATGTTAGCCAATAATGCCTTTAAGAAGACGAAGAAGCCATTATCAACAGCTAACGGAGTTTGAACGAGTTCGTGTAATAGGGCCACGATAAGGTGAATTTCCTTTCCGCAATATTGCAGAACGACTTGGCAGGAATGTAGCCACTGTGCAGGATTTTTGGCAGCGGTGGTCAAAGCATGGTACTGCCTCAAGAAGACCGGGTTCCGGCCTGCCACGTGGCACTACTGAGAGGGAAGACCGCCGTGTACGGCGTATGGCCGTGGCGCATCGTATCGCGTCTGCGGCAGCGAATCGGGCTGCAGTTGCCACCACAGTGACACAACAAACTGTTACAAATCGGTTACTTGAAGGACAGCTCCGAGCCAGACGCCCTGTAGCGTGAATTCAACTTACTCCAAACCACTGCCGTTTGCGACGTCAGTGGTTTCAAGCTAGAGCTCATTGGAGGACGGAGTGGAGATCTGTTGTGTTTTCTGATGAAAGCCGTTTCTGCCTGGGTGCCAGTGATGGCCGTGTGTTGGTTAGAAGGAGGCCAGGTGAGCGCCTGCAACCAACCTGTCTACGGCCGAGACACACTGGACCTACACCTGGAGTTATGTCCTGGGGAACAATTTCCTGTGACAGCAGGAGCACTCTCGTGGTTATCCCACGCACCCTGATTTCACAATTGTACGTCGGTCTGGTGATTCAACCTGTTGTGCTGCCATTCATGAACAGCATTCTAGGGTGTGTTTTACAACAGGATAACGCTCGCCCGCATACCGCTGTTGTAACCCAAACATGCTCTACAGAGTGTCGACATGTTGCCGTGGCCTGCTAGATTACCAGATCTTTCTTCAATCGAGCACGTATGGGACTTTATTGGACGACAACTCCAGCGTCACCCAAACCAGCATTAACCGTCCCTGTATTGACCGACCAAGTGCAACAGGCATGGAACTCTATCCCACAAACTGACATCCAGCACCTGTACGACACAATGCATGAACGTTTGCATGCTTGCATTCAACATTCTGGCGGTTTCAACGGTTATTAATGTACCAGCATTTCACATTTAAAATGGTTCTTCTCGCGCTTACATTAAGCTGTGATCTTGAAACCTTAATCGATTAAATATGTTACCTATACAAATGTATTTCCGCCATTTCATTCCTCTACAGCTATTTTTTCGTGGTGTTGGGATTTTTTTCCGTCAGTGTATATATTATTATTTATCAGTTATCTTTAAATTCCTATTGAAAATATTAATTTAATTTTGATAGGATGACCTCGAGACAGTGCGATACCGTTTCAAATATATATAAATACCGAGAGGATAGGACTGAGCTTAATCATTCAGTGACTTAACACTTCCATGTTATAAACATTTCAGTCGATTTCTGTTACAAATTCTTTCCAATTAACGATGTAAAAGCACATTCTGGCATTATTTCATATTAGGGCTGTCTAAACTCCTACTAAAAACAATCATTTTCATTGAGATACGATGCAACGTGTTTGGCTTGTTAACATTCAATGACTTAGCATTTCACTTCGGATTTTATCAGAATGTATAAACCCAATTTGGGTCCTAGTCGTTGGGTTTCCTAAAACCACTGATAAGAATCATTTCCATATTTTCAGTATACAGTAGAATAAGAAATATTCAAGTGACAGCAGTAGAATCTAAAACTTTTCCTGGCATGTGTTTAGGAGAAAACAACCCCCAAATATCAGAAGGGATAAAAGTGGACAACAGAGAAACTACGAGTTAAATTCAATAACGAAGAACTGCTGACCTAATAATCAGACATGTGGGTAATGATCCTCAGACAACTCGGTGTGGAAAGTTAAAAGGACCAGGTAGTATCGAACAAGCACATGACGACATGATGTGCCTTCCTTGCTAGTGTAATTACTTTCATGCAAAATATCAAGAACAGTCATTCCAAATTATTCAAAATAACTCAAGGTTTTACCAGCTATTTGGCTTTTCGCAGTTAGATTTTATATTTTAATTATATTCCAGGTACTTTACGATTAGCATTTAAAGTAATGTTTGCTTCCAGAGATTAAAAGAAATTGTAATGCCTCACAATACGTCTCTTTCTAGCAGTATTTAAAAGATATTCTAAGAAACCTGACTATTCCTTAAGTGTCTGATGTTTTTGCTTTTTTAAAACCTTGGATTTCAGATCTGGCAATATGAAGTCGGAATCTTTAGTGACAAACAAAAATTAAAAGAAGTCAAACATTCAGTAAAGAACTTTAAATATTCTTGGTATTTATGGGGCTTTAACAACGTTTCTTTATAACAAAGATCGGTGGATGTGGAAACCCGAAGTGAAGTCATTCCGAAAGAGGAAGTTATAGTTATGTTCTTCAAATCAACAACATCCACAACTTAACGTTTTCTGACTTTACCATAAAAAATACATCTAAATGTATACAGTGAAGGCAACGATTAAAACTTGTATCTTACACTTAATATACGCGGAACCAAATGTAAAACAAATGAGAAGGTGAAACAAAGAAATTCTGTTTAATGAATGTTGCGAATACAGCCAAATTGAATAACAAAACAATTAGATTTACATTATTGGAGATCCCCTTCGTTCAGAGTGATATTTCTCGGTAAAGCTCGATTAAACTATTTGAATTAAAATGTTGCGTATGCATTTACATTTAATGGGAGTATGTAAAGATTTAATTTGTATGGACAGATTCTCATGCAAATGTCACCGTTTACGTTGTTAACCTATGCAATTTAGGATGGTCATAATGTTAAACCTGTGCATGTTGTCAATAGCACTAAAAATCCTTTATATAACATATCGTCGTAAATATCATACCTATTACAAATGGTTATTTTTGGCGTGTTCTGATTATCGAGAAGATTTGTCTTATGTTCACTCAACTAGCAGTAGAAATTCCGATCGCACAAAAAAATTACACGTGAAAATAGACTATACGCAGTATGAGATGAAAGTAGTTACAATCTGAGAATCTACGTAAATTTGACCGGCGCGACTCCAATTAGAATTGCTTTGGTTTAGGTACAAATGTAGTACGCCAACAAGGTGTTTCCATAATAACATCGGTTGAGTCGGTATAGTGCAGCGTTTCTTATGAGTAACCACAAAAGTTTACAATGGTAGAAATCCGTGTTGTCGGATTTTGAACGAGACAGAATTGTAGGACTGTAAAAGAAGTCAAGTTTTCACTTAATGGCATCGCCTCTTATGTCGAACGAGAGATTTAGAGAAATTATTCCAGTACGCTAGTAGTACGCATCAATATGAGCTGGACTCTAGCACAAAATTGCATGAATGAAGGGAAAATTACATGAATGAAGGGGAAGAAGGCCAGTACCTTACTGTGTGGGTGTAACCATGAGTCAAGTCCTAAATGTCCTCCCAATACTGGATGTCTCTCGCACGTCAGCATATTCTGTAAGTAAACGGCCACAAATTATATTCGGCGCAGTATGTATGCCTCAGGCGTTTACCGCTCGTTGCTGGAATTTTTATGGATCCTCTACCAAAACATAAGAAACAGCAATAGGAGAAAAACAGAGACACTGGCGTCAAAAACGGCATTGTGCATTACACGAGTCATGCTTCAAACGGATGCATCATGATTCAAGAACCCTTTTCATGGGCAACTCAGGGCACAAGTTCCTAGCGGGTTTGGTTTCAAAGCGTCATACAGCCCCGACATAAAGCCGTATTTTGTGGATTGGTGTTGGTATTCTTTTAGGTTTTGGCGTTTGACGCATTTTTCGGACGCTAATATCCCCGCGGTAAAGGACTTGAGAGTATCTCGGTGGGAGACTGAAGCCCAAATTAATGTGTAAACCAACTTTGATTCCATCTTTTGACAAGGTAATGCCAGGCTAAATATAGCGAGGTTGTCCTGAAAGCCCGGCAGTTGTCGTTTGTCCTTTTTTTCTGTATGCTCGAAATTTGTCGCCCATCGAACATGCCTGGATCAATGTCTCTCTGTAACTGGCCGGAGAGGCCACGCTATCATCCACAGATCATGATATTTAGAGTTCGAGGAACGGTAATTTTTTAACCGGAGTATACCATCATTTGAACAGCGGGAAAGATTATATAAGAAAATTTGAAAAGCAGAAGTAATTACTATCAACTCGATTCTTTTCCCAGTGATACGAACAATCAGGAAACGTATTTAAAAATTCGAAATTTGGAAAGAGAAATCATATTTAAAAATAGTGGTCACTATTTTGAGGAAATTAAAAGCTGAATCAAACATAAATTTTTTTGATATTTAGTGGGCAGAAATTTAATTTTATGCTGTTGTCTCCTGTAAAATCGTCGATGATCGGAATAAAGATAATGGTTTTTTAATTATATCGTCGGATTGTAATTTTAATTTACCCCGAGACACCAGGGAACATGTGCAAAATATCTGTACCTAATTTCTCCTGAGAACATACTTATGTCATCAGTTAACGTATGTTTTATGCACCTAAAGTTTGTTATAACTTATTTTCGGTATTACAGGCACAGTAAGGAAAACAACAGCGTTCGTGTTTTCGACAAAGGGACTAAAACAGTTTCAACAAATGGCATGCTACTGATGCAAGCTTTAAAAAGAAATATATGAGTGGCAACATTTTTTGAGTTCTTCGATGTCATTGTCGAATTTATTACTATTTGCAAGATCAGAATTTCTCTGACCGAGGAAGAATGCTGGACGCTTTACCATCACACATAGAACATGACGTTGGTTTACATTTATATTTAACAAATGTTTGGAAGATTAAACTGAAACATATCAGATGTTAATGGAATTATTAGTTTGTAAAAAAAATAATAATACTTTACTAAATTATTAAATCAAACAATTCAGAATTCATATTAAGTCTGATTGTCGGAACAAATAATGATCTCTTGGTCAAAGAAAAACAAAACTGCTGTGTAAATCATTAACACAAAACCTTATTAGGCTTTTTTCACCCAGATTAATGACAAAATAAAATCCTTTAGAAAACATAAATATGAGTTTTGTACTTGTCCGCTTTCAGTATCGTAGTCTAAACCAAAAAAACTGTCAAACTTTAATTTCGAATTCGAAAAATCAAGTCAGCAACTAACTTATTACTCCTAGGGTTTACATCTAACGTAGATTTTTGACAAACGCTTTGACGCAACATAATTTCCTTGGTCTTGGTCTCAAACAAAACTTTTAGTAAATTATTTACTTCTTCAAAGGATTTGAACTTCCATTTTCAAGTTTGTATACCTAAAAGAGATTTATGAATAATAGCGAATCATTTAATTCTTATAATAACTCTACTGAATATCGTGATCCACCTTGTTCGTGGTAAATTATTCTCCTTGTGATTTCGTCCATTACGCTTTATTCGAAACTAACCATTGTATCCCGCGGAATATTGTTGTCACTTTTTTCTGTTCCAGCATTTTTATTTAAAATATATTGCCTGTTTCGAACGCATATTGCAAAAATGTCGAAAACTAATTGTGATAATGTCCAAATACAAGCAAATTTGAAATCCACCTAGACATGCAAAGAAGTCTCGCTGCATAGAACGCGGGCCAAGAGAGGAGATTCCCCCATTGCCAACCAACGTTTAGGGATTCGTCTAGAAATTGCGTTTGAAACAGCAACCTGGTAAGCACGGACGGGCCTGCCAAAGGGCTGTATACAAATCGAAATTTGACTTACTGACAGAATTCACCCAAATTTTATTTATTCTAGTGTAATTATGTGTTTCAATGTTACATGCACTTTTATTTGTTTTCAAATTAACCCATTTTGCACTCATCACAAGACATGATATTCTTAGAATACGGTGGTTCGTCTCTAATCTTACCTTGCCTTATACGATTTTATTGGCTCTCCATTGTCGAGAGAATTCGTGGTTTCAATGAAATGTTACAGTATTCAAAGTTCGAATGACTTGGAATGACGTTGGTAATGGCTACTTACACATTAAATTGCGACAGGGGACAGCTTGGCAGCCCTAAAGTTGTCATGTGAAATTTGATAATTGCGTGACATTTGATATTAGTCAATGTCTTTCGATGTCATACAAGATTTCATTGTTGTGTCCGACTGATGTTTATATACCTGGATTTAGAGATTAGAACAAGTACCTTTTTTTTTCATTTTTGAGTAATGTTTACATGAAGGGGTATCGTAGCTTCACGAAACCAGAAGACGGAGCTCCTGGCGTGATTCATTTCCACAATGGAAATGTGTAAGTACGAAGTATATCATGAAATGAATACGGGATTACACCATACAATACAAATTTTGAAGATGACAATCCGTTTTTTGGTGTAAATATGCTAATTATGGTAAGTAAGATGATATCCGAAAAGTTGAAATTTCGTCGTCCTGGAGCGAGATTCGAACCTCGTCTCCCAGATAGTGCCGGGGTATGCTAACCACTACACCATCAAGAGCGATCTAGTCTGAAGTTTCCGATTAATTTGAATATAACCATCACAGCTATTAATTTGAATATACTTCAAAATTTGTGCGAAGTATATGTTTCCATATTTGAGGATCGAAACCACTTTGTTAATACTTAAATGTGGAACATGGAATGAACTTATAATTGTATCATAAGTAAGTAATGAAGCCTAAACTTCGTGTGTGTGAGAAATTATTGCGAGAAATGTGACGTCTCTCTGTGCTATGTTCTGTTGGCTACTTCATTGCAGTTAATCAACTCAGCTTCGTTTCTACAAAAGGTGATGTGTTATTTTCAATAAGTAGAGGGCAATGAGGAGTGAAAGTTTAAAATAGGCCGTGCCCAGATTTCCAGATTAAGGCCAGTGAGGGCATCTAGTTCATTTTCAGGCAACTATTCGCTGCTGATCCCGCTTTACTTATTCATATATTTTCAAACATATATTTATATGTTTTCTTTACTTATTCATATGTTTTTTATATCCGTTGACTCGTTTTCTTTCAAATAACCCTAGTGTAGTGCCCGCATTAAGTTCGAACGTTAACCACTCCGCTGCAGCCTTCCGATTCCTTTGAATTATGCGAAACAGACTGAGCTCACCTCGATAGTCACTTTCACATTTCCGGCCACCTTTTCCCATTGATTCATTATGCTTCATATTCGGTAAACTGTTTGTCCGTTTCGTAAAACATGTATCTGAATTTTGGTTTGAAATTGGTTTGAAATTATTTGTCTTCTCAACGTAACACACTGTGATAACGGACTGAAATGTCATAAATAATCGGCAATGTAAGTGCAGATTTCTGTATTCTACATTATTTTACTTTAATTACGCATCGAAAAGCTCGCTTAAAAATCGTCAAATATTTAATATGAAGTGCAGCAAGCCGTCCCGGTGGCGCATTGGTCTAAGCAAAGGCTTCTGCTCATTCGTCAGAGATTGATCCTGGTTCGAATCCCTGTGAGACATGGATGTTGTGCTTGTCTTACGGCATTGGCTCTCCCCTACCCTGGAGCCAGTAGCCCTAAATTGGGGACGATCGACTGCTTATAGCCCATTGAGTTACTCACGGTGGTCGTTAAACTCTCAAACAAAAAAAGTGCAGCAATTAAGTAATGAGATTGATGTTTATTTAAAAATCCCAGTAAAATACATGAGTCTGTAAAGCATAGTCTTTCTCATAAATCATTTCTCAGGTAGGCTGCGGCGACAGTTTTTGCTTAAGAACTATGCAGATGATTATTTATGCTGTGTATGACGTCATTCGGTGAAAGAACATCGTCACAACCCTGTCATAGAGGAGAGTGGAAATATCTGGTTCTGTTTGAAAATAGGTAAAACTGCATTTGAGCAATTTAATTTTTGCGTATTGTACATGAGGCAGATTGCCTATCTCGTGCACAAATATTCGAATGCTATGTCGCCCAATGTCGCCCCTTCAGACTATTACCTATTTTGATCCCTATCGAATGCACTCCGTTGCAGAACGTTCAACAATGACGTTGATCTCCATAATTTCCTTGGTGATTTCTTCGCAATTAAACTGGCACGGTTTTTTTCCAAGATTGGAACTACAGACCTATCTAGACATTGGGACACCATCGTAAACAGTGGGGGATACATAGTTGATTTATTCCGTTTTTTTATGTTTCATGGTTGCGTAGAAAAAATTCGAAAATCACGAAATACCCGTACGAACGAGAAAGTTCGCGAAAGGATTAAAAGTGATCGTTGTGTAACCTTGAGGACGCTGGAATGTTAGCTCAGTGTGAAAAAGGAGAGGATTTATCAAATTTGAGTGCTAGATTTGAGGGAAATAATTTATGCTCGTTCTGTTCTACATGATTTTTAAGTCGACCAGAAAGATGCAGGTGTGGAGTTAGAATAACACATTTTGGAAACTGGAAAAACAATACAAAATTTTCTCAGAAGCATTCTGGCAGGTGATGATACATGATGTTTTCTTTATGATTCTGAGACAAAGAGGCAGAATGCTCAATGGGAGTCGCATCGGTCACCAAGAGAAAAGAAACCAAGGTTATAAAATTCAGGATGATGCTTGTGTGCTTTTACGACGGCAAGGGAATTTTGCAGCACGAGTTATTCCTGAAGGTACAAATGCCACTGGTAATGCTTGCACAACCATTTTGTTAGGATCACCGAAAGGGATTGTTTGTGTCAGTCCTGAGTTCCAAAACGAGCAATGATGCATTTTTCTCAATATCGCACTCGCACACTGATTATTCCGTATACAGCAATTTCTGGCACGAAACTAAGTGTGTGTGCATAACCATTCCCCCATTACAGCATACAGGTCCCTCCGATAAATAAACCATTTCTCCATTACAGCATACAGGTCCCTTCCATAAATAAGAAATTCCTTCATTACAGCATAAAGGTCCCTTTCATTAAATGAACCAACTTTCTGTAAAAGTCAAGTAAGACCTCGTTTTAGGGGTGGCAAGGATCTGAGCTTCTAACCATATGGGAAGGTGTGTTCCAGAACCAAATAGTCGCGAGATGGCTGTGTTCAAAGCACCTACTCTAACATTGTACATGTGCTCTTTAACTCGGGTATTCAAATTTCGTGAAGTACAACAGATGTGCCCTAGGTCCATGTCATCGGGATCAGTTGCTTTAAGTGAAATGCTGTAGATTCCATATCTATTGTGCTTTTGAAACAAGTCCCGGTCTTTCTTAAGGCCTAAACAATGTTTCGCTTCTTGACACGAAATCCGATATCAAATAGTTCACACGCATTGCTCAATATTATACCTAATGGTGGTACATAATCAATTGATCCCAGGTACCAAAACCTTGTAGGTTCTTGCTGTAAAGTCATTTTCATACTTTTCCCATTAGCCCTATCCTTCCTTTTTATTTCCTTTTTTTTCTTTTTATACGTTTTAATCAAATTGTTAATGTATAGCTTAAAATATCCAAATTGTGTTGCAGTTCTCTTTATCCATTCTATTTATCTGTTCTTTTCGGTATGCTTAATGACTAGTAGGCGTGAAAGGTCTTGTAAGTAAATCATATGAAGCAATGGTGTTTTGTATATCAGGATATTATGAATCATATGATATTAATGCAGGTACATGCGTTTCATTTGCTATATATTTTATGTTCAAGGTAACTTTCTGTTTTACAACCAGTACATCTAAGAGTGGAATATTATTATTTTGCTTTAATTCTAATGTAAGTTTCATGATTGCATACATTTCGGTATATTTAGGAGGAAGAAATTTACGTTTTTTAGAAGACAGTTTCGCGTTTACAAATTTCGCAACTCATCAAAGCCAAAAACTGGCTGCACCATACCAGCGGAAGACTACTTCGTTATTTCAGTTGGGAGATGAGGAAATATTCCCCAGCCATGTATTAGAAACTGAAGTAGAGAAAACATCCCTTGAACGGAATGTGTGTCTCCTGTGACAGGTTTTTCGCAGATACTTTTCAGATCAGGGGGTTAAAGCAAATGCTTTTCTGGGAATAAAAAAATGTTTCGTAAAACGTTTTCTTTGTACATTAGAAGCTGTTATGGGACTATTCATTTGAGGGGAGAAACAATACATTTGTAGCCAGTGCAGCTGGGAGCAGCGGCAGATTTAGGGGGCATTGGGTTCCATGACATGAATGAAAAGAGTATCATCCTCTTGGACGATAAAAAATACCAAATTCATCGCCAACGATAACAGTATCCTGAATTTGACTAAAACTACGTGCATCCAGAGATGAGTGCATGTTGTACATTTCCGATCAAATTAAAAAATGCATCGAATATTGAGAATCTATTAAATGAGTTAATAAGGATAAGACCACGTTCGTGCCGTTCAAATACAAAGGCTGTGTTTAGTTACTGCAGAAGAGTTTTTTTTAAATAACTCTATATTGCGCTTGAGAGCAAGCACCATAATATAATATCAGCAGTTTCTCTAAACAAAAAACAAGTAAGGAAACCCTCACCGTCTGGTCGGAAGGGAGATACTCGGTAACAGTTAAAGTCTACAATATTACTTAAGAGTCCTCCATACCCCGTATTGTTTCAATTCCGCCGAATGCGAGAAACAAATATAATATGATGCAGATGAAAAAAGTAATATATCATATAACTCTTATGTGTTACAAAATTTTTATAACAAAATTTGAACTTTTTAAAAATAATTGTCAATCTGCCTATTATTTTACACTTTTGCGAAAATTATTGAAATATTACCCAGCAAAGTGAGCCTAATATAGAAACACAGAAAGATGGTTCAATGTGTATTCTACTTGTGAAAAAAACGGATTTCTAAATTGTTTTCTTATTTATGTAATTTCGTTCTGCAAATGAATTTTTTGAGCGATTTTTCACGAGGTATAGAGGACCCTTAAAGAATCGTCCTAAATTTCGAAAAGCAGTAAAACATTTTAACTTTTTGAAGTTGATTTATTAGTATGACTTGCCTTATAACTGAAATTTGCCTATTGTGTTGAAAAAGTTTAAATTTTTGGTACATGTTAAACTCCTAATGGAACATCAGCTAACAATTTGGTATATGAGCAATATCACGGGAGAACCTAATTGGCCCGCACGGGGATAACTGGTTTTCCAGTTATTTGGGGAGCGGCGCCCCCACGGCCCGAGCTGACCTTGTGACGGGTCATCATCTGATGTCATGCCACCGCTTGATTTTTATTTTGGTGCTATTGGTGTTTGCAGGGACGGCTGTTCATCCAGCTGTTGGGGAGTCGCGGCCCCACGATCCCGAGCTGGTCTTGTGTCTCGCTTTTTCGTTTTTATTTATTTTCTCCACTGGCTAGTTGCCCGTGTTGTATACTTTACCTAATCGCTACCACGTTATGCACTAACACCCCGGTCTTGTGGTTTTGTTACCCTCCACCACTAACTGTATTATATTAACCGCTCAGTTCGTAGGTTGCTGGATTCCGTTTAGGTTCCCTTCCAGGATTTGTCTTCTTTGGATTTCTTTTTTTCCTTTTAGCTGGTTTGGGTGCTAGACCTACCTGCATGTTTGCCGCGTGCGGAGACCCGTGAGGCGGAAATGGGATGTCTGGCGGCTGAGGTCGCAGGAGACCGGATAAGTGCCTCCTGTGTACCAACACTCCTCTTCGACCCCGGCTTCGCTGTAAACGGGAGGCTAGAGACTAACCCACCTCTAGTCAGAAGTCTTGTACCAAGTTGTGTACACGGCTTTAGCGGCTTTTTTGTCGTATAGCACGGCAGGGTGAGCCCGGGGGCTGTGGGATCATGCCAAAGGCGTTGGCATGACGGTACCCGGAGGCCGAAGTGTCCGCCGAGTGCGTGTGATCACAGCCAACGGACTATATCTGCAACGTATAAGCTCCAGAACTGTGTCCAGCGTCATTTTCTTGGCTTGCAGACCTCCAGTTCTCCCTTGTAGGGCTCGGTGGTGGGTGGAGTAGTCTGCAGACGAATCTTCCTCCTTTTTTTCCATGGGTAAAAAGAACAAAAACTCCAAATTTAAGTCAAATGACAAAATGATAGTTGACAACGACTGTCCTTCGTCTTCTCAACCTACCAAGTCTCATACCCTTAAACGGTCTTTAGACCTTGACCTGGACCAAGAATGTGGAACCTCTTCTTCGGCGGCTGTACCAGTCGCTCCGAAGCGTCGTCTCCCTCAATTGCTGTGACTACGCATGCTACTCACTTGCTTGTAGAATCCATCGATCCGAATGAGAGACTGTCCACCAGATCTCCCTTTTTCATTTCTAAAGCTTTGGACGCTGCGGTTGGCCCCTTGAAGTCTGTGAGGAAGCTTCGCTCTGGGGACCTGCTTGTCCAAACTTGCAGTGTTTCTCAGAGTAACACTTTTCTGAACCTCACTAGTCTTCAAGGCATTCCTGTGAAAGTGACACCTCACCCGTTTCTTAACACCTCTCGGGGTGTGATTTCGGAGTTTGATCTCTTGCCATGCAGTGAAGACGAATTCGTGACTTAACTTGCTGATCAAGGTGTTATTGCTGCACGTCGTATGATGTTCCGGCGTGATGGTTCCATGATTAAGTCAAAAAATGTCATCTTGACTTTTGACTCCCGAAAGTTCCGACAGAAATCAAAGCAGGCTACTTGGTCTGTGCAGTTCGCCCGTACATTCCCAGTCCTCTGCGCTGTTTCAGGTGCCAGAGGTACGGGCATTCACAACGATTCTGTAAGAGTTCCGCTCGTTGCGCTAATTGTGGCTCCGGTGAACATGACGGGGAAGGTTGCACTTCTGCGGCCTGCTGTGTTAACTGCGGTGAGGCCCATGCAGCTTACTCCCGCAACTGTATGAAATGGAAGGACGAGATGGCGATCCAGCGCCTCAAGACCCTGGAAGGCCTCTCGTACCCTGCTGCCAAGGCCAAGTTGGGTATTCCCAACACCCGACAGCGTAGTTTTGCCGCAGTTGTTAAGTCTCTGCCACAACCCGTGCAGCCCTTTGTTCCGCGCCCTGTAGCTCTCGCAGCGCTTGCCAAGCGATCTACAGCTGACCAGGCGACACAGGTGTTTTTCCCCGAGCTCGCGATTTTTCGACTACCTGATTCTGGGCCTTCTCTTTTGCAGCCGACCCTCTCTTCCAGTTTAAAGCAGAAAGCCTGCACGTGCGGACGACCCGGCCCTCAATCCGCAAAGGTGTGCAGTGTCCATCCAACTGTCTCGGCCTCAGCGAGGTCCCCACCCTCAACCAACATTATAGAGGAACATAGGGGGAGGAGAGTGACAGTTCGTCCCCAGCCTCAAACAACATTGCAGAGGAACATGGGGGAGAAGAGAGTGACAGTTCGTCCCCGCCCTCTGCCAGCATTGCAGGGGAGTGTGGGGGGAGGAGAGTGACTCATCCTTTGTGTAGTTCTGTTTAAAAAAAAAAAAAAAATTATAATTATAATAGTCAATTAATAAATTTTTATATAAACCTAATTAACTACCTTGTCTTCACAGCTTTCATCATACTCTTTTTCAACTTTTACCAAGCCTGTCTGCTCTTAATCATTTTCCACGTTTTTTTAAAAATCTGTGGCTGATAGTTCTTGGTCTGGCGCTCTTTGGCCAAACCTGGCCCTTGCGCCAATAAAATCCAACAACCAACCAACCAACCAACCGAACCTAATTGTGCCAGAAACTTACTCTTCGGAATCTATATATATATGGCAAAACACACCATATCTATAAGAAAATAATCCACATAAAACAGAAAATTCTTCAAACAATTATGTATTAAATCTAATTATTTCTACAATTTACTGGCTCAAAAATTATATATATACACAGCATTTCTGACTCAAGTAACACACAACAGAATGACATCAATGTGGCTGCGTGACGTAAACGATAAAGAGTGCGTTTAAAAATACAACTTTCTGTGCAGTTTCTGCATACAACTCTTTGGGCGATCTACAATATAAACAAAAGGTTATTTTCGGAGAATGGGAAATCCTGTAGATTTCAGTGCTGCTAACACCACCTCTATGCCGAAGAATGGTGATAACAATGCGGTATAGTTCCAATGATACTATTGATAAATATCTGGAGCAGCTTGTTCCATATTTTTGGCAATACATTACAGAGGTCTGCCACTGTGTTTGGTTATGGAAATTGTTTATCCAGATCTTGCTGTACAGCGTACCAAATGGTTTCAATAGGGTCAAGGTCAGAAGACCTCGGAAGCAGCAGTGATGATTCAATTCCATAAATTTTCATCTCCTAAAGCACGCTCAAGATAAGGTGATGTATTGCATTGTAATCGAAAAACTGGAATGCATGTCCAATAGCAGGTAGAAACTGTGTCACAATGGGCACAATGATCTGGTTTTCGTACACTGAGGTATTCATTTGGCCTTGATATGGAATACGACCATTAAAGAACACTCCTGCCCAGAACAGAATTGAATCTCTCTGTTAAGCGTCGACTGACTGCACAAAGAGTGGTTTCATTTATGTGCCGGATCTTCTCCATAGGTGTTTTCGCTGAGTATCATAATAAAAAGAGAAACGGGATTCGTTTTTGAAAAGTGCATGGTGCCATTCCATAATCCACTACACGTACTGTTGAACCTTGGTATATTTCTGAGGACGGTGAATTGATGTCAATGCTACAAATATCAGCATAATGCTTTCTCTGCATGCATACTTGTGAAGACGGATTAGCATTGTTCGAGTACATATTGAGACACCAGAAGCAGATCAAAGTGACTCCTAGAGTTCTCTACTGGTGTTACTAGGCCTTCTCAGAGAACTTAATTTCGGGAAATTGCCTTTCCTCCTGGTTGTTGACCTCAGGCGACTACTCCTCTGGCGATCTGCAACATTTGCATGCCGTAGAAAGCCCGTTTGTAGTTGACTTCCTGCAATTTATGAAATTCCTAAAGCTGTAGCCACATCTATCTGCCGTACACCTGCTTGTAACATATCAAAAGCCCTATTCCTGTTGTCAATCCTTAAAAAGTGTCTGAACATCATTTCAGGTTAGCCCTACACTGATATCAATAACTCAAAAAAAAATCTAGACCAAGCGGTGAAACGACTAAGGTTCCAGTTACCTCACGGTGCTTTTATCTGATTTCACACGCCAAATGCTGTGTTGTCATCATGCTAATTTACATATAACATGGCTAACCACGTTGATAACCGAACTCCAGTAATCGTTAAATTTCATTCCACCAGATTTGTCCTTCGAAACCGCTGTATTCGTAACTTTCTTGGGACTAGTGTATATTGTCGTAATTAAATCAAATGTATTTCCACCTCCAATTTAGGATTAATTTATTTGGCATTTCGCCCGAATTACAAAACAGACGCCGAACACAAGTGGAAACAAAAACATATACAATAATAAAATCTTACATATAATATCATCATCATTATCATCATCATCATTGTCAACCATTACCAATCCACTGTTGGACGAAGGTATCTCAAAGCCTCTTCCACAACGGTCTGTCTTGTGCCAGTCTCCTCCATATTACTCCCGCCCTATATGCTGATGTGCAGAAATATTGTTATTTTATGTGCGCAAAGTCAGTGTATACTGTTAGTTTATGAATATAAAGCCAGTGCATATTAGTCTAATTGGGAGTTTGTGAACAGTTATGCAACCAGATAATCTAATGTGATCTGATTTTGTTTGTAGATTGAGTAGAAACTATGGCTTCCCTACGAAGCAATTGCTTGAATCATCCAGATGTCATTTACTATATTTGTGGCAAGTACACCCTTAAATAAACAAGGAAACCTATTTCTGAGTTTGTGAAGAAGATATATCATGGTTTTTTTGGTGTTCAGCTTGGAGACCAAGATACGTCGTGGGCTCCTCATGTTGTATGTGAAACTTGCTCGGAGCATTTACGGACGTGGGCAAGTGGAAAAAGGAGCTGTCAGAAATTTGGAATACCAATGGTGTGGAGAGAACCTTAAAACCACCATGATGACTGTTATGTTGTCTTGTAAACATCAAGGGCATCAATATGAACAATCGAAGCAATTGGACACATCCTAACTTCGATTCAGCAAAACGACGGCATCCACACTCAAATGAGGTACATATTCCATATTTCATTAACCTACCAGAACTGCCAGAGTATGAGGAATCAAGCATGTCTGATCACATACAAGATAACAGCAGTGGGGAAAGTGACAGTGATTACGTAGGAACTTTATTAAGTGTTCAACCTTTTAACCAACATGAAATGAGTGACCTCATCAGGGATCTGAGCCTCTCAAACTTGCTTGCCTCCAGGTTGAATTAAAAGAATTTACTTTAATCTGGAACCAACATTACGTTTTACCGTAGCACAGAAAAGGATTTGTTGCCCTTTTTCTCTAAGGACAACAACGAAGTTTTCTACAATGATGTCAGTGGTCTTCTCAGCAAAATGGGTCTATCATCATACATGGCAAATGAATGCCATCTTTTCATTGATAGCTCCAAGCGGAGTTTAAAATGTGTTCCTTTACACAACGGAAACAGATATGGGGCAATTGCAATTGGTCACTCAGCCAGTATGACAGATGCGTACGAGACAATCTCTCTAGTCTCGGAAAACCTGAAGTATCAAGAACATCAATGGATGATTTGTGTAGACCTAAAGATGGTAAACTTTCTCCTTGGTCAGCAAAGTGGCTACACAAAATATCCGTGCTGTATATGTCTTTGGTACAGCAGAGTCAGACACGACTACTGGATCAGAAATGTGTGGCCTCTCAGAAAATATATGGTACTTGGAGAACACAATTTTATTAAGGTAACTTTGCCAAGCAGAAAAAAATAATCCTGCCACCTTTACACATCAAACTAACCTTGATGAAACAATTTGTAAAAGCGTTGAACACAGAATGTTTGTGCTTTGGCTATTTATCACGTACATAGCCTGGACTGAGCACGGAAAAACTGAAAGCAGAGATTTTCGATGGTCCCCAGATAAGGCAGTATCAGCTCGATCCGTATTTCATGGATTCAATGGACAACATTCCGTCTTGTACCTGGACTTCTTTGTTCTAGTTGTCAAAAAACTTTCTTCGCAAACTTAAGGCATACAACTACTCTGAATTAGTTGAGGACACGCTCTCCAATTTTAATAAGCTCGGCTGTAATATGAGCATCAATGTCCATTACCTATACAGACACTTAGAGCGCTTTCCGGAAAACCTTGGTGATATAAGCGAAGAGCAAGGTGAACCACACTGGCGAGAGGTGAAAAAAGAGCACCAAGACGGAAATGGCCGACGATCATATAATTTACATGTGTTAATGGGGTCGAGTTTACGTAGGTGTGATGTTCATTTCGGGAGCAACCGGTGAGCGCTTACGCCACAGCACCGCATAATATGCAAATTATCGTAGGTGGTATTTACGGAGTACGGCGAAGTGAATGTAATTAGTCGTCGGCGTACGGACACGTGCGAAGACGCTGAAGAAGCTGCAATGCCTGGACATGGAAGACGTTTAGGATTTCAGCAAGTTTCGAACTTTGAGCAAAGTCGTCTAGTTGGACTCTGCGAGGCCGGGTGGTCGTATCGTGGTATTGCGGAGTGAATTGGACGGGAAGTATCGGTGGTGTTACGGTGGTGAGGTAGATGGCCCGAGGAACATTCCCACACGAGAAGACGTGGAACCGGGATTCACAGACGGACTGATGAGCGGACCGATCGACGCATAAGAAGAGCGGCGTTGTCAAGCAGAACATCCACTGCGACGAAAATCCTAGCTGCCGTTGCACCTGAGGTGACTCTGCGAACAATCCGCAACCGTCTACAGGATGCAGGACTACCTGCACGTGTGCCTCTGGCATGTGTACCTCTGACTGCAGCCCACCGTCAGGAACGGCTGCAGTGGTGTCGCTAACGTCTGCACTGGAGACCGCAATTACGATCTGTCGTGTTCAGCGATGAAAGCAGATTCTGCTTGGGAGCCTCCGATGGCCGTATGCGTGTTCGCCGATGCACACGGGAGCGTCTCCACCCATCTTGCATCCGTCAGGGACACACAGGGCCTACACCTGGTCTCCTGGTGTGGGGAGCGATCAGCTATCGCTTCCGTACACAACTAGCGTTTGTACCGGGTATGTTAAACAGCACCTCATACATCAACAACATCATTCAGCCCGTTGTTGTGCCATTTGTAAGGTCGGTCCATCGTGTTGTTTTCCAGCAAGATAACGCACGCGCGCACACAGCACGTGCAACACAACATGCACTTCAGGGTGTGAGAGAGCTTCCATGGCCTGCACGTTCACCGGATTTGTCCCCCATTGAGCACGTGTGGAATTTTATGGGACAACGACTTATCCGTCCTCCACGGCCAGCCACGACCATCTCCGATTTACGCGTCCAGGTTGAGGATGCTTATATCTCAATATCCCAAACTTACATCTAACGTCTGTACGACAGACTCCATGCCAGAATTGCATAGTGTGACGCAGTTCATGGCAGTTCAAACTCGTAGTGACCATGTTACATTGAAATGTTATTGTACAGTTTACCAGCAAATACAGCTGTTTTTTGCCAATGTTTTGATTACGGTATCGTCTGTATTCCGTTATTTTGCTGTAGAAATTTCGTTGGTATGAGACGTCTCCTTCTTGGTGTCCTTTTGTCACTTTCCACCAGTGCATTTCACCACGACATAAAAACTATGGAAGACAGATACCAGTGTAGGTGGGAGACTCACATGACGGCAAATTACTGCTGGAAACTTTAGAGTGCCTGCCCCCATGGATCTCACTCCAGAAAGTCATGTAAAAGACGTTCCTCATATGTTGAATGACAGATCAGTGTATATGCCCTTGTGTTGAAATATATAGATTTAGTAGTATGTGCATGTTTCTATAGTATGTATATAGTATCAATATTTGTCAAGATCATGCCAAAAATAGCAGACCATGCGATATCATCATCATCATCATCATTGTCAACCATTATCAATCCACTGCTGGACGAAGGTCTCCCCAAGTTTCCTCCACAACGGTCTGTCTTGTGCCAGTCTCCTCCATGTCACTCCCGCATACTTTCGAATTTCATCCACCCATCTTCCATGTGGTCTTCTTCTGGGTCTTTTCCTGTCCCTTGGAATCCAATCAAAAATTTCGGCTGTCTATCGATGGTCTGTCCTTCTGGCAGTATGTCCAGCCCATTGCCATTTCAGGGATTTAACTCTGATCATGATGTCTTCCACTCTTGTCATTTTTCGGATCCACGTGTTCCTCTTCTTATCTCTCCTGGTTACACCAAGCATGCACTTCTCCATGCTTGTTTGAGTTGTCTGCAGCCGTTGTATGTCTCTTTTAGCTAAGGTCCACGTCTCTGCACCATACGCAAGCACTGGAAAGATGCATTGATCAAACACTTTTCTTTTAAGACATAATGGCATATTGCTCTTGAAAATTATGCTGTTTCTTCCAAAAGCTCCCCAGGCAAGTTTTGCACGCCGATTAATTTCTTCATTAATGTGTCCCTCACTTGACATCTGCTGTCCAAGATAAACATAAGTATCTGTTATCTCCAGTTTTTCTCCATCAATCGATAAATCTTCATTTCTTGTAAAAGCATTGAACATCACTTTTGTCTTCTGAAAGTTCATTTTTAATCCCACTTCTTTACTCTTGTCAGAAAGTTCCTGGATCATACTCTGTAGCTCTGATGGGGTAGTTGCAAAAATGACTATGTCATCAGCAAAATGAAGGTGGGTTAGATAATCTCCATTAATCTTTATCCCTTTGTTTTCCCAGTTCAGTGATTGAAAGACATTTTCCAATGCGGCATTAAAGAGCTTCGGAGATATGGTGTCACCTTGTCTCACTCCCTTTCCAATTTTTATGTGTGCTGTATTTTCAAACAGCCGAATCTTTGCACTTGCATTTTCATAGATGTTATTAATAATATTAATGTATGCATCTTCAATACCGCAGGATTTCAGAGCCATTGCAACTGCTGATGGTTTCACCGAATCAAAGGCTTTTTCATAATCGATAAAAGCCATGCACAATGGAAGTTCATATTCCCTCGCTCTTTCAATTAGTTCTCTCAGCACGTGGATATGATCTATTGTGCTGTAGCCACTCCTGAATCCAGCTTGTTCTCTCGGTTGAGCCATGTCCAGTGTCACCTTCAAGCGGTGTGAAAGAACTTTAGTGAAGATTTTATAAACCACTGATAGGAGGCTGATAGGTCTGTAGTTCCTGAGATCCTTAATGTCACCTTTTTTATGTAGCAAGATCATTGTAGCGTTGTTCCAATGATCAGGAATTTTCCCTTCATTAAGGCATCGAGTGAAAATTTGGGCGAGTACTGTTTCGATTTCTCCACTTGCTTCTTGTATGATGTCTACAGTAATTCCATCTTCTCCTGGAGCTTTTCCCCGCTTCATGTTCTTGATTGCATGTGCAACTTCTGCTGGAAGGACTGGAAGAACTCTGGTACTGGTACCTTTCATGATGTCTGGAGTACATGTATCATCCCTTTCATATAATTTGGAGTAGAAATCTTTCACTCTTGTCAAACTTTCGCCTCTATTTCTTGTTACAGAACCATCTTCTTTTCTCAGTGCCATAATCTGTTTTCTTCCCTTACTGAGATGTCCCTTTGCTATCTTTAGGCTTTGGTTGTTTTCAATTGCTTTCCTTACTAGTTCACAGTTGAATTTCCTTACGTCTTCAGTGATACTTTTTCGTACTGTCTTGCATAGCTCTATATATTCCACTTTGGAAGTCACATCTTCTTTAGTTGTCCTCATCACTCTTCTTTTTCGCATCAACATTTTGGTTTTTCATGATAATTTGTTCTTAGACCCAGCTAATTTTGTTGCTGTTTCCATAAGAGCTTTGGTTACTTTTCTGTTAACTTCAGAAATATCCACTTCTTCCGATGTTAGGCCTTCTAAAGCAGAGAACTTGTTCTTCAGTTCCAATTTGAAGGTATTATGGTGTTTTTTAAGGTTGGTTATGTCAATACATTTTGTTTGTCTTATGAGCTTGCTACGTTCGAGTTTAGTGTTGAGGTGCATCTTACATCTCACCAATCTATGGTCACTGCCTGTGTTGAACTTGTTTAGCACACTGCAGTCTTCTATGACGACTTTTTTGGTACACATAATAAAATCAATTTCACTTGTCGTCCCATTTGGATGTCTCCATGTCCATTTCCTGTGTGGCTTTTTCTTGAAAAAGGAGTTCAAGATGAAAAACCCTTCTGCCTCTGCAAACTCTACGAGAGTATTTCTACGCTGGTTTCTGTTGCCGTGACCGAATTTACCTACTGAAGTTTCATTCTGTTGCCGTTGCCCTATTTTTGCATTGAAATCTCCCATAATTATCTTCAAGTGCTGCTTACCTTTATTATTTAGATCACGAATTTCCTCATAAAATTCTTCAATTTCTTCTTCAGCATGACTTGTGGTGGGTGCATAAGTTTGAATAATCTGAGCCTGGTATCTTCTCGAGAGTTGGATAACGAGTCGTGCAGCTCTGTCAGAGGAACTTTCAACTTCTACAACTTTATCCTTCAGTTTCTTGTTTATTATAAATCCAACACCACTTGTTCTGCCAGTATCTGTTTAACGATAGTATAAGAGATGTCCACTTTTCAGTTCAATGAGAACTTCTCCTTTTCTCCTTACCTCACTTAGCCCGACGATGTCCCACTTGATCCTTTGTAGTTCCTCTTCCAATTCAAGAAGCCTTTAATCAGAAGATATGGAGCGTCCGTTATATGTAGCCAAGGTCACCATCAGATGGCAGCCTAGTCCGGTCCTCCGGGGATTCTTAGCACCCTCTGCCTTCATGTCGCACTTGCCGCTGCCTTGGCCAGTTACATTCCAGCTGCCGGAGACTGAGGGCCAAGATTTAAGTTGTGGAGTCATTTTGGAGGGGTTTGGCCATAAATCACCACGCTGGCCAAGCGGGTTGGTGAGTGTGGGATAGCATTTCCTCTAATCCCGATGGTATAGTTATACCGCTATTGGCGGTCGTCAGAGCCCCTTTAGTGGGAACAGGATGTACCACGAGAAGGCGGGGTTGACATTTGTCAAGGAGAGGCTGTGATGTTACGCATCACCTGACCTTAGGATCCCGAAATTTGACGGAAAGGCGTTGGAATCAGCATATAATGTGGGTATGCCCTATCTCCAAAACTAGAGCTGGTAGAGTATAACTGATGCCATTTGCGGACCCTGAGGCATCAAATTGTTCCACATATATCCAATATTTTGTATTATGTGCTTGTTTAAAAAGTACGTAATATTTTTAGCATCAATATTTGTCAAAATCATGTCAAAAATAGCAGGTCATTCGATATAGGATTCCGAATTTTGACGGATGATCGGTGAAATCAGCATATTGGCTGGGTATGCCCTGTGTCCAAAACTAAAGCTGATAGGGAAAAACTGATACCATTTTTGGACTCAGCGTCCCAAATGTATCCAAGAATAGGTATAATTTTCCAAGCACCAAAATGTGTGTTGGGCAGTCTAATACATCGCTATCTTAAATATCAGCGGATTGAATCACAAATGATAAATCAACTTATTACGTTGAGAAAGAACATGGGACAATGAAATGAATATTAAAAAATAAGCGTGCAATTTGTGATAAAAAATACCAGAAAAACGTATTAGCAATTATGAGAAACGTATTTTATGAAGCTCTGATGTTTTTGTTTATACCTTTTTCTTAATTACCAAATATTCCACCTAATGCTTGCAATGAATTTAACAATAAATAAATCTCCGCGTAAGATCTGAAAAGTCTGTGAACCTGATCGCAATTTCACTTTAAGGTGTAAAGTCAGCAATCACTTCAGACTAAACTTTGCTTTAATAGCTTACCGCTGGCGCCAACATACAATATACTGTATGTCCCAACCATGTGACAAGTGCTAAAATCTTTTATGTTGTTCTTTCAGGTACTTCATACAAATCTGGGATTTTCTAAACTTTATCTTTTTATTAATAGGAAACTTGAGACTTGGTCGTTCCGGGTGGTGTAGTGATTAGCATACCCGGGTGCTATTTAGGAAACGCGGATTCGGTTCCCGCTCCAGGACGATGACATTTTCAAGGTTTCGGATATTATCTGATTTACCATCCTTGTCACATTTACACCAAAAAACGGATTGTCATTTTGAAAAATTTGTGTTGTATTTTGCAATCCCGTATTCCATTAATGTTATATCTTTTTATTTTTATGAGAGCGCTGAACTATGAATTTTTCAATACGTTCGCCGTTTCTTACACATGCTTGGCGTACCACCTAAGTCAAACGCACAGTGTGCGAGTCTGATAAAATTGATAGGCTACACTTTACACAGGACTAGATCAAATCCCAATAAATAATATCCCACACTGTATCTATGATTCCTTAGAAACTCGTTATTATATTTAACAAGAAAAATGACACCCAATATTCGGGTGTAATAAGCACGTTTTTTGAATCCGTTCAGTCGCAAATTAAATTTATGAAAGTTATTCAAAGTCAATGGAACCGGTATGGTAAACAATAGTATCTGACGGAAGTAAGAAGTTTTTCAATCGGGTTTTTAATGCCTCATATATTTCTGTAAACGGAATGGTGAGCTTACGCTTTCTAGTTGCAGACTTGTGCGTTAAGAAAAACATGAATTTATATGAGGAAAATTTCGCACCGGAGCCGCTCTACAACACAGAAATAATTTTTCAAATTGGTCTCTTAGAAACAGATATATCGACACAAATAATATGTGACATTACGTCACCTGGTAAGAAAACCAAACTTTATTTTAGGAAGAAAGTATTCTCAAAAGGTTTTTCCATATGAGCGGTATCGGTCCAAGGAAAAAAATTAGTCGAGTTTTCAGGAGCCCAGATTTTGCTACAAATACATAAGAAGCAAAAATTAACGTTTATGCCTCCTGGTGGCCAAACCATTATTTATCAAACATTATAAATTACAGAAAACTATTTTCCATCAGGTCTTGTATGCGATACAGGAAGAATTTTTCAAACTGGAGTTTTAGAAGCAGAAATAACGCAGAAAACGCAATTTACCATTTTGCCCCCTAGCGAAAAGTCTATGATTTATTTGAAAATTTTGTATTTATGGATAAAACATTTCGCATCGGAAACACTATTAAACAAAGAAGGAATTTTTCAAATCGGACTCCTAGAAGTCGAGATATTGACAAAAATAAGGTGTACAGCTACGCTCCCTGGCGTAGAAACTATACATTATTTTAAGAAAAAAATGTTTATAAAAAGTCTGTCGACATGAGTGATATTGGTCTATAAACGACGCTTTTTTTCATTCGAGGATTTAGGAGCTCATGTTTTGCTGCAAATACATCAGAAGCGGAAATTAAGATTTAAGCCCCCTGGGAGCCAAACCATTTTTTTTCAAAAATTAAAGGTTATGTTCAAACGATTTCCCATCAGAAGCTGTATCCTGTGCAGACTAAATTTTTTAAATCATGGATTTAGAAGCAAGGATATCGAGGCAAACGCATTTTACCTTTACGCCCCAGCGGAAAGTCTATGATTTGCTTGAAAATTTTGAAATTATATGAAAAACATGTCGCACGGAAAACACTATCCAACAAATAAGGAATTTTTGAAATCGGACTACTAGAAGTAGAGATATTGACAAAAATAAGATGTACATCTGCGCCCCCTGGCGGAGAAAATGTGGAATATTTTAAAACGAAAATATTCCGAAAAGGCTTATCGATGTGAGTGGCATCGGTCCACGAAAGAATTTTTTTCAATCGATATTTTAGATGCTCAGATTTTATGGCAAATACATCAGAAGCAAATTATAACGCTTACGCCCCCTAGTGGCCAAAGTATTATTTACCAAAAATTTGAAATTATATGCAAAAGATTTTCCATCTGGACGTGTATCCGCTGAAGATTTTTTTTTTCAAATCGTTATTTTAAAAGAAGAGTTAGTTATCGGAGAAAACGTAATTTATTTTACGCCCCCTTGCGGAAAATTTATGCCTAATTTGAAAAAGTAACTATATCTAAAAAACTCTTCAACATAAATGGAATCCAAAGATAAAAAATGTTTTCAATCGGATGTTTAGATGCAAATATGTAGAATAAAACGTATTTTTGGATTCGACGTCATCTGCATTTACGCCCTTTAGCGGCGAAATGGTACATGGTAAAAAAATGAAATGAAGGATCATCATTCGCATATTTCAAGCTTCCCAATGCAAAAAGAATTTTCAAATCGGAGTAACAGTTGCAGAGATATCGTGGGTACAGACGGACGGACGGACGGAGAAACCAGTAAGAAATAACTTTTTTACAAAAGACGTTCTAAAAATTGAAGTGGAGTTGAAAGTTTTCAGAATTTTGGAAATTTCGGAATAAATACCAGAGAGATTCAAAGGAGCCAATTGTATACACTGCTGGACATTTAAACGGGCATCACTAGGAATAACCGATCCTAAGGGCTCGAAAGTTGGCAGAAGGGCAGTACAAGTGCGCACATGTAAAGGATAAACCGGGGCAACACTTATGGAAATCACGTGAGAGAGTAACACCCCCTGAGGACGTCATATAAGAGGGATGAACAAGTGGCCATTGCAAAGCACTCGAAGTGTGTTTTCTCGCCATTCCTGGCCACGAACAGCTGCAACCTCCCTCGTTGAAGACAACGGCTACCCTGGCGGCAGGTTTCCGACTTGCATCGCAGAAGAATTGTGGCATAACGGGATTGCGGTTTTTTACTCCAAGACATCGGTGCTCGTGTGGGATATACATGGTGGGGAGAATATAGCGTTAGTGTATAGCGAAGAAACGAGCACATGGCCGTGTGAGATCCCAACTGCCCCGTCACACCACCGAACGAGAGGGTCGACCTGTGGTGCGCATGCTCTGATGGATCGCACAGCCACATCGACCATAGCAGGTCGACTGTTCTTGTGTGAGGCACGACACACAGTCTCCGCACGGACGGTTCGGCGTCATCTACAGCAGCGGGGTATTTAAGCACTCCGGCATTGCTTTATTACTTCACGGCTGTTCAACAAGTGTCTGCAACTGCAATTTTGCTGAGAAAGACGGGCATGCAGAAGCGAAAGGCAAGGCATAGTGTTTCCCGACGGATTCCTCACCAGTTTCCAGCACCATATTGGACGAATCGGTTTCTGACGGTACCGCCGCGACCGGCTGAATCACTCCTGCAGTATGATGCGCCATACCGGTCCGGCAACAGGCTTCGTGGTACGGGATGCCAATGATTCCAACCCACATGCAGTTTGTTGGCATTAAAGATACGTTGAACAGATATCGTTACATCACTGAGGTGATGGAGCCTGTTGCTGTACCATATTTTCACGAAAGGTTTGGTGCAATTTAACTACACGATAATGCGCGACCGCAAGTGTTATGCAACTTGCAAGGTTTCTTTGATCGCCACCATTTCCCCCGCCTTCCTTGGTCATCGCGGTCCACGGGTATGTCATGTATTGTGCACGTGTGGTCCATGTTCGCCGAACGACTGGAACGTCTAAGAACGCCACGGCAACAACGGAGGAAATGTGGCATTGTATTGAAACTGCTTAGACGGACATTCCCCAAACAAACATTCAAGACATCTTCCTCCCGATGCTGGGTAGCGTAGCAACTGTAATTGTTCCCTACACCAGGTTTTAATTGTTACATGTTCTCGTCGTCTCACCGTGCTGTACTTGTAATCGATTTAACTTTGTATCATCTGTTTTCTGTGCAATAAATATGGAATTGATTCCTCTTGCATTTCGTGTTGTTACACTTTTAATGGCCAGCAGTGTACGTTTCTGACGGAGGTACGCAATTCACAGCGCAGGCTGTCTCTGTATTTTTTCATATATTACTGTGAGTGATAATGGTTGAAGAATTGCATCTTCGCTTCCTAATGCCATTATTTCAGCTAATGGTTTGCGAGAAAGTGTTGTTTCCGTTGGATGTAGACTTTACATTTAACTCGAATGTAAACTGGATATAAAATCAATTTTTTTGCTGAGGTGTAGTAATAAGAGAATTTTAATGTTAGAACTGTGTGATAAAGATTACCATCAACGTAAGCAATGCACGTTGAAATGTTACAAACAGCATTATACTCAATGAGCAGCGCTTCTATTTCCCATTAAGTTGGAGTCAGTGAGCTTCTCATGACAATATTTACTGAACGTTGAAGAGGTGTTTCATGAAAGACCGAACGATTTTAATTGATGCAGATTCTTACAGCCGCAGTTGGTGCAGTGGTCCAAGAGCTGGAAACCGATTGTAACAAATCTCAGGAATTGTGCTAACTGTATTTTGAACTACAGAAGAAATGGAGTGGAAATATATATATTTTCGATTTAGGAATGCCAATTTTTGTCGAAGGAGACTGCGCGATTGAGGATATTGAGGTAACAAATGACGAATGCGAAGTCTCGGTGGCACAATGGTTTGTCGATGTCATTGGTGGAAGATTCGTTTTTACTGTAGATCTCAGCAAACTCAGTATACGATTTTTTTCGTTCCTGATTAAGTCCAGAACTTTCACCGTTTCAGTCAAAGAAGCATTTTAATACTTCCTTTTGGCTTATCTGAATAACTAGCGTTACAACACTTTTTTTCGATTGAAGGTTTAGCGACCACAGTGAGCAACTCAATGGGCAATGAGCAGTCGCCCGTCCCTAATGTAGGGCCAATGGTTCCAGGGTAGAGAGGGAGCCAGTACCGAAAGACAAACACAACATCCATGCTTCACTGGGATTCGAACCCGAACACTTTTCGAACGAAAGATCATATGCCGGCGCTTAGACCACTGCGCCACCGGGGCGGCTTACAACACTTGAACGTGGAGGCCATTATTAAATAAAATAAGGGTTACCTCAACACAAGCACTGTGATACTGAGACTGTCGATCTTACAAACGAGTTGGCTCTGCTAAGTGCCGGCATATGAACGAATCGCGTATACAGCCTGTATAAGCTGGACAAAGAGATGATTCGTGTCCCGGGAGGTACAGAGAAATTTTGTCACAGTACTCAGATCCCAGTGCAATTAAAAACTTATGACCTGTTAATTTCTAGAATTTTTCATTTAATGTTTTATGACAGCATGTAGCTGAAGCCTCGGAAGGCGAGTCCGCGATAATGGGGAGGACTACACTACAATTAGGCATAAACAAATTCTCTGGGCCATCATAAAAATGAGATTTCCAATTGAACACCTGAAATATAAATGCATTATCATCTGAGGCAAAGTACATAAGGGAAAATGAAAACAAAATTAATTATCAATGAAAAGACAGAGGGATTTTTATTACATCACTATAGATAGTATTTGTTATTTACATTATTAAATTCTTTGAATTGTTTAAAAAATCTTATCGCAAGTCACAAAAATTTCAGATATCTAAGAATCCATCGTTCAGGGTTTCGCGTCAGCACTTTTTACCGGACATTCTCTTCATGCAGGAAAAATCATTCTAGTTTTTGGGTTATTTCTTTTTGTAGCAAACTATTGAATAATCTTTGCAGCGCGCTAAACACTTAGCAAACATTATATTCTTTTACAATGGTTTAAAATTCTTCTCCCTAAAATGGATAAGTTTTGAAATTTTGCAGAAACAGAACTGAATAACTCAGTCCAAGCAGTTTAACTTCTACAATAGTTCTGTTACCTGAATTACTATTTTTCAAATATAGTTCATCTTACTGCATTTTAGTAAAATAATTTTTTGAATAGAGAAAATATTCCTCAATCTTATTTGGAATTTTGGAAGGAGTTAATGAAGTTTCATGTATCTAGACATCATACAAATTGTGATAGTAATATATTCCCTTTTTGAAACAATGTTAACCAAATCAAACGTTTCTAATTCCTATGTCGATTCTAGAAGCGTCAGCAAGTTTGATTTAGAAGTCTTACCTCCCATTCTGAATATGGATATCGGAAGCTTTTAGGTGCGCAATTTGCGTATTTTTAGATTCCTCATATTTTTCGCATTTTATATGTGTTTAAACTCACTAATTTCCAAAAAATAAGCGGCTTCACCAATGGTAGATATTTTAAATTTAGTAAAATATAATGACTATCCTAATACCACAAACGCTGCAGCTACTGTAAAATTTTTGCTCCTGACGTCACTTTTATGACATAATGATTTAAATTTGGTGTATAATTCTGCCTGAAAATTATAAAAATTCGGTTAATTTAAAAAATTCATTTTTAGATATGTTGCTGCTTCCTCAGATAAGTGCAGTGTTATTATTTTCTTTAACTTCATCAATTCAGAATATATCACTCTGTGTTTAACTTCTACATGACATTAAAATTTCATTCACTTTAAATTGCAGTGACTGAGGCTGTGAATCTCAGTTTCGCTTTTAAGTAGTTTAGGTATATTCAATACGAACATAGAAACTTCTGGATTTTTTAGAATTGTGATAAATATCAGAAATCTTATGCATGAATTTTATGTGAATAGGGGAATTTAATGCATGCTTTGATTTTTGGTCGTTTGTAATTTTAAAGCTCGACATAGAAAAAGAACTACTTGAAACAACTTGAGCTTACTGTTCTGAAGGAATGTGATAAATGTTGGGCATTATCATGCCCTTCAGTGAAATCAAGATATTGGAAAACCGTTTTCCTTTTTAAATAGTTTGCAGTTGAATACTTTTAAAATTTAGTATTTATAACATAAGGACAACTCACGTTTCTTTAATACTTCTACTTCTAAAACATCTTGAAACGCGAGTTTCTTCTCGCGGGGATTTCACAGAATGTTCTTTTCCGCAGGTTGCATAAATACGGTATTTGTAGAATGCTAAAATTTTAGAACGTTTGTCGATTATCCGAAATTTCAACTACTAACAGATAATTTGTAATGAAAACTGTCTGAGATCACTCGGTCAACCTTTATACCCGTTGCGGAAAGTAGATATAGCCTACGGCTTTGCCTGCGAAAAAAGTACAATCGTTATAAGACAAGAACGAGCAACGTGATAGAACTTCTCTGCACACTAAGAACGAAATGGATTAAATATATATCATAAAAAACCTGGAAGTCACGCGTCAGTCTTAACTCACTGCTAATGATCTTAACCGAGGCCCTTATAGTTTTATGGCGGCCACAAGAAGAAAACTTACCGTAGAGTAACTGAGATAATATGAATTTACCGGAGCAATTTGTGTCAAGAATTTGGGCATTGCCTTTGAGACACCATCATGTCAGTTAATATTTCAATTCAATAATAATAATAATAATATGGAATACACATGCATCCTTATTCAAGACATTATACTGAGAGATTTGAGATGTATTAAAAATATAGCCCTTTTCTACCATGGATTTACAAGTAAAAATTTGAAAATACTGAAAGTAATATCAGCAACATTCTAGTAAAAACGAAAAGGATTTAACGTCCCTAACTTTGCCATAACATAATTCCGATATATTCTAAATATAAAACAAAGATATCGACTGAAAGATCCATTGCGTCTCTTTGAAAACATATGAGTTTATTAGAAAGGTCTTCCTTACTTTTGAAATTCTTCAGACTTGCGCAAGGAAATTCTACAGTTACAGCAATTCGAGTGGCATTCTATATTCATACATTTATCCACGGAGAAAGCGACTTTATCAGCGATGGAGCAGAACACAAAGCTGATGAAGCATGAATGATGTGTTTGTCGTATGGTATTGTTTCTTGCCAGTACCTGGAACTAGTGGATTCAAATTTCACTATGGAGCTTGAACGCAGTGGTACCTTACCTTATCGCGACGTCTCAGTGAGAAAATCGAATGACAATCTCCTTCATGCGGAAGTCTGTTATAAACCCACCTCCGTTCTCAACTTGATGCTCCGCAGTTCATTCTGCCCTGGTGATTAAAAGACGACCTTCTTCTGTTCTCGAATTGCATGAGCCTTCGCTGTCCTTTCCGATGTTCGTACTAGAGAATCGGAACTAAATAACATCGTCGAATTATCCACTGAGGCAGGATATGCGTCAAACTAGATGCATAAATTTTTCAAAAAACGCCAGAACCAGCCGTGTCAATCTTTCTATGCCCCAACTTCTCTACCTGGTCTGTATTCCCTTCATACCGAAAGATTCCTATCAACTCAAAATTGCGCTGGGGAAAATGTGCGTCGGGGTCAGCATAACGTCTCCTGCATGTTTATATACGATGCTTAAGATAAATATTGACAAGCCCCCTCTTCTCAATGCGGCAGGTGTTTATGCAATCCCACTATAATATCCGGACGGAACCAGGAGATACTACATCGGTATGAACAAACGTTCATTTGAAATTAGGATAAACAAACATATAAGGTAAATAACCACAGCCCTATCAAGAAAGTTCAAGTTGAAGTCCACTGATCCTATGTGGAATGATGTTAAGAAATTAGCTTCATACTCCACACCCAAATCTACTGCCATTCGTGAAACATTGGAAATCTTGACCAGCGGCGAGGCTTGCAATGATAGCGTCTCTTTCGAGTTGCTACGCATTTGGAATCAGTCTTCAAATATTGCTGTATTTTTTACCACAGTACCGCGCGCCCAATCAAAGTGACCTCGTTTTTTCGAATGACTGATCACATTTGCGCCTATTCATTTATTCTCTAGACAAGTCACCACGTCCAAATTGTTGAAGTGTTCCATTATCCAGTTTGCAGTTAGCTGACTACGTTCCTTGAAATCCCCATCTGGTTGATGTGCGTACGATGGGAAACTTTGATTTACATTCTACGCCAAGAAATCCAGATAACTACTATTTTAAGTGTAATTCCTTGTTACCAATTAAACATACTGCATGTATTTGTGGACCACTTTGTATTCGACGGAAATAATTTCTCTGAAGCTGATAAAGGATGAATCTTGGAGATTTGATTTAATATTTGAAAGAAGTATGCTATAGTTGATTTATATAAAGAATTTCTGATGTCCATTTTGACTATGTTGAAATTGTATTACAACTTATTTGATGACAAGAAAGTAGAGTTGAAATTTTTGTATGGTGTTTGTATATTCCATTCGTAGTTTCAAGTTCTGTTTAGCCCCTCCTGAAACCTGAAATACGGGCGCCCTGCAAAATAAGGTTCACGTATAACGGAGACATCCAGATGTAATTTTTTTGTATGCTTGTTTCAATTCTTTTTCTGTCGGAATGAAGCATAACAAATGGAACAACATAACATGTTCGCAGTATCCATAGTCCCCGTCAAATATCAAAATGAAGCAGCAAACTCAAACAACTTTCCCGCAAATACCCAGGCTAAAACATTTGCGTGGAATGAAGCAGCACAAACAGAAACCCCCAAATATCAATCAAAATGAAGCAACACATAGGGAACAACTTACCTCTTCGCAATACCAATTGTCCCCGACAAAAATGAAACACTTTCCGCAAAATTCCGCGAAATAACCATGCTAACACAATAGCGGTCGCCGATTTTTGGTCATGGTACCTACGTAGTACTGAAATACAGACATGTTTATATGTATATCCCATCAAACGTGCACGTAGCACACATGAGCAGTTGCTAGGACTACCAGTACTAAGAATGAACATGTATTAATGATGATAGTACCTCGCACTTCAATACAAACCCTTTTACATATCCCATCGAAAGTACACATAAATCTAACAAATGCCAAGGTTGATCTGCTAGTACTCTACTGTGTTTCATCATCACACGTCACGCACGCATTTCAAATCTGCCAAGGGCTTAGTTTTCGGTCCTGGCCAATGAGATAACGGAGTAGGTGTTCCTGAGGTGCTCTCTTGGTGATTTCAATACATTATTTTCGCTAAATACCATCTTAAATGTTTTGTGTGTGGCGTGCATAGGTAAAACGAAATACTGAAACAATGAATTTCAAGTGTAGTTCACAGATGGAGTCATTAAGCTTTTAAACATCTTACTGTTAAAACAGACTGAAAATAATATGTTTATAAGCATCTCTTGTTCCATATTTTAAATGGAGTTGTGGCTGTCTAGCAACACAAAGTTTCAGGATTCCCGTTAAAAACAAATATTTCTGGAGTTAAGAACTGCAACAAGGCGAGTCTGAAGCTGCAGCTGATAAACGTTTGACATGAATTTCTGTATTTTTCCGCATATAAGTCAATATGGAGTATGTCTCATCAGTTAAATTTCTTAATTTCCTTCTGTACATAATTAGAAAAGTCGAGCTGAGTATTAGAGGAGGCTAGAAAAAGTGCAGTTTCTTTTCGGAAATTCCTTCGCTATATATTTTAATGTTTCAGTGAATATTAGAAGGAAGAAAAATGAGGTGGCTTCCACAGTTACCATTTGAGCAAAATATTGAATTTCCTAAGCTAATTTTTATTCCGATCTGATGACACCGTATTGCTTCCGCCCGAGCGACCTGTGAGATAACATGCCGTACGAAGCTAAGGTAAAAAAAAGAATCAAGGTCATATAGGTGTGATAAATCAGAGCTTGCTGACAACATTCGTTATTTTTCACTGCTTTTTTCAAGGCTTTTATTGGAATCAGAAACCAAACGAGGTTTTGATTTCAAACCGAAAGACGAAATGATTTAAGAAAAAAAGTTATAAATGGAAGCAACAGCTGATATTAATTCAACTGATATAAATAATTCACAGAATGACAGAGCAAAAGAAATATGCCTTCGTTAGCCTCTGCTTATTGCTGCTGTTAAAACGTATGTCGACATGATTATCACTAGCCGATAAACTTCTGTAGTTGTCCGTGTTTATCTAGTTAAATATTAAAGCGTATTTTGCTTATTGGTAAGGCATTTCAAGTGTACTGCAAGTTTCAATAATGTATTGTACAGCAAATGCACATTAAATACGTTGTACACTCATTTCCCAAATTCCACTATTTTTTTCTTTTTTATGACTAGAAGCTGTACCTTTGCTTGTAACTTCACTTCTATTACTGGTAACAACATTCTGTAAAACTATTTGAATTCAGCAAGAAGTTTAATTTAAAATGATGTATAATATGTATTCCTGACTTTACCATTACGGTGTATAAGGTGACTACAATCATCAAAAATTGACATTTGGTCTACTGCTGCAGGACGTTTGGCCATTATTCTAGGTAAAAATTTTGTGCGTTTCGGATGTCTCTTAAATTATTTTGTTTAAACTTTAGTAGCTTCAGAGATTCACTCGTTTTGTTTTAGCATTTTATTAAGAATGGGAAAACATGCGTGTGTTCGAATTGGAAATATATTCTCCAGTTAACTGCCCAGATTGGAGCAATTGTAATTTATAAAATTACTGAAAAATCATTTGTCATTTGTTATCCAATTCTTAGCACTATTTTTTTTTGAGTCCAATCTTTTTTTGTTGGCGATTTCCTTTCTAATTAAAATGATAAGATTTACGTCCTAAAATTACCTTACCCACGGCAAGTTTCACATCGTTCAGTGCCTGGTGTAACAATGAATAAATCATAAAACAGTTTAACTCTACAAAGAGATAAATTGGATGTGGAAAAGAAAGAAATGTGTCGAACCCTTGGAAGACTGGGAATCCAATTCAGAATTAATAACAATATCGGATACTATTTGTCCTGTATTATCAGACAATTGATATTACGTACTTTTGTCCTACAAAACATAAAGATTCACATAAATACATATATATTTAACAGTGGTAAATTGTGGACCACCATACAAAGCGTATTGCACACAAACGTTTTTTTTACAATGCCTTAACTCATCATGAAATTTGGAAGAATGTTATTTAAGGAGTTGCTGAGTACCAAATACGTTTTTTTTTTCAAATTCAGCTTTAAATACTTCAGAACGCCATCCACAAAATGACACTGCTGATATATAATTGAATTAAACAGTTCTGGTAACGAGGTAAACATTAGTTTAAACTATTAATTGAGGATGAAACCACACACAATGTACATATCTAAGGGAGAAAAACGAAGTTCTCGCATTTAAGGCGTTAGACTAATCTGGTCATGCCGTGATATTTGATCAAGAAACGTGCGACAGAACTTCGCTGAACCAAATTATTGCTCCACGAAATATTTACACAAGAAGCTGTTAATTATTTCTTATTTTAAAACACGTTTTCCAAGAATTTAACAAAAGCAAAAGTTTGTGAGTAAGTTGCTGCAGCTTTACCAAAGTGAAGAGTGATTTCAAATTAAACGCTGTTATTTTAATAGCTTTGCTTTATACATATATCAAAATATATTAAAGAGAAAGCTATTAAAGTACTACAACACTTCCGTGGTTTATTCCTATTTATCTTGGTTCTTATTTTTGCTTTAACTTCAGAAAAAGTAATTCTTAGTTCTAACGTGACATCAAGCCTCGCACCATATTTATCCTTCAAAGTCGCCAAAGCAGAAAAGCCAATTTCACACTTGTAATTGGTAACAAAAGGTATAAGCACTTTATTAGGTTTCCCGCTTAATATTTGATATTCTTGTCGAATACTAATCCCCAAGTCTGGGAAAGAGCTTTCTTTTAATTTTAGTTTTGAGCACCGTCAGTCTGTGGATTAATAAGATGATCTTAATTATTTATGTTGAAGGATCTTAGCTGGAGTGCATTTTTATATGAATTTTTTAACCAACTCACTTCATCGAGGTTTTCATAAAAATATATTTTAAAATGTGCTTCTAACGTGATTAGATCATCAGAGATATAACTCTCTAGCTGTGGGTAGTCATTGGAAGTTCTGTTTGTTTAAGAGTGTTGCCAAGAGTTGGAAACATTTCCAAATCGTTACTTTACAAATCATTTCTCCAAAATTGTAGTTTTTCATAAACGCCGAAACTTTATGTTTCCAGTGAAGTAAGGTTGATTCACCATTTGGAGTGATTTGTTCAGCATGTTTAGTTTTTCAAACATATCTGCAAGATATATTTGTCTCGAAAGGAAATCCGTGTTGCAGGACTGCTTTGACATTGGAGGATTTTGCTCGAGCAAAAAACTGAATATCTGATTTCTCAGCTCAGGCATTGCCTCCTCACAACCATCTGGTTTCGGTGTGTACAACTATGGGAGTGTGCTCTGATCCCTATCTTCAAAAAACTTAAAAATTTGAGATTTTAAGAGATGAGCTTTGACAAAATTTACAGTTTTGACAATTGACTGTAACACTTCATTCAGCCGAAAGCTTAACCTTTTAATGCCAGTTGTATCACATAGTGCGTCCACATGGCTTTAGGAGGTATTTCTTCAATCATTTTGTTTAAATTAAGATTTCACTACAGACATAGCTCCAGATTCATCTGTAGATATGACCACGCATCTCTTCCATGATTTACCATTTCGTTTTAAGAAAGTATCAATCATATTAACAATGCACTCCGCAGTTGTGTTATTAAGGATAGGTTCACAAAAAGGAATTCACTGTTTATTACCATCATTGAATGGGACATATACAATTAGATGGCCATCTAGATGCTCATCAGTTGTGTTATTAACTTGAAGTGCATAGTAATTGCCTTTCAACTTGTCAATTAACTGCTCATTTAGTCCCCCGTAATTTTTAATATTCGCCGGGATACTGTGTCATTAAAAACGGAATCAGATCTTAAACGGTATGCTGTACATTCACGAAACATGTTAGATACAATATGAATTGCTGCATGTAAAACAAGAGTTTCACATATGGGGTGGGTTTTTTAGCACTTGAGAGTTCTATGGGAAACATGATAAGAAGCCAAAACAGTTTTAGATAGTACACCTGTTATTAACAAAGTTTCGCTGGGTACACTGGAAATTAAAACTTTTTCTGATAAAAATAGAATGTCGGTTTGTTGGCAAGCCCTACAGGTCTTGTTTCAAGATACCATTTAAATTTATTAGGCTTCATGCTTTCTGAAGCTAAAACATTCATGCATATTACACACTTTGGAGAATCGTTAATGATATTTTTTGTGAAACCCAAGGACAAATAACTTTCATGATACCTATTTTTTTCTGCATTCGGCTTGCGTGTAGTGTTAGAGTACATAGGTTCTTTCTGGATGGTGCCGTAGCTGGTAGACGACTCATTTTCATCTTTTAAGAGAGAGAAAGAGAGAGTGAGAAAGATTTTCCGACAACTGCGTTGGGAAGGAGTATTACGCACCTTTGCGATCTCACTGTATATCCTGTCACAAAATAGAAAAGAGAAGTGCGAGCGCATAGAATGCCCTCCAAGAGAGATCGTCTCTCTGTGCACTGATTAAAATCCGTTTAATTTTCAAAGCAAATACTATTCGTTTTAAAATAATACTTCTACGTCGACTGAACAAGAGCAAATAAACACAAACTGTAACACACACAAACAAAGAAAATATGCAGTGTAGACAGGCAATGCCATTTGCTGCTATCGGTCAAAAACGACCAGCTATTATGCGATGACTTTTATTAGGACACAACTGGTTACTTCTCATTTAGTAAACAATATGTTCTGTGGAAAAGCCTGCTTGCTTAATTTCAAAAAAAAAAAAAAAAAAAAAAGAAAGAAAACAGACAGGGGAGGAAAATCTGCGTCAGACTGGAGATCTGGTATACCAAGATCTACTTTGCGATATCTGCCTTGGCTACACGGTAAGGCGGCATTTTGAAATTTCAACGTAAAAAATAGTTCAAAGCTTACTTCTACTAATGAGAAAACAGAGCAACTCAGGTGCATTCACTTTTGTTTACTTGTTTCTTGGTTTAATGGTCACCGTGAGCATCTCAGTTGGATTTAAGCCTGACCCGAATCTTGGTCTATTCGTTCGATAGAAGGGAAAGGGTGAGTGCCTTAAGCCCGTGACGCCTTACCTGAGATTCGAACGCAGATCCATTTCGATCCTTTACAATAGGCAAAAAGCTTGTATGATCTTGTTATTCAAGGAAGCGTGACATTTAAAACAAAGAGCTGTTTCCCGTTCGACTGTGCACAAGGAATTTGCTCTCAGGTATACAGTAGTTAAAAAACGATTGATAACGATTAAAATACATTCCATTCTTTTATAATAAATTTCTTATAGTTCATGATAAATATTTCAGAGGTTTGAATTCGTATAACTCAAGATTTTCCACTTAGAAGAGATCTTCCCTGTGACGGAACAACCAGAGATACAAGAACAAAGAATGGAAACTGAATGAATCCATTCTTTGAAGGAAGGGCGAGATTTGAAGTATCACTTAATGTGTTGTGTATTAAAATATTTCAAATTGTGAATTCATCCTTTAGGTAATTTTAGAAAGTTTAATTATATTGAAAAAATCCTAATCCTTAAGTTTCAATTTTCGAATTTTAACTCTGTAAAGCACAAAATGGCATTATCGTCCATTAACATAGACTGTGGACTAATGACACCTCGGAACAGACAAAAATGTCGAAGTGTTACCCCTCCGCGGTAATGCGCACCAGTTAGAGTAGTTTCCATGTATCACCAGTTTCCATGTATCGAAATGATGACGGAAGTAAAACTGACACAACTGCAGTTACTAAATGAAATAGTCGAACATTACTCAAAATTGACTACCTATCTCTGGGTTTCATAATACAAACGCATCACTGCCACAGACAGTACCAAGGGAAACGGAGATCCTCATATGTTCAGGACTAACATATATGCATGATTTTCACCCTCAGTTTCTACTTCACACCTGGGCATTGATGAACTCGTAAAGGCGACATTGTCAAATCTTTCGTTAGCCCTATCTTTCTCTGTTGGACAGTATCCGGTGTGTGTTGACGAGCAGCAACGAGTCACCTTAAAATATCCCACACGGCTTTTATGGGGTTTAGTTCGGATAACGTGCTTGTCAATCGATCCGCTGAATTACTTCCCTTTTCAACAGTTGATCAACAGCCAATGCACAATAGGCGTGGCATTAGCGTCCATTATCACGAACTCTGGACGAAATACATGATGAACATAGTGAAGGATCCCTACATTGCAGTAGAGCGTACCATTACCGTACCTCCATCCAGTATCTGGAGCCCCATACGCTTACCGATCAGAAAACTTCCCCATAGGAGAACTCCCCATATGAGAAACATTAATGAAGGGCATCTAGCCCTTCATTAATGTTTTTGCTGCGGAAACGAATGCCTACTTTCCGCTAGATTATCTGAACTCCAGAATCACTAAAAAGACAAAATCACCTCTTACCAAGAAATATTTCCGAGCCACACTGTTCTGCTGTCTCGTCGTTATGTTCTCTGGACTACTCTATACCATGCCTCCGGTGAGCATTTTTCTTTTTTTTTTTTTTTTTTTTGGAACGCAGCGTACCGTTCGTCGAGCAGACAGTCCATATTTGAGAGGTCCCCATGACAGCCCACTGTGGCAGAGATGTTGGGCGTCATGTGCTCATGTTTTGTTGTTTTGCAAGGATACTTGTTGTCTGCCATCGATTGCTCTTGGCCTGTAGGAGCATATAGTTTTCTTCACTGGGGTTGGTTCATGGTGGACAACCACCACCGGTCTCTTGTACAGTTGTACCTCTAATGATGAAGGCCGACACGCATACGATAGGATGCAATGGGCGACATAGAAATCTTTGTGCCACACTCATCGCATTTTGTAACTCCTCGAGCCTCCCAATTGTTCAAACATAAATAAAATCACCAATATATTCTTGATGGGCAATTTCTTCATCTCTAGCATAAAATAAACACAACAAAATGTCCTTAACAGTTATACACATCGTCCGGTGACCTCCTTTCAACTGATGCTACTGAGCAGCTTTTTTTTTTTTGATTGGAGGTTTAACGACCACCGTGAGCAACTCAATGGGCTATAAGCAGTCGCCCGTTCCTAATTTAGAGTCACTGGTTCCAGGGAAGGGAGAGAGCCAGTGTCATAAGACAAACACAACATATATGCCTCACCAGGATTCGAACCCGGACCCCGTTCAGTTGGCCCCGCACGGGGATAACTGGTTTTCCAGTTATTTGGGGAGCGGCGCCCCCACGGCCCGAGCTGACCTTGTGACTGGTCAACATCTGATGTCATGATACCGCTTGATTTTTATTTTCGTGCTGTTGGTGTTTGCAGGGACGGCTGTTCATCCAGCTGTTGGGGAGTCGCGGCCCCACGATCCCGAGCTGGTCTTGTGTCTCGCTTTTTTGTTTTTGTTTATTTTCTCCACTGGCTAGTTGCCCGTGTTGTATCCTCTACCTAATCGCTACCACGTTATGTACTAACACCCCGGGCTTGTGGTTTTGTTACCCTCCACCACTAACTGTTTTATATTAACCGCTCAGTTCGTAGGTTGCTGAGATTCCGTTTAGGTTCCCTTCCAGGATTTGTCTTCTTTAGATTTCTTTTTTTCCTTTTAGCTGGTTTGGGTGCTAGACCTACCTGCATGTTTGCCGCGTGCGGAGACCCGTGAGGCGGAAATGGGATGTCTGGCGGCTGAGGTCGCAGGAGACCGGATAAGTGCCTCCTGTGTACCAACACTCCTCTTCGACACCGGCTTCGCTGTAAACGGGAGGCTAGAGACTAACCCACCTCTAGTCAGAAGTCCTGTACCAAGTTGTGTGCAGGGCTTTAGCGGCTTTTTTGTCGTATAGCACGGCAGGGTGAGCCCGGGGGCTGTGGGATCATGCCAAAGGCGTTGGCATGACGGTACCCGGAGGCCGAAGTGTCCGCCGAGTGCGTGTGATCACAGCCAACGGACTATATCTGCGACGTATAAGTTCCAGAACTGTGTCTAGCGTCATTTTCTTGGCTTGCGGACCTCCAGTTCTCCCTTGTAGGGCTCGGTGGTGGGTGGAGTAGTCTGCAGACGAATCTTCCTCCTTTTTTCCATGGGTAAACACAAAAAACAAAACTCCAAATTTAAGTCACCTGAGAAAATGATAGTTGACAATGACTCTCCTTCGTCTTCTCAACCTACCAAGTCTCATAACCTTAAACGATCTTTAGACCTTGACCTGGACCAAGAATGTGGAACTTCTTCTTCGGCAGCTGTACCAGTCGCTCCGAAGCATCGTCTCCCCTCGATTGCTGTGACTACGCATGCTACACACTTACTTGTAGAATCCATCGATCCGCATGAGAGACTGTCCACCAGATCTCCCTTTTTCATTTCTAAAGCTTTGGACGCTGCAGTTGGCCCCTTGAAGTCTGTGAGGAAGCTTCGCTCTGGGGACCTGCTTGTCCAAACTTGCAGTGTTTCTCAGAGTAACACTTTTCTGCACCTCACTAGTCTTCAAGGCATTCCTGTAAAAGTGACACCTCACCCGTTTCTTAACACCTCTCGGGGTGTTATTTCGGAGTTTGATCTCTTGCCATGCAGTGAGGACGAATTGGTGACTGAACTTGCGGATCAGGGTGTTATTGCTGCACGTCGTATGATGTTCCGGCGCGATGGTTCTTTGATTAAGTCAAAAAATGTCATCTTGACTTTTAACTCCCCGAAAGTTCCGACGGAAATCAAGGCTGGCTACTTGGTCTGTGGAGTTCGCCCGTACATTCCCAGTCCTCTGCGCTGTTTCAGGTGCCAGAGGTACGGGCATTCCCAACGTTTCTGTAAGAGTTCCGCTCGTTGTGCAAATTGTGGCTCCAGTGAACATGACGGGGATGGTTGCATTTCTGCGGCCTGCTGTGTTAACTGTGGTGAGGCCCATGCAGCTTACTCCCGCAACTGTATGAAATGGAAGGACGAGATGGCGATACAGCGCCTCAAGACCCTGGAAGGCCTCTCGTACCCTGCTGCCAAGGCCAAGTTGGGTATACCCACCACCCGACAGCGTACTTTTGCCGCAGTAGTTCAGTCTCTGCCACAACCCGTGCAGCCCTTTGTTCCGCGCCCTGTAGCTCTCGCCGCCCTTGCCAAGCGATCTGCAGCTGACCAAGCGACACAGGTGTTTTTCCCCGAGCTCGAGATTTTTCGAATACCTGATTCTGGGCCTTCTCTTTTGCAGCCGACCGTCTCTTCCAGTTTCCAGCCGAAAGCCTGCACGTGCGGAAGACCCGGCCCTCAATCCGCAAAGGTGTGCAGTGTCCATCCAACTGTCTCGGCCTCAGCGAGGTCCCCACCCTCAACCAACATTATAGAGGAACATAGGGGGGAGGAGAGTGACAGTTCGTCCCCAGCCTCAAACAACATTGCAGAGGAACATGGGGGGGAGGAGAGTGACAGTTCGTCCCCGCCCTCTGCCAGCATTGCAGAGGAGTGTGGGGGGAGGAGAGTGACTCATCCTTTGTGTAGTTGTGTTTAAAAAATATATATATATATATATAATTATAATAGTAAATTAATAAATTTTTATATAAACCTAATTAACTACCTTGTCTTCACAGCTTTCATCATACTCTTTTTCAACTTTTACCAAGCCTGTCTGCTCTTAATCATTTTCCACGTTTTTAAAAATCTGTGGCTGATAGTTCTTTGTCTGGCGCTCTTTGGCCAAACCTGGCCCTTGCGCCAATAAAATCCACCAACCAACCAACCAACCAACCGTTCAGTTGGTTCGATTCCACAGCTGCGGCTGGGAAACAATTTTTCCGTTGCTGTGTGTTTCTGGAACGTGGAAAGAGCGATGTATTTAATTATTAACTGTCGCCACGTATTTGGAATATTTTCACCTCGGAATGAAATGCTTTGATCCGCAATACCACCTTTTTTTTTTTTTTGCTTTATAGACGATATAGAGTATAAGTCGAGTTGGTTGAATATCTCATTTCCATTATTTTTATTCATAAATAAGTCGATCCTAAGTAAAAGACAAGGCTAGAAGAACAACAGTTATCGTTTCGAAATTTTGTATCGATATATTTTTTAATTTTTTCAGTAAATATTAAAAGTTCAAATGATGAAAATTCGACAAATTTTCCAGAAATAGGTGAACTTTCGTAAGTTTATTTTTTACTCTTACGAACTGACGCTGACGTATCCTTTCCTCCAACGCTACAATCGAAGAAGATTGTAGGCAAAGATCCGTTACTATAAGTCAGTATGAAAAATTTATCTTACGAAAGTTTATGATGGAACATCTTTCAAGATGGCACATGATTTCAACAGAAAAGGTGGACCACTGCCGTAGAACTGTGCACGGTTACCCACATTTGGAGATCTGAATCTCGGATGAAAAGAAATATTTAAAGATATTGGACCTTTGTTTCAGATACTAATACCACCTACAGCAACTACATCGTTGTATTGATAATTTTCGCCTTGATTAGGAGTATCAAAGATTATGTGGTTAGGACAGGGTGAGTTCTTAGAAGAATTATGCCAGAAAATGTTCATTGTTAATAGCTTTAAAGGCACCTTGACATACATATTCTGAAACAAATTCTGGTGATGGAGACCTGTGAATTTTAATCACCGGTTGTTGAATATTCGAAGCTGACATTCAAAAGTTCCAAGCAGTTTAATCACAAACTGTTTTAAAATGCCGAAAAGTTTTGGATTATTTTTCAATTCAAAAATAACAATGTTTCAAATAAATACGTTCTGAAAAAAACACAGTCTTTAGACGCTTAAAGGCTAGCGGAAGCAAGTGATTTGTTTTACTGTGGCATAATAATCGGATGATATTACAACCTTTTTAATAGCTACAAATGGTTAATTTAATTTTAACATTTAGATTTAAGTGTATTCATTTGGAATACACTTAACATTTAGATTTAAGTGTATTCAAAGCAGGAAACGCAATTTATGAAGCAAGTACAAAGGAACCACTGAATTGTTCTAAAATAGAATTATGTTAATTTCTTTAATTTAAAATGAAACCATTCAAGCAGTATGGAAAGAATATTTTCGGGATATTTTTTTCCACTCAAAAAGAAGCATGCTGCAACAAACACTGAAACACGTTTCATACAGTATTGCAAAACGTTCTCTCTGTTCCTATTCTCAAGGTGTATACTGAAAGCTAAATGCTACCGACAGTAAAATTATGAAAATATTTAAAACTTGATGGAAGGTAAATCTACGGTAAAAATCATTAAAAATGTGAGATGTAAGTATACAACTGCAGAAGTGCTTTTATTTCACACTGTTGAAAAAAGCATTCAGTTCATTTATGAAAGTACGAAATAGAAAGCTGTTGTATACATTTTTCTTCCGAAGCCTACAAAGATCTTCATATACATTTATTTCCGAAACACTTAACAATAATCCACATATCGCAAACGACACATATCGTTTGTGATGATTATAGATATTAAGGCAATCTAACGTTTCTTACATATATTTCATTTCTCAAGTCAACCAAGGTTTCTCTGAAATTTGGCCTATTTGTATCAGGCCGAATGGATTGTGCCATTCTTCAATTAATCAAACTGTCGCACCTTGACAGGGTGCAAGGGAATGGTACAGGAACGAGCTGCGGAACGTCAGTGAAAACTCCGCGAAAGTCACCGTGCGTACGGTGTCGATTTTTTTAACATAAAGATTTCAAGAGTATGACAAAAAGAGCAACGCCGTACCTTAAATACCGTTCGCCAAATGATACAGCATGTTCTCACATAAGAATGCATGTCATACGGATGTTTCTTCTTGCTCGAGATCGTTTCTGGATTCATTAATCAGTTATACAGTTGATATATGGATGCTCGAATTTGTGTGTATTACAAATTTCTAAGGATTTTCTTACATGTGGTACACGTATAAACATAAATTTCCTATTACGTATTTTGTATCTCTAAGAACAATTTTCTAAAAAGCATGACCGTGTTATTATCGGTAAAGCCTGCAGCACTTCCTGAAAGATCGGGTGAATACTGTTCGGTACATAATCACTTATAACGCCCATTCATCCATCCAAATGCAAATTATTGAGAATTCGATTTGTTACGAACACAGTACAGCACCCGCTCCAAACACCATCAAAAAACAAAGCTGAAGCAAACTTGTCCGAAGCACTTCAGCGAATAGGGAAGAATTGAGAAATATATGAAATAATACGGAAACCATCACCAGTGAAGTGACGAAACGAACAGAAAGATGAGTAATTCTGTAATCCATTGGAATGTATGTTTAACAAAGGAAACACAGAATTATAGGCAATGACACTGCACCTTTAGGTGAGTCGTTCTATTTCTGCTATCCAGGAATCAATAACCTTACCTTTTTCTAGCAGTAAGATTTCCCATTAGACCAGGCAATTTTTGCAATACCCGAGGTGCATCACACCATTCTAAAAGCTTGCATTATTGTTAAACTTAGCAGGATCATATTTTGAGTTTTGTTAACAAAATTTATTCCGTGAATAATTTATTGGAACTGTATCGTTAATAAATATTACTGCCATTTTCAAAGCATTCTTACACAATAACTGCATAATTAACCAAATATTTTTCCTGTTTGTCATTGACAAATTGCTGTGTAAACTTTTGCGGCATTTTCAAATTGCGTACTAGACATTTCCTCAGGTGGTACTACAATTGTTTAGACCTTTCAAATGATGCAAATAACTTTTAACGAGTTTTCTTTTGGACCGATAACGACGACAGAAATACCCCTGTGTTTTACAGTTTCACTTTATATTTCCGGCTTTTACGGCAATTGATATTCCTAATAATATAATTTCTGTTGGATGAATTTAGTCAGTTGTAAACTTCGACAAATGGAATTTTACAGAAAAATATTCTCTAAAATGTATTGAAATTATCGCTGATAAATCGATTCTTCAAATATATTTTCGTAATTGTTCAGTCAGTTACCAATTAATATTAAGTTAATTTGAAGTATTGATTTTTTATTTCTCTAGTATGAAATGCGTTTGTATTTTTCTATTGTAGGTGGGTTAAGCTTACAGTAAGCACTAAATTTTAAGGAATCAACGTGAAATTTGGTTGGACGGAAAGATTTCAATTTATTTCTAGGCGAGGTTTTAGGAATATTCAAAGGTGAATTAATTTTAATCGTATTCTCTATTATTATTCTTTTTAAAAATGATTTATAAAATTTATAGCAGAGGCGTTTCCTTGTAAAAAAATGCTTTCCTAAAACTTGGCTTTATATTTTCAAGAAGCAAACAAGTATCATTTTAGAAATCTGAGAAATTTGCATTTTGGCGTTGATTAATATTAATTCTGGTCATAGCATAAAAACGCACGACATCCAAATTCTGTCTCAACGTGTATAATACCCGAACTCCATCAGCTAGTAGCTCACCATATTGTGTTTGCTGCAATTTTTTGTATTTCAATTCGCATGCTTTCTGAAATGGTAAGAAAACAAACTGATATTGATTTTATTAAAGGAACAAAAGCAGTAGAAGCGACATTTTTAACTGAAGTGGCAAAAATTAAAAGGAAAAGACCTAGGAGAAAATCTGTTGAACAGTTCGTCTAATAGAATACCATTTATCGCACTCGTACGCATAATTTTTGCACAGCAAAGCAAAGAATCTGCATCACCATGTAAATTAAAAAATCATAAAGAACAGCAAATGATTAGCTTTACAGTATATTTTTCTGTAGTATGCCATATAAGTTGTTCATTTTGATGGAAACGTTTCGTGTTTTCTCTTCAAAATTTAAATTCTATGAACTACGTTTTTAATGTGGCCATGTGAAGTTAACTTTATGATACACGTCTCGAGACTACGTAAATAAATATTTAGGCCGTGTGTTTTTCTGAATACGTTTCACCAGTTTGAAATATCCCTCATGACATACCTCTACTTAGACGGCATTTGCAGTTATCTGGAGTCACACAATACTTTAAAAAGTGCTACATTATAATCAGTGACACCAAATGTCACGTACATTCCAAAAGTTTATTACCATTTCTTTAAGCTCCATCTCTTGTGGTTTCCAGGGATGGGTCTTTTGCTCAACTTTCTTTCTTTAAGTTTTCAACTAGGAATTGGACTCTCAAAGCAACCACTTTGTATCTTAACGCATTTTATATTTTACTAGCGCAGATCGCAAACTTGGGCCTATTTTCTTGTTAAAATGTAAGCAAATAGCTTAATAATTGTTGATCGTACAATAAATATTACTCGTACAACTTGCAACTTAATCAGTTAGTCATTTAAAATAAAGTTAATAGTATTTTTTTTTGCTTGACAATGTTTCAGAAGTATCAGAAGTCGGATTTTTTTAGAGGCTGAACTTTGCACTCTGACGATGGAAAAACGTATGCATAAATAATTTTAAGGAACCAGATTTGGCAAGAATACTTCTACACAAAGCAAAATCTAAAGAAAGTAATACCAATGGAAACAAGGTTCTCTTTTTCCTGGTTCTTTTTTTTTCCCTGGTTTTGCACTGTCCATGAGTTTAAAAGTGGAAACCAGCACAAATGGACTTTGTAAAAATAGGTAAATTTCGGAAAATGTGTTATTTTCCATTTTGACATTTAGCAGACAATGGAGAATCTAAAAAGGTTCCGAGGTAAGTAAAGTTGGAAAGTGAACTTGAAATATCCAATTTGATAAATTTTGTATTCAGGAAAAGAGGCGAATTTTCTTTTCCATATTGGAAGTTTTCTTGAGGATACAAACAAACAATCTTACAAACAATCTTACAAACAAATTTAAAAGTTGCACACATCAGAAGTGCGTTCACTGGAAGGTTGACTTACGTATTGATGGAAGAAAATTATATATAGTAATCTTTTCTCATCTTTACTACACAATGAACGCGACAAATGCGTAATATATATTATGTTACATTTCGGTTTTTCCGGTAATCTGGGGTAAAAGAAATTTAAAACTTATTAGAAGGACAGATAGTATATTTAAATTGCGAGGCAAACACTTAAAGTTCCATAAAACACGAAAACTACCGCACTTTCCATAATTGCTCCATTACTTTTCAGTTAAGACCTATATAACAATATCCCTTACCTAACCGTATTTTAAACATTTCATAAGCCGCGGTCCTCAAAATGTGATCCCAGGGATCCCTGGGGACCAAGTGATTTTTCTGTTCTTGCCCGAGATCAAAATGTTTTACCATAATAATACAAAGGCGTTATTATTCCTTTTTACTCTCATCATGTCACGAGTAGACGGTGTAGTTACGAGTTCCCAGCGTCATCTACAAATGATTATAATGAAGCAATAAAAAACGTTAATTTTATTGAATCTCGGTTTTTAGGAACACGTCTTTATAGTATTAAGTGTTACGAAGTGCAAATAACACACAAATCACTTCTTCTTGACACTAAAACATAAAGGCTGTCTCCAGAAAAAATACTTTTGCGATTATTTGAACTAAGAGCTGAACTAGCAGCTTTTTTTCAATGAACAGTTTTTAATTGGAAGAGCGAATAATAGAAAACTTATCGATATTCGATCTTGAATATTTAGGAGATATTTCAAGGAAATGAAAGAAGTGAGCATGTCACATTTCAGCGCGAAGAGCGGACATCATTTGGTGCCTACAGAAAGAACATATTTCTAAAGGAGCATTGTAACGTTGAAAAAATTGTATCCACCCATTTGAGCTATTGAACTTCTTATTTTCTTAAAGGTTTTTCCGATGATTTTGGGGTAGAGATGAGCACGGGCTCGGAAGGGCTCTTATATCAAATTTTTGACTAAAACCAGAACCCAGAGGGCCGCGTGCTAAAGTTAGTTTTTCTTAAATTTTGACTGCAATATACACAGTTGTATATATATTCTAGAAACATCTGCTAAAGTTATACTTTAATCGTTTCTTATTTAATATATTCTTTTCAATAAGTTACTGATAAATATTCCTGTTAATATCATCATCATCATCATCATCATTGTCAACCATTATCAATCCACTGCTGGACGAAGGTCTCCCCAAGTTTCCTCCACAAAGGTCTGTCTTGTGCCAGTCTCCTCCATGTCACTCCCGCATACTTTTAAATTTCATATACCCATTTTCCATGTGGTCTTCTTCTGGGTCTTTTCCTGTCCCTTGAAGTCCAATCTAAAATTTCGACTGTCCATCGATGGTCTGTTCTTCTGGCAGTATGTCCAGCCCATTGCCATATCAGGGATTTAACTCTGATCATGATGTCTTCCACTCTTGGCATTTTTCGGATCCACCAGTTCCTCTTCTTATCTCTCCTGGTTACACCAAGCATGCACCTCTCCATGCTGCTTTGAGTTGTCTGCAGCCTTTGTATGTCTCTTTTAGTTAAGGTCCACGTATCTGCACCATACGTAAGCACTGGAAGGATGCATTGATCAAACACTTTTATTTTAAGACATAATGGCACATTGCTCTTGAAAATTATGCTGTTTCTTCCAGGCAAGTTTTGTACGCCGATTAATTTCTTCACCAATGTGACCCTCACTTGATATCTGCTGTCCAAGATAAACGTACGTGTCTGTTATCTCCAGCTTTTCTCCATCAATCGATAAATCTTCATTTCTTGTAAAAGCATTGAACATCACTTTTGTCTTCTGAAAGTTCATTTTGAATCCCACTTCTTTACTCTTGTCAGCAAGCTCCTGGATCATACTCTGCAGCACTGATGGGTTAGTTGCAAAAATGACTATGTCATCAGCAAAACGAAGGTGGGTTAGATAATCTCCATTAATCTTTATGCCTTTGTTTTCCCAGTTCAGTGATTGAAAGACATTTTCCAATGTTGCATTAAAGAGCTTCGGAGATATGGTGTCACCTTGTCTCACTCCTTTTTCCAATTTTTATGTGTGTTGTATTTTCAAACAGTCGAATCTTTGCACTTGCATCTTCATAGATGTTATTAATAATTTTAAAGTACGCATCTTCAATACCGCAGGATTTCAGAGCCATTGTAACTGCTGATGGTTTTACCGAATCAAAGGCTTTTTCATAATCGATAAAAGCCATGCAGAATGGAAGTTCATATTCCCTCGCTCTTTCAATTAGTTCTCTCAGTACGTGAATATGATCTATTGTGTGCTAAATCCAGTTTGTTCTTTTGGTTGAGCCATATCCAGTGTCATGTTCAAGCGGTGTGAAAGAACTTTAGTGAATATTTTATAAACCACTGATAGGAGGCTGATAGGTCTATATTTTCTGAGATCCTCAATGTCAACTTTTCTATGTAGCAAGATCATTGAAGCGTTGTGTCAATCCTCAGGAATCTTCCCTTCATTAAGGCATCGAGTGAAAATTTGGGCGAGTACTGTTTCGATTTCTCCACTTGCTTCTTGTATGATGTCTACAGTAATTCCATCTTCTCCTGGAGCTTTTCCCAGCTTCATATTCTTGATTGCATGTGGTGCAACTACTGCTGGGATGACTGGAAGAACTCTGGTACTGGTACCTTTCATGATGTCTGGAGTACACGTATCATCCTTTTCATATAATTTGGAGTAGAAATCTTTCACTCTTGTCAAAATTTCGCCTCTATTTCTTGTTACATAACCATCTTCATTTCTCAGTGCCATAATCTGTTTTCTTCCCTTACTGAGTTATCTTTAGGCTTTGGTGGTTTTCAATTGCTTTCCTTACTAGGTAACAGTTGAATTTCCTTACGTCTTCAGTGATAATTTTTCGTACTTTCTTGCATAGCTCTATATATTCCACTTTGGAAGTCACATCTTCTTTAGTTTTCTTCATCTCTCTTCTTTTTTGCATCAACATTTTGGGTTTTCCTGAAAATTTGTTCACATGCAAATTGTTCTTAGACCCAGCTAATTTTGTTGCTGTTTCCATAAGAGCTTTGGTTATTTTTCTGTTAACTTCAGAAATATCCACTTCTTCCGATGTTAGGCCTATTAAAGCGGAGAATCTGTTCTTCAGTTCCAACTTGAAGGTATTATGGTGTTTTTTAAGGTTGGTTATGTCAATACATTTTGTTTGTCTTATGAGCTTGCCATGTTCGAGTTTAGTGTTGAGATGCATCTTACATCTCACCAATCTATGGTCACTACCTGTGTTGAACTTGTGTAGCACACTGCAGTCTTCTATGACGAATTTTTTGTTACACATAATAAAATCAATTTCACTTGTCGTCCCATTTGGATGTATCCATGTTCATTTCCCGTGTGGCCTTTTCTTGAGAAAGTAGTTTAAGGTGAAAATCCCTTCTGCCACTGCAAACTCTACGAGAGTATTTCCACGCTGGTTTCTGTTGCCGTGACCGAATTTACCTACTGAAGTTTCATTCTGTTGCCGTTGCCCAATTTTTACATTGAAATCTCATATAATTATCTTTAAGTGCTGCTTACCTTTATTATTTAGATGACGAATTTCCTCATAAAATTCTGCAATTTGTTCTTCAGGATGACTTGTGGTGGGTGCATAAGTTTGAATAATCAGAGCCTGGTATCTTCTCGAGAGTTGGATAACGAGTCGTGCAGCTCTGTCAGAGGAACTTTCAACTTCTACAACTTTATCCTTCAGTTTCTTGTTTATTATAAATCCAACACCGCTAGTTCTGTCAGTATCAGTCACACGATAGTAGAAGAGATGTCCACTTTTCAGTTCAATGAGAACTTCTCCTTTTCTCCTTACCTCACTTAGCCCGACGATGTCCCACTTGATCCTTTGTAGTTCCTATTCCAATTCAAGAAGCTTTGAATCAGAAAATATGGAGCGTTCATTATACGTGGCCAAGGTCAGCATCAGATGGCAGCCTAGTCCGGTCCTCCGGGGATTCTTAGCACCCTCTGCCTTCATGTCGCACTGGCCACTGCCTTGCCCAGGTACATTCCAGCTGCCGGAGACTGAGGCCCAAGATTTAAGTTGTGGAGTCATTTTTGGAGGGGTTTGGCCATAACTCACCACGCTGGCCAAGCGGGTTGGTGAGTGTGGGATAGCATTTCCTCTAATCCCGATGGTATAGTTATATCGCTATTGGCGGTCGTCAGAGCCTTTTTAGTGGGAACAGGATGTACCACGAGAAGGCGGGTTTGACATTTGTCAAGGAGAGGCTGTGATATTACGCATCACCAGTCCTTACATCCCCTGTTAATATACATGCATATTTGTTGAGGGATATATACTGAGTGGCCAATAAATTATGACCACTTGACAGTTTTAGGCAAATGAGTTATGGCTGCATGCTGCTGCGGTCGGAGGGCGAGGCTAGTATAAAAATGGAAAGCTTAGTGCTTGTGACAGAAGTAGAAGTGATTTTTGCGTGACGAGATGTGTAGAAAATGCGATTTGACGGACTTTTGACGTGGGATGTTTGTAGGAGCTCGACGCCATTGAGCGAGAATCGCCGAAACCGCCGCATTCGTGAAATATTCCAGAGTAGCTGTTGTTAAAGTGTTTAAAGACTGGAATGTCAGCCAAAACACTGGGTCTCTACGTGCACCGTGTGGTCGTCATCGACTAATGACTGCTCGGGCGGAAAGGAGAGTGTCCAGAGTGGTAACAGACAACAGAAGGACAACAGTGCAACAAATTACAGACCATCTTAATCAAGGATCCCTCAAATGGTCTCTGAACGCACTGTTCGCCGTATACTGCATCGGATGGGATATGGCGGCCGAAGGCCTGTTCGAACATCTTTGCTGTGTGCAGTTAACAAGAGAAAACCACTCCAGTTCGTTCAGGGGCAAAAGGATTTGGTAATGGATAATTGGAAACAAATTATGTGGTCCGATGAATCACGTTTTCAGTTGCACTATGCTGATGGCCGAGTGAGAATTTGGCGGAAACAGCACGAAAGCATGGATTCCAAATGTATTGCTACAACCCTTCAAGCTGGTGGAGGCAGCTTTATGGTTTAGGGAATGTTTTACTGGCATTCTTTGGGCCATTTAATTCGTGTTGATCAACGTCTTACTGGCATATCATATCGAAACATCGTTGCGGACCAAGTGCATCCTGTCATGTGGATGGTTTTTCCCAATGGCGATGGCTTATTCAACAAGATAATGCCTCCTGAAATATTGCTCGTATTATACAGGATTGGTTTCAGGAACATGCCGGTGAGTATTCTTTGCTTAGGTGGCCCCCACAGTCTCCAAACCTTAACCCCAATGAGAATTTCTGGAATGAATTTGAACAAGCCATCAGACAGCTGGATCCGCAACCCTGCAATCTCACACTACTGGAAAGTGCTATTCATCAAGAATGGTCTCAGATTCCACAAACCACCTAACAACATCTCGTGGATTCCATTCCACGAAGAATCGACGATGTATTAAAGGCAAAAGGTGGCCCAACGAAGAAATGACGGGGTGGTCATAATAAAGTGGCCACTCAGTGCATATTAATGCATATTTTTTCAATGTTTAGCATGCCCATTCTACAATTTTGATATATTAATAACAAATTAATTTGATAGTGTTGTTCCACAGTTTGGGAGATATTAATGGTATTTAGGATCCTTCGGCATTCGGCATTTCATGAACCCTTAATTATGTTTATATGTTTCTTACATATCAGCAATTTTTCGCATTGTGTACAAGAAAAAGAAAATATAAATCACTAAAGTTTATATACTTGTGCATGCGTGTGTGTGTGTGTGTTTAAACCCAAATCGCCTCCTTCGTGTTTTTTCTTGTTTCTGAAAATGGTACTTTCGTATATCTAACTTTTTAGCGATAAATGTACTTTTACTGATAGAATTTCCTGATAGATAAGCTACATCAATTATTGTCCACTAATCTGCGACTGCTGGATGGTGAATAATAGTATAAGAAGTACTGAAATTCACTGTTCGGCAAAGAACTTGACCCACTAAGAAAAAGTGTGTTACAAACATGCAAATCACAAGGTGAATGTATCCCCACGCGATATGCAAATGATGTTAAACTGGAGCTGATGGCATCACACGTTGGGTAAATACAGGTGCCAGTAACAACAGGGATAGTAATGTGTGATCGCTGATGAAATAGTCGAGGACGTTTCTGATTTATTGTTTGCACTGGGAAACTATTCTGCGATGGCCGCAAATGCCTGGTACATTCCATCGGCTGGTTTATCACCATTTGGATGCGTTTCAGAAAAGAACTGCAAGCTTGTGTGAAGCCGGCTGGTCTACATGTCGTATCGCTGCACTTCAGCAAAGGTATGCACGAACGTTTGGACGCTCTTGAAACCACTCACAAATGAAAGCTTCGTTCGTGCATCGGAGCGACAGTGGTGCAGTCCGACAGACGTCCGCACGCTTGACTATTGAAATGTTCGACACGCTCGTTCGCCTCCAGGTAGCACTGGAGACAAAGTTAGACGTGCTGTGTCATCGGCCATGGACGTCATCATAACTAACCTAAATGTAAATCGAAATTCGCATGAGGGAAACCTGCTCAGTGTGCAGTTGTTGCGACGACTGCCATTGACAGCTAGTCAACGCAACGGTCGCTTGCCTCAGGTGCCGATGTCATACCAACTGGAGTCGCGAATGGACCACTGTGGTATTCAGTAAGGAATTCCGTTTCTGTTGGTGTACCGACAATCGACAGATCCCTATCTGACGACACCCTGCTGAGCTCACGGATCTCGGTTCCGTTAGCGACTGCCACACCAATCGTCAGGCATCATGGTATGGGGTGCTATAGCGCATGCCAGCAAGACACCACTTTTTCGCATTATGGGCACTCTGACAGCTGCACAATTCGTGAGCGAGTTTCGGCAGCACATTTTTTTACCGTTCCTGAATGGCCTACAGCACCCCATGTTGCAGCAAGGTAATGCCCGTGTTTATACCGCTCGGGTCTTCAGATAATGTTTGCAACATGTACAAACACTGCCATGGCCAGCAACACCGCCCGATTTATCCCCAGTTGAAAATCGGACGGATAACGTTGGGTGTCATTTGCAATCGAATTGGCCTGCGTACGACCTCGATGAATTATGGGAGCAAGTTAACCGTGCTTGGTGTTCCATTCCTCGAGAACCACGACGATATTCTTCGACTGTATGATTCATTGCCCCACCGTATTGTAGTATATAAGGCAGTTCGCTTCGGAGCAATAAATTTCTGAGGTGTACCCATTGTGATGCATATATCATGAGATAAACACTGTACGTGGATGGAAATAACATCAAGTTAAACACATGTATTCCTGTGTGAATGCTGAATTTCACCCCTCTATCCATACTCCTTCTGGTTGGGGAAATTTCTATGTCGAGCAGTGTATGTAAAAGTACATTTTCTTACATCTGTATTTCTACATTTTACTGAAATAAATACTTTTACTGTTATAAATTCCGTTTGGGCAAAGTCACAGACACTGTTGTACACTGATCTGCAACTGCTGGATGGTGCATAATAGGACGGGAAATGCATACATATGCAAAAGGACGTTTTCGTGTATAAAATAAACCATGTCAATTGACATAAACGATAGAATAAAAAGTTCTTATCAATTATTTACTTGTAAAGAAAGTCTGAAAAATCACGTGCAGCCACCGGTAAAAAGGTTTGAGCTTCCACTGTTCAGTCAGTAAAAGTTCTGTTTTCTTTCTTAAGTTATAAATTTCAACTGATCTAATATTCAGTAAACAGATTAAAGGTTAAACAAAAATTAAGTGTAGGAACATGTATTCTCTATAGTATTTTAAAACCTTAAAACTTTGGTCCACGGCTGCATAGAATTTGAAGATTTCTGGCTTAAATCATGGCTTTAAGTATCTCCACAGTTTAAAATTCAGTGTGTAATATCTCCACGGAATAGTTAAGTACGGTGCTGGTTAAAACAACAGGAATATTGTATCTCAGTAGAACAGAGAAGAAACGTGGAATATTTCAGAGGATATTGCTTACAAAGTGCAAATTGTACGCAATATTATTTACGACTTTGGTGAGATATAATGAGAGACAAATTGCTTGAGCGGTAATCCAACATTTATTATATTACCGATCTGATTGCTTTCGGCTTGTATTATCTGCATTTGTCTGTGACAGTAGCAAAGGAAATATCAGATGACGAAGTTTCAACGGGGGCTTATACGGTAGAATTCTAGAATGAGCCACTTCAATTAATAAATAAGATTTGTTAATGTAAAATTTCTACTCCTAAATTTGTTTTTATTTCTAGTAATGTTTCCGACAACGGAATGAAATATCTTAGGCTGAAATTATTGCTACATATATGTACTTTTGCTAATTGAAATTATAATCATATATTTTGCTGCAAACTCCCTGCAGAACGTATACAATATGGATAATGAACACTTTTGAGAGGAGAAATAATATTTCCCAAGTGTAATACATTAAAAGCATGTTTATTAATATAAATATTTGATGAGAAATTATATCCCTCTTTCTAAAAGCCACACATCTGTCATTCGTATTTGTGATAAATATAGTTATCTGTGTTGACGGCTTCAGAACATTATTTTTCCTCGAAGCAATACAGTATTCAAAAGGGTTCACATATGAAATAAATCGAAACACCTCGTCACCTATGCCATTCTTTGCAATTCAGTAAATAGTTTTTCGTAAGATTCATGGGAGTTTTCTAAATTATAAAAAAAGGATATGTTATTTTTAATTAGTATTATTAGTATATTTAAAGTAGGCAGCAAAACTGTCATTTCAATTTACCTCACTTTTCTATTTAGTTTTATGATACGTGAAAACTTCCATTGTCATAATAAATTTTCTGCTCGAACATCTTGGATTGAACATTATTCCACATTACAGTAGAACTTCTGTAAGTGTTTTCATAGAGTGGAAACAAAACTTCCCTTACAATCAAACGAACCCCCCCCCCCCACCACCCCACAAAAGTCCTAAATTCAGTTTGAGATTTACTACTGACCTCAATAATGTTAGTCTCTCCCGTGTTTTTCTTTGTTATAAATGTCTAACGAAAACATGTTTTCGGCACGGAAAGAATACACTTATATTTTCATTATAAAACACTTTTTTTAATCACTTGCTGAAAGTTGTTTCTTTGCAAATTTAAAAAAAAAGGGTTTCATTATCCTAACCTTTTTACGAGTTTCTATTTCAGCTAATTTCTACCAAAAAATTTTTTTGTACATTTTCTTTCCATGAGATATTGTTCCTTGTCAGAAAAACGAATGTCTTTTTCGCTTGGAAAGAGTTTTTCAGCGCGAAAAACTTTCGCGTAAAGACCTTAAGAATTTGTTTCAAATCGCAATGACGTCATAAATCAGATTATCGTTTGAGTTACTTCCTAGTTGTATCCTGCAGCAGTTTGGAGTTCCAAAAGTAGCACAATATACCGCAGAGTGAAAGAAGAAACCCAAATTTCTTCCACTGCATGAAAAGGAGAAAGATCTAACATTTCATTTGATTCCAATGTTAAAAGCAGTTACCATAACGTGAATTCTAGGAAACGTTTCTAGGCAAAGCGCCAAGTTATCAGGAAATTTGTCCTTCAAACTGTTTATGTTTTCAACGTATTCAAGTAATTTATGCTGCTATATTTTTTTCCAAAAATAAATTACTGCAAGCTGTTGTTTTTGCGTAAACGTTTTAAAGAGTTTCTAAATGAACGCCAATCTTATGTTAACGGCATATTTGACTACTGTACAGCTCAACGTACGGAATATGAATAATCAGTATGTAAAAAATGAAAATTCTATAGTTTATTTTTGCAGTTAATATATCTTCAAATGTTTCTTTTTAGAATTTTTATATTGTATAAATGAAAAGCCAATTTTCCATAAAATTAAATTCCATTAACTGAATACATCATCGAATTAAAATGGGTCCCAGTCTTGTTTTCGTGGTGACTAAATTTTTTACATCTGTCCAGTGAAGCCAGTGAGCCTATTATTGTTTTCGGACAGCTAATTCTTTTCAGGAATACTAGAGACCTCTAGAATTTTATCCATTCCAAACACCAGGACGTGCATAATTTCATTTCTGCTAGTTGAAGAAAGAAGAAGATATTTCAAAATATTTTAAGTTAAGTAGTTTAAATCTCGATACCTCTTGTGTTCAATTCCCTGATAAGATTTAAAAAATTGAACAATTTTAAGGTTAAAATTTTTTTGGGTATATCCTTTGTTCACCTCTAGAATCGATGAGCAGCGGTCGACACCCAGCTTGTTAGGGGTTTGTTGCCCCCCCTTCCAATCGGACAGCTTTTTGCACGTACTAGCCACGTCTGTCCACGAGCACCTCACAAACCTTTCTGTCTCGGAAATGCTCAGATCCATTCATTTGGTCATTACAATTTTGCCTTTGCAAACTCGTTTAAATCCTTTTCTTTTCCTATCTAAAGAATCAAAATAAGAGCTCAGCAACAATTTTTATTTATATCCTTTCCTGCCCTTCACACAATCTATGGTTTATCAGTAGTTGCTTCAATTTGCATATAGACGCGTTTGTCATAATACTGTATTTTGGTTCCTTCGGTATCTGTAGTGACTATATTTGATTATTTTTTAAGTGCGTGTTTTGTTGTTTAGCATATTATAAGAATAGAAGATTGTCTAAAGTATTGCATTTCGGTTAACCATGAAAATCTTGCTATACCGTGAGTTACACACTTCGTATGCATAAGCTTAAAACAGTCGCATGCGTCATGAATAGGAGATTCACTTAGAATTTTTAAAGTGAAATTCTACACCAAACGCAAGCAATGTCTTTTAGTAATTTATAGTTAATTATATTTATATATATGGATTATCTTTCTCTTCCGAACCTCGTTTTTATATAAAAAATTATAGTGCACTTAGACCTGTGCTAAGAAGCTTTTTCTAATTTGTGTCGATCACTTTTTTATTCTAAGCATTGTATTCAAATTAACCGTGCAGATGTTTATAATAATGCAGCTATGGCAGTACTTTGCTGTCCTTTTCTTCTGGAGAATTATTAGCATACTTTTCTAAGATTAAAATTGTAGCATCATACAAGGAAAAATGAGACTTTCGGAGAATGTCTGATAATTTATCAGGTCTACACTTGCGGCTGGTCCACATCTGTGCGCATTCCTGAGGAATTGCTCCCGTCTATTGAAACATTTCTTCACATGACAGAGAAGTATACCTGATCACATTAGAAACTAAATACCATGACAATATACACTTGAGAAACAAATGTATTTTGTGTTACCAATTATTGTTACAAACATAATTACATAACCATTTAAGAAAAAGTGAAAAACTAAATTTAAAATATTGCAAAACCAAATTATGTTTTACTAACTTACTTTGAGGGAAAAGGGACCTGAAGCTATCTTCTTACAACAGTGTACTGAACTGAGTCGTTTAAGTATAGATTATTTGCAAAATAGTGAAGTACCCTTCATTGATGTTTAGCCGGACTTTTAACAGCTTTGATGCATTTGTCTATACAAAAGTGCTTCTTAGCGATAAAAGTTCTTTCCACATGAAATGAAATTACATTGCTGTGATTAGAAGTTATGTCGCATAAGAAGTAAAATAAAAATTACAGATTTTATTAGCAGTAAGTACCTAATCGAAAATTTTCAGAAAGAATAAGAACATGAAATACCTTATGTGGAAACACAGCAAAGAAATTGCAAGCCACTGAGCTACAGGAAAATACATAGTGTCGACTATACTTTGGTCTTGGGACTGGAACCAACTCGGTTTAAGCGAAATGATTAAATATTAAGCAAACGAAGAAAACTACAGGAATATTAATAAATCTTTCATAAAGTAAGAGTTTAACAATAAAGTGAGTAAAATTAGGCATTTTAATAAATAATGCAGTGCAAAATTAAGGTCACACTGCATTACAAATAAAAAAAGTTGTCTTCTGCGTTCATAAAAATTATTCTTACAGATTTTAAACAAAAGGAAAGGACCCAAGCGTGTCTCATAATAATTGCTATCACCAGTAAAACTGAATATTCATTTTCGTATATTTGTTCCTCTGTTTGAGTGGAATTGAATTTCTATTTCCAATATCTGTTAGAATTCCAAGACGTCTCGAAAATTGTAAAACTATACTAGTAATCCGATCTATTAGCGCAGGAATATATAAATAAACGTTTTCAAGCTTTCGCGCATCAACCAGATGTTTTTTTCAAGGAAAGTAAACAGAAACTGTCCACCTTGGACATGTTTATTTATATAGTTCTACGTCTTCCGTCGATCTTCTTGAAGGAATTCCCAAACAGTGTTAACAATACGGTACTTAACAACACTTTCAGATAAGCCAGGTTTAGGAGCGAGTTTTGCCGTGAAGCGCCTTGTTTTGAAATCATGGGGCTATTTAAAAACCGTTAACTCATCCAAAACGTTATCCTTGTAAGGTTTTTTCCCTAAATCAACATTTTCTGGAGACGTTTTACCCAAACGATAGCAAAATTTTATCACACAACGCATTTCGTTTCTTAACTCTGAAACTCTCACCTCCTAGCTGTATGGCGAAATGAAAATGTTCCTCAAACAACTGCGTACTAACCAAACCAAACCCATCTCCCACGGCTAATAGTTGTTGCCATAGATACTACCTTAATTCAGTTGGTCGTCTGCGAAGTTACTTTTCCCCATCACGCTCTTGCCAACTCAAAATACTTACTCTCAGTTTTTACGAAACGGCCTTCGTACTGGTTACAATTTTTTTAATATTTTATTACTTTCCATTATGAAAACTTGAATTTTTAGGAACACTATTAGTCAATTTTCAGGATTGTGTTCAAAATAGGCAAAACACTAATCAAAAGAAGGTATCTTTTTTGTCAACTTGATTAAAATTTAAATTCCGGAGATCTTGGCATTTTGCCAAAAATCCGTTTCTCAAAGTATTTTACTGAGTTGGAATACCGATATGTGTTGTAATTGGATATTTCCCCTTTAACTCTGCAAGTGTGTAAAGTGTTCAATCGATGAAAAACAATTAATGTTGCACTATCTTGATTTGGAAAGTTTCATATATTTTGATTTGGAATTCACCAAAATTAATGCAACGAGGAGGTATCTGAGATATAACGCTGCATATACACTGGCGTGCAAAAATTAAGAACGAGACGGTTTTTCGAATGTAATGTCGAGCAGAAGTTATCCACATCAACTCAAATCATACCATAAGATCCCCAAGATATAAGAATATGGGAAAAGTGAGCACAACCTTCCAAACAAGGATACCAAAGGATACAAAGGCACTTTATTTAAAAGGTAACTTCGTTCACAACTGAACAGAAGACAGAAACGTCCTTGTGACAGGCGTCTGCCAAAAAAATCCAGCCTTTAGTAGGGGAAATGATCACCACTGACTGCGTTGTAGGATTTACAACGTCTGTCAATGCTCAGGACGAGGTTGTCAAGGAGCTGTTAAGGCATCGCGGCCCATTCTTCTTCTAGCGCCAATCGCAACTGCGGAATCGTTGCTGGAGGATGGGGACGTGCTGCCAAGCGTCTCCCGAGAAGGCCCCACACGTGTTCGATTGGATTTAAGTCCGGGGACTTTGCGTGCCAATCCATGCGTTAAATATCTTCACTCTCCAACAGCTCTGCGACAGCCACTGTACGATGAGGTGTAGCGTTGTCGTCCATGAAGAGGAATTCGGGAAACACAGCACCTCTAAACAGACGCACGTAAGGCAGGAGAACCTCGGTACAATAGCGGACATCCGTGACTGAACCTCCTTAGAAAATGTGGAGGTCAGTACTGCTATCAAGCATGATACCGCCCCAAACGAGAACTCCACCACCTCCAAACCGGTCCCTTTCGATGATGTTGGAGGTGTTATTGCGTGTTCCCTGCTCTCTCCAGATGTGTATACTTCCAGAATCGCCCGTCAGACTAAATCGGATTTCATTCTTAAAGAGAACTCGACCCCATTGCTGATGTGTCCAGTTCTTGTGCTCCTGGCACCACAATAACCGCCGTCTCCGATGAGCAGACGTTATATGCATACACCGCATTGGTTGTCGTGCAAATAGACCACCTTTCTGCAGCCTCCTGGTCACAGTAAAATGCGAAAACGGACGTCCAGTTGTCTGATGCATGTGCCTTGCGATTTCTCCCGCTGTCTGCCGTCTGTCTCTTCTCGCCTGTAGGACAGTATACCGGTCGTCCGCCGCCGTGGTTGCTCGTGGACGGCCACTGCTAATCTCTTGGACAGCTGTTCCTGTCGTTTGAAATGCTCTCCAAGCTCGTGAAACGATGAAGTGAGCGATCACGAACTCCTCGTCCACGCTAGTCACACTTCGACCTTCTTCCAACTTTCCAATGACGCGACTTCGGGTAAAGTCGTCCAGATGTCGTCTACTGGATTGGCTGTTGGCCGTATCACACGGTGGCAGCAACTCCACGTCGTTCAACCGATGCACCGTGCAATAGCTTTCACCGAATTGCTGAGCGTACTCCGCCCGTGTGCTTTATACCCCTCCGACCCCCCTACGTAATGCTGCATACATGCGCATGCGCTAGCGTACCGAACCCTAGTCTATCTCATGAGTGGTCTTTCGGCCCGTTCTGGCAGCTCGTTCCGCTGTTATGCTAATTTCTCCTCCTCGTCCTTAATGTTTGCCCACCAGTGTATATTTCTTTATCTTGAGTTTGAAACAAGTACAGGATAATAACTTTATTAAAACTCTTGTCAAACGATGGGTTACAATGCGTTCGCTCTTGCGTTTGATCGTGATAGGGCGTGACGAACAATCACATGACATAAAGTTTCTGTCGACTAATATTTTATTTGACTTTGAACTAAGGAAAAATAATGTTTGGTGCGGTCCTTAAACAAGCAAATTTGAAATCAACAAAGAAATGCAGCGAAGTCTTCGAGCGTAGATCGCGGAATATAGGTAAAACCTTTGACTACCATCAAAGGTTTTACCTATATTTTCCAATAGACCTGTTGGCCCCATGCAACATTTTATAGATGATGCTTTATCAAAGAGTAGATGAAATTTCTAGATCGTTGCGGAACCGCAATTGAGATTATTTCATTTTCTATATAATCAGAAAATGTATTAAAAGTAAATGTTCACAGATACTAAAAAATCTGAAAGCGTACGTTTACCTGCTTAAAGTTGCCAGATACCACGGTAAATCTTTTAGCTTTCGCTTCGAATAATTTCAAATTGTGATTCAAGAATGACGCAGATTCTAAAATTTCTATGTAAACTTTTACATCGATCGCAATAAGTACCGCACTTATAGAAAGGGAACATAAAAAAAGGCTGGTATTATATTCATGAGGGAAATCACTGCTCTTACTGATATATGATTACATTTCGAACATAAACTTTGACACATTCCTTAATTTTCCGGTTGGAATATACTAAAGGAATCAGGATCATCTCATTTCACTTTGAGTTATCTACAGCACCGACAACCAGTGTTCAGCTTAAAGGTTTTGGAGATTTCCAGGTAATCCAGCAAACTGCATAAGCAAAACATAAAAGAATGACTGATTGAAACACAGGCATCTCCAATGTGAGAAAAATCTGCAGTGTAAATTTGCAAAGTAAAACATGTCTGCTCTCAAAAGGAAAGATCCTAAGTTTTATCAAAATCTCCTCTCAAAAAAATTGACTACTTTTTCTGAAAGGCACAGGAAATATTTCCTCCGCGAAAACTTATGTACTTTCTGCTGTTTCACTTACTCTCCAGCGACACAAAAAATAGCCGCTTGACGTTATGCATCTCCTGTCCAGGAAAACTACTTTTCATATACTCGTTTTTCTAGTTCTATGAAATATTTTACTGTTCCCGTGTTGCCTTCAGTTCTTTAATCTTATTTTGAACATATATATATTTTTTTTGGATTGTTAATTTCAAGTAAGCAGGGTGTAGAAGAAACGCGGTAGCTCACTGCCGTCTGCCCCCAAATAATTGTTTTTCTTTTGACCAGGCTATGTCTCAAAATATAAAGTCCAAATCTCGATAACATGTAAAAGCAGAGTTTCACAATTTTGTAACGAACGCATCTTTGTTATTAGGAGTTCAGTGACATCCCACTTACCAATGAAAGATATCGAAAATATTTCAGAAGTTTCAAGTATCTGGAAATGTGGCACCAAAGTTACATGCACGTGCGATTGTCATAGATCGATACCTATCTTTCGCTTTCGATAAGATATAACATGGAAACGTATAAGCATTCGATCTCAGATGTCCATGACTGGAAGCAGTCACTTTACTCGGAACTTGTGTTCACGTATCCCTGATTCATTTGATATGACAGTGAAGCGTAATGTGTGATCTGCCACTTATGCCTTCGGCAGCGAAAATAATTGAATTTCACAGCATTTGATATATACATTTGCTTCACTGGTGAGGCCGTGAATTAGAAGAAATGTGTAACTTATATCACACCATTGAAATAATAGATATTACTATTATGAGACATTTTCAATATAATCAATAATATTATGAGCGTAAAGCAATCCATGTAGACGCCTGAAGTATTTTATATATTTCAGATTTATATCTTTATGTGTGAGATCAGTAGCAGGTACTGTCCCACGGCTTAAAGACTTGTCCCTCGGCTTGTCCCTCGGCTTGTCCCTCGGCTTTCGAAAAACCAGAAAAAAAGTAATGATGAAATTTATATAGAGAATTCAAGAGCACCGCTCGCTACTCGGTAATATTTTATTGTTTTCGTAATTAGGTTGTACATCTACAGGAATTTGCTTTCCCAGCACAGGCCTCTGAAAAGTCTCATACTGGACACATTCTCGAATTTCTATTTGTTACGATAATTTTGGACATCATTTATTCAAGCAGGTTCGAAAACATTTTGATGATCTTTCAGGTAAATGATTAATTGATATTTCCTAAATGTACATTTCATGAGACGAATATGACGTAGTTTCCGTTGTGCAATATAATAACGACTTAAAATAAAAATGAGTTTTCCCATTTTTTAAAAATCGAGCTATTGGTATGCTTCTTGATTCAAAACTGCATTTCCATAGAGTATATTGTGCATATCGAGAATTAATGTTCAACGGTTTCCTAAAATATAAATGAATCGGAATAGAATGAAGTGAAAATGTGACGAGTATTGTTTGGGAAAACAATAAAGAAATGTTCACCCCCTTTGAAATCCCGCACCTCTGTTTTTTGTAGAATTATTTTATTTCGGTAATTAAATATGGGAATCCATATTACGCGGTATCACTTATATTTGCAAAATAATTCTTACACAATCGAATACTAAGGTATTGCATTTATGTTGTCACTTAACGTATTTTAGGAAAGAAGTGTTGTGAATTTTTATATCTGCGCAACGGTCCGTACGCAATACTTTACGCAAAGAACGAAAAAGAGGTAATAATTTAACATAAATATTTTCCGTATTCCGGAAAAGCCGTAATATCAGCGGCGGTTGAAGATAAAAGAAAAAAGAAGTGGAAACACGCATATTATATTAAAAGATAACTGAACTAAAAACAGACAGAACCGTAAAAGAAACAAAGTTGTAATTTTCCAGAGTAGGCAAATTGGAAGAAAAAACAAAAGCTCTTAAACTTCGAAAGAATTATAGAATAATAAACATGAAACGATCTTCTGTTTGAAATGAAATCTAACATCTTACCAAGGACATCTCATAATTTTGAAAATAGCAGTCTGTGGCCTTTACATGAGATTTGCTTCTAGTCTAAAAACTAGGGTGGGTAGTGTAAGAATATTCAGATGCGGAGAATTTGTTCTTTCCGATGCGTTCTCCACCCGTTAGTGATTGAAAAAGAAATAATTACATGGTCTGACCAATGGTCATTTTCGAGGAATGGCAGCCGTATTGAATTTTTATGAATATAATTATGTTTTAAATTTATCTTGTAACATACGGGTGTGACATATGATTTTTTATGTCTTTAGGTGCGTTGAATTGGAAAAAGACATAAAAAATGAACTGGAATCATTAGAATTCCGTGTTCAGTATAAATTAAGTGTAAAACATGCGATTTATTGCAATAACGTAATGTTCTCTTGCAGATCCAAACCGGGTCGCTTATAATTTTTTAAAATTCATGTTGTTTAATTGGGTAGTTCACCTGTAAAGAAAAGGGAGCAAAGAAGATGATGATTGTATCATATGTAAATTAAGGGGAAACAGAAGAACGAAGGGGCAGAGCGTGATCGAGATCATCTTAAAGAAACTAGTGCTGCTTTGAACGATGGATTGGTTGTACCTAATAATGAATCGAGGACTAGTTATGTTTACCACACCAAGTACTATGGGCTCCATCTAGAAGTGACTGACTCCTTCTAGAAGTGGAACCAAAATTATCATGTCTGTATGTTTAATTCACAGTCAATAAAAATACATGGAAAGAAAATTTGTGAACATACATTGGTGTGGAAAAATTAAGGACGAAGAGGAGAAATTAGCATAACTGCGGAACGAGCAGGCAGAACGGACCGAAAGACCACTCAGGAGATAGACTAGGGTCCGGTACGATAGGGCATGCGAATATATGCAGCATGACGTAGAGGGGTGGAGGGGGGTAGGGAGTGTCGAAAGGGTATAAAACACACAGGCGGTGTACGCTCAGCAATTCGGTAAAAGTTATTGCACGGTGTACATCGGTTTGAACGACGTCGAGTTGCAGCCACCGTGTGAAATGGCCAACAGGCGATCCAGTAGACGACGTCTGGATGACTTTAATCGAGGTCGCGTCATTGGGAAGTTGGAAGATGGTCGAAGTGTGACTAGTGTGGCCGAGGAGTTCGAGATCGTACACAGCATCGTTTCACGAGCTTGGACAGCATTTCAAACGACAGGAACAGCTGTCCGAGAGTTTATCAGTGGTCGTCCACGTGTAACCACGGCGGCGGACGACCGGTATATTGCCCTACAGGCTAGAAGAGACAGGCGGTAGGCAGCGGGAGAAATTGCAAGGCACATGCAACAGAGAACTGGACGTCCGTTATCGTGTTTTACCGTGGCCAGGAGGCTGCACAAAGGGGTCTGTTTGCACGACGAACAGTACGGTGTGTGGCATTAACGCCTGCTCATCGGAGATGGTGGTTTCTCTGGTGCCAGGAACACAAGAACTGGACACATCAGCAATGGTTTCGAGTTCTTTTAACGGATGAGAGCCGATTTAGTCTGACGAGCAATTCTGGAAGTACAGACATCTGGAGAGAGCAGGGAACACGCAATCACATCTCCGACATCATCGAAAGGAACCGGTTTGTGGGAAATTTCAGAATTTGACTTCTTTATGGCGGCAGAAGTTATAAAATAGTGAGCTTATTTTTTATGCTGTTATTAAGGAAGGAAAGGAGCAACATTTCCGCACTATCACATTTTTAAATTCCCAAATTCGATGTTTTATGCCAGTCAGTCTGTCTGCTACCTGCCTGTAAATGCTAAAAAATAAAAAAAAAGTACCGACATTTTTGGGTACCACTTCAGACAGCAATTTAAGCCTTGTTTACGCATTAGGTAGATTCCGTGTTATGCAGAGACTTTCACATAATACGTATGTCGAGTTTTGATAAACAAAAAAATCCGTTTTGCGGAGACCTTCGGCTAAAGACGATTCCATTTTGCACGGATACATTTCATTTCGAGAGACTCTGTGGTCGTAAACACATACATCAATCCGATTGTGTATTACAGTTCTTTTATAAATCGGAATTTTTGCTGCTGACTTTAATATTTCAGATTTCCAAGAAATGTCTGATGACTTTTGAATGCAAAAAGTAAAAGAGAATACTATAATTTTTCGTTCCGAAAATCAGTTAATTTAAAAAAACGAAAGAATCTACAATTCACAAAAAGGTTTGTTTGGATCTACAATTCACAAAAAGGTTTGTTTGCTGTATGTATAGCTATCGTTTAGTTACGATTTCTGCACCGGTTTTGTAAATTTTATCTAAAAAAATGTGAGCTTGTTTCGTAGTGTTTTGTTACTATGATAAAATGGGAAACCTCTTCCGCAATAGAAATTACGTTCCTGGAGGCAAAAAATGCAGGGGAGAAGAATTTGACAACATTTAAAATTTTTTCAAGCGCCTGCGTTCGCGCCTTTTTCATGCGTTATTGTTCGTTTTAGTAAGAAAAAGTTATTCAAGTCGAAATTTTGGTCTGATTTCATAAAATGGAAAATCATTAATTTTCAGCAAACGCAAAAATGTGCATCCTTTGCGCAATCTTTCTTATACCCATGCGGAAACTTGAACAATATTATGAGTCATGAAAGAAATACGGGATTACGCCATATAATACAAATTTTAAAGATGACAATCCGATTTTTGGCGTAAATGTGACTAGCAAACCCTCTGATGGTTATATTCAAATTGATCGGAAACTTGAAACTTGGTCGTTCTGGTCGTTTTCTGGGAGACGCGTCTTGGAGAAATGCTCCAGGATGATGAAAAAAAAATTCAAGTTTTCGGATATTATCTGACTTACCATCTTTGTCACATTTACGCCAAAAATCGGACTGTCATCTTCAAAATTTGTATAATATTATGAGTGTTAAGATTTTACAGATTCGGTCATGTTTCAGACACTATCATTAAAAATTAATCATGTTTGTGTAATAAATAGAAATTTAAGGATAAAAGTTTTGAAATAAATTTTCCAAACCAAAATGCTGTAAACTCATTGTTTAGATATAGCTAGAAATAAAATGTATAAAATGCAAAAAAGACCTTTCGACCTCGGAGACCATGGTTTGTAATATTAAATAAGATGCTTATACAAACTGTGCTCAGAAATTACTTGAACATGGTTACCCATTCCACATGAAATTCCCGAAATATATAATTATCCATCAATATGCATGAAACGCATTAATTTCCCATCAGTATTCAGGAAACGCATTAATTTCACATCAATTTGCATTAAATGCATTATTTGCTCCGAAATACATAAGCTACATTTCCCAAGAAAATATCTGGCGTTCAAATTTTTTCATTTGATAAAATTGAGGTGCGCTGATGACAACGCCACCGGCGACGCGATGGTGCGCGGTGGATTTGACTCTGACAGTAGCATGCGGGGAGGAGGGCATAGATGAGCAGCGTTTTATGTTTCATTTGATAGGCTGTAATAGTGTGGGCTCGGAATCAGCTGAGATGTCGCAGTTCAGGTGCCGAATTCCAAACTTCTCTGAGTTCTCTCCCTATCGCAGCTACGCCAGTAAGCCTCCTGAAGGCATGGCATAAACACATTTTTTTGCTGGCGGGAAGTCCAAGTTTAGTTTAAAAAGTTTAAGAAGCCGCCAATAATGGGAAAAGACAAAGTTAGAGCGAGATCTCGTCTTCTACATTTTCCAAGAACTGGACTTGAAATGAAATCCAATAATCTGTGGTGCAAGTATTGTTTAGAAGTTGTCGATTTCACAAGAAAATATGTCGTGTCTGCCCGTGTCGCAAGTGGGAAACATTTGCCGTGCAAAGAAGGACATACCCATCAAGAGACTTTGGAAGAAACCGTTGACCGCCAAAATAGCAGGAAACAAAAATGGGAGGAAATTGTGTCGGCTTTCGTTGGTGCCGGATTCTGTTGCTCGTGTTTCGCAAGAAAACGTTTTGTCAGTGGATGAAGAAAAATGTCCGTAATGGCCAGAATCTCCCATCTGAGAACACTCTGAGACAGATCCGCCTTCAAGTAAGCAACTCTGACCTCCAAGAAACGAGGCGCCTTTGCAAAGATCGCGATGTGTGTGCAATAGCCAAACATCGCGATATAGGGTTATTTCACTCGGAAAATAGTAAACATGTTGCTGAATTTACTGGAAATCACGCAAGGCCAAGAGTAGTTCTTTCAATAATTGTAGATAAGTGCAACGCAGATACTGTCGTAGACGTCGCCCTCACTGCTTTGGAGACCGCGGGCGTCAAAAGAATAAATCTAGCGGTGTATTCCACGAACAATACCAACTACATGTGTGCTGCTTCAAATCGGTTAAAAGGCGTTTGCAGCAGACTTATGCACAGCACGTTTTGGACGAACGTTCTGCACCTAGCCTGCAAAGAAATACGACCTTCGCACAAAATTCTTGATCACTATGTCGCATGGGTCAATTCTGCTTTGTCTAAAGCTCCAGCTAGATGGCAAGCCCTACAAGACTGTCCACGCGCTGCCGGGAAAGACTCAATACTTCCGCTACCTTCAGCATTTACCAGTTCGAGGACTTGGCTTCGAGCCGCCATGTAACTTTCCGAGAACATTGAGGTAGAAAAGTAGTGGGTAGAAGCTCTTGAAGACGACAGTTTGCCGTATAAGAAATGAAGGAACTGCTCTACATTCCAACCTTGGTTGAGCAAATGCAGCGAATTCCATTGGTTGCAGTCGATTTGAACGTTGTAATGAAGAAACTGGAAACTCGTAGAACCCATTCCGCGGAGATTTGGGTGCTGCTAGGCTTGATCCAGAACATCTTGCAACGAAGTGGCCTCCCGTGCTCCAAGCTGCAGTCCTACCTAGACGGCAGGCATCCTAGTGCTCAATTCTGGAAAAAGGTACAACTTTTTTATTCTCGCAAGTTTTGTCCAGAAGATGTGGGACTGTCTCTGCACACGGAACTGAAACGATTGTCGCTAGAAAATATACCACCCCGGGAGTTCTCACTCTATACTGCGACACTGGAGGAAGACAAATCCACGAAAGAGGTAGATGCGGTGTCGTTCTGGAGAAAGATGAGCCGAGACTGTCCCCTGTTAAATGACGTAGCATTGGCGTTGAAAGAAGCTTCTCCTACCACAAAAACACTATCAACTATCTGAGGATAGATCCGGATTTACCAAAGGGAACCTGAGAGCCCATCTTCGAGAGACATTTAACGGAGCTGCTGAAGAGTTGGAATCAGAAACTGAATATATTGCTGTTCGGGATTCAGATTCTGAGTAAATGGTGAGCTAATCCTGTAATATTTGGTTTTTAACACAGGCAATATGTTTAAATACTATAGAGGAAAAGCTTATGCATTAATTAAAGGCATTCTCAAGATGTATTATTCAAATTTTACATTTTTCTCAGATGAACAAAAAAAATAATAAAGAAAAGGCTACCGAGTGCAGCAGGGGTTTACCACTACATTTACATGTATTTAAATACAAAATGCATAATTTGCGTAATTTGTGGATTTAAAACGCATAATTTCAAGATTTTATTTGCACAAAGTGGATTGCCTTAGTTATAAATAAATACCATCATTGGACCTAAATTATTGTATTTCATTTAAAATTCATTCTGTCACAACAATATCAAATTCAGACAATAACGCAGATATCAGTATTGCATAACTTGTTAAAATAAAACCAGCCGATGAGATCTTACAGTATTAATTGATAGGTTTTATTTCAAAGATCTGCGCATGTTGTGCCTTCTTCTTATTAAGTACTACTACATTCTAACATAGATACAGCTTTTTCGCATGAAAATGCAGAACTTTCAAATTCACGTATATGAACGTAACGTGTGCATGAGTGCTTAAAATGCTAATGTTTTATATAAAACAAAAAACATTATTTACTTTTATGTTTTATGTATAATAAATGTAAAATCCTTAAATTAGATGTTTTATGTGTTTAAAATGCAATTTATTTCTTTAAAAATGAGGAAAAGTTATATCTTTGTGTACATTTTTATCTTAAGTTATGTTTTTTCACCACAAATAAGGCACACAGATTTTAAACAGTGCAACTTTAGAAATTACAGATATTCTGTGTGCTTCAGTTACAAACGCGTCACGTGACGGAGAACGAAGGTGTTGCATCTGAAGTGGAAGGGAGAACAACATCGCGAGAGAGATAAGTAGGATCCAAGTCTGCTGTGTTTGCCGTAACTACAATATATTATGTCTCGTAACTACAATTTATCGCAATCCTCTCGCTCATTTCTCCCCTGACATATTAAGTCCAATCACGTTTTCCTACAGAAACTCAGTGGCCTTTACACTTACGTACTTCATATCACAAGGTAAAATATACATGTTCGGTGAAAACACTTTGAAAACAAAACATGATTTCCTTAAACGTGTTGCAGTACAGCAAAGGTACATCCTTTCCGTTATAGACGACTCTCCGACAAATTCCAGGAAACGGAAGTATATCTTCACGTTAACTCATGTCATGCGCCCATTACAAAATAATTTTGTCAATATTCCATTTTCCCGTGACTTTTCTTTCAAAATTTCAAAAATTCCCGAAAACTTTTAATTGTAAAGTGATTCCTAAAGCCACAAGAAAATGAAATGTTTTGGGATCAAAGGACTATATTGCAGATTAAAATTCGTGGGTAGTTTATCAGATCCCATATTAGTGTGACCCTTCGTGTATTGGACAGATATGTAGGGTCTTGCGTTTTCGATTGAAGGAGAACAAGACCTCAATTCGGAACCGTGACCAAAGAGTCACGGACAGCGAAATACTGTTACGAAAATGGCCAAAAATTTTTATTTGAAAAAGCGAAAGTAATCGACAACCCAGATTCAACGACCAAAGGATATCTTGGAAGCATTCTCTATATACAGTATAAAAATTCGTAACTTGTCAAAGACATGGCTTCCACACCATTAATATCAAGCACGTGGAAGCAACAAACTAAACCCCGTGGCTGTAAACACCGTTGCTAATGTCTTATACGATTTGAATATTTACGTTTCATTCGTCCTTATAGCAGCTAGGCCAGAGAAGAGCGAAAACGTGGTTGACTTGAAGAATATAATATTGTGAGAAACTTTGTATTTCCTTAATGTACATAATTATCACAAAACCTGTAGTCACAGGTTTTGTGCTACTTGGTTTACCGTTTTCTGTTAATAAATCTCTCAGACTATTGGTTTTACGTCGGCGTAAAAGTTTATTGTCAGTTTTAATTTACGGCGACATTATAAGCACCCTTTTGAAATCAAACATTTGCGTGCTTCGCATTGGCAAATTATATTCTGGGCTATAATCAATGTGTTCAATAGTGGATTTGATTGTAATGAATCTTTCGTTGCGCGGGATCAGACTCTACCTGTAACCGCCGTTTGATCAGTTCCCTTTGAAACGTCTTGCCTTCTAATTCTCATCGTTCCTTGGAGGGTAGTTAGGTTCTCATCAAACTGACTGATATATCTTATTATGGGGATTTCCTTAGCTATGAACAACATTACTTGACCAAGTTTGCAAGAGATATTCAAGCTCTTTTTTTTGAAGTATAGAATGAAAACCCCTCTGGTTGGAAACTGTCTTGCAATTAACACTTCTGAGTTCTAGTAATGGAAGAGAATAGCCACTGATATGTAGTTTAAGAAATATACAATAAAAATGAAATTATCTTCGATTTACATTTGTATTTTATATGTACATCTATCTTAGCGGTAAAGTTTTCCCAAATTAATGTCCTCTGTTCTAACGCGCATGCCATAAATATTTTACATATCATTTTTAAATTAGAAGCGATTTCAAGAGGGGTTTGTCGAATCGCGTTTATGAGTTCTAGTAGTGTTAGGTTTTAGAACAATTTCCTTGTTACGCATCATCCAGTATTTAACGTGAGTGTATTTAGGTAGCATGTTGCTTAAGAAAAGAAAATCAAGCAATTCTGAATACAAAAATACCCATTCATGTCTTTATGATACAGAAAATTAAACAGAGAAATAATACTTCTTGTTTTAGTGCTCTTATGACATGACTTGACGTCTTTCACAGAAACATGCATGTCCTATTTTAAAACGATGTTCTTTCACATGGGTTGAGTGTTCCTTTTTGAGATGAAGTACATATTGATTCACTGAATAGCTATATATCATCGATTTGGTAGCTACATTTTCAAATTTCTTACACTATTGTCCAAAAATTTTGTATAAATTGATATTGAAGTAATTATTAACAACAAATATATATTCTGAGATTCTCCTCGTGCGAGTAGGCTTCTTATCTGAAAAAAGTGATTTTATTTTCAGATAGAGAGAAACTTTAGCCCTTAGAAGCACCTATGCAAGGATGACCAAATTGACATTTAGTTCATCGCTATGAGCCATGATATCAGATAAAGGATCTCACACTCTTTTAGGTGCCACGATTGTTCTGTAGTTGAAAATGGAGAAAAAAATAGTTTTCCCCAGCAATGCACAATGATCAGAAAGTAATGTGTCAGCTGCAAGGATATAATACGCAAGTGATTGATGCCAAGATTTCAGAACCTGTAACACCCTAATTAAAATGTTATCTCGTAGTATATACACTATTTGCCAGAAAATACTGGCAAGGTACTGGGACCTTATTAACCCTGACCTAACATTCCAATATCCTCAAGATCACACAACATTCACTTTTTATGCTTTCGCAAATTTTCTCAGTGAGTTCAACGATGCGCACTAAAATCTGACATCCGGGCGTTTTCTTATCTTCCCTCCCGTCGTGGGAAGTACATACTATCGGAATTTTTGTGCACGAGATAGGCAATTAGCCCTACATACACCACGCAACAAATAAACACTCTAAGATGCATTTTGCCGATTTCACACTGAACAGGATATTTGTTCTCTGCTGCATAACAGAGCACTGACATTGTTCTTCCCCGAATGACGTCATTCACAGGGTAAATAATCATCTGCGCAATTATCAGGCAAACGCTGTTGCCACCGCACATATGATTAATAACTTATAAAAAACCATGCCTTCCCGAGCGGTGTATTTTAGTAGTATTTTAAAAGAAACTACTCTGATTACTTTATTGCGTACTGTGTATCCTGAGAGTTCTTATATTTCATCAGAAATTTTGTTCCTTTTTTTGTAGGGCGATTGATTTGTCTACAGTTTCTTGAAATGTAATAGCTGAAATTTTCGTGAAGTCGTCAATACTTCCATAAGACATTTAATGAACTTCATACTTTCTTTTGTGGTTCTATAACAGTAATTTATTCTTCTGCTAACACTGAATTACAAGTGTTGTATCAAAACTACTGATAATGGTTTTATAAAAAATGAATATGTGTACCTTGACTATGAAGGTGGTAGTAATCTTTTTGGAAATACTGTCTATTGCATCGAACACATGTGTGCCAATGTTCCTCCCATCTTCTGAAATGGTGTTGAAGCAGCGCTGCACAGCTGTAATAAGTTATTGATCATTCTCAAATTGTCATCCCAGTAATGTCTTTTTAGAAATGGGGAACAACCATGTATACAGTCCAGACCTGTCGCACGGTGACAACTCTGGGGTGTATACAGATTAGGGCATCAACTTCATATTGATTTTCTCCAAATAAGAAACGACAGAAGTAGTCATGTCCGGCCTTTTAATTGAGCCGTACATGAAATCAAATGGGAACTCAATTTGAACAAATTATTTTCATGCCCAAATTAAATGTGAACCATACCTTCGATATTTGTATTTGGTAGGAGAATGTCTTACTTTGTAATAAAACCTATGGTATAGATGTTTACCCCTGTAACAGTCGTTGATGGTCTCATTCTTTGCGAGATTCAAGCCCCGACACACGACCATACAAAAATTCATTATGACATCTGTAAATCTTTGATTTTCCTAGACGTCCATCTTTTTAAGCCACTTGAATAAGATGGAAAGTCTCTCTAACACACTTCTTAAGTTGACAGCAGAATTTAATAGCGCATCTTTGTTTCTTTTTCACATTAACGGTTTCGCAAAATTAGAGCGCGTAAACACATAACGGGGATTCACGAAAGAACGTTAATTAACCTGCGCGCTACCGACGACGCATGCGTGACAATCAGGTGTGGTTAGTGGCTAGGGTTACCAAAACGACTACCACACTTTTCGAGACTCATGCTGAGGTCGAACGCAGTTATGCAGCAGACGATTAGAGCACAGAGCGATGAATGGTGTTATTGTATAATCAACCGCCATGACATTTTCCTTTTCTGGAATTAATGATAAAAATAAGAAACACGCAAATCATTGTTGCAACATATTTTCATGAGAAGTAGCAAAAGCGGAAATAAAATAAAAAAACTGTACAAATAGGAACTTATTAATGTAACGAAAATAACTGATAGGATAGGTAGCAAATTAAAATACTTTAATCGAAACAACGCAAATGCCTCTTCTGTACATATTCCTAAAATTTAAGTATCACGAGTTCCGTAAAACAGGCAGTTTGATGTCTTGATGGTGAAATAGGACCGAACTTAGCTGTTAATCTACCAGAGAAATACAGATCTGTTGCACATTCGAAACATAATGTCCCTCAAGCAAGGTGTAGTTATATGATCTGCTTACTCATAAATCAATATCTTTGCTTCGAAGAGGATGTTTAATGCAATGCAAGCAACAGAATTCTCAGGCAAACACTGTACCTGTACATACAATGTTTAAAGCAAATATGGATTCGCTTTTAGAGAAAAAACATGATTGCGAAGGGAATAGTTTTAAAAGAATTTTGAAATAATTTTATTTTAACTTATTTATGCAAATATTTTACTGCAGAATCTGTGCAGTTCGGTTTAGCTGTTATATTTTGAAATTTCAATATGTTTCCCATAATGTGTTCTATCAAACAGCGCTTTTCCCATCAAATCGAGATGAATTTATGAATGTGCCTTATACTGCAGTGGACAGTTTATAATTACACTAAACTTTGTAATATCACAATTACGGAAACACAAGACTTTAAAATGCCTTATGGTGTTATTGGTAAACATATGCTACAACCTGCTGCTTCACAATATCAGCAAGTCTGATACCATGAAACAATTATTCAGTATTTGCATTTAACACTCCTTTTAGTTTACTACAGGTTTTCTGAATCTTCAAATAGTAAGTTGGTGATCATTATGGAGATCATTTCTAATGGATCTTGAGTACAGAATCTTCATTTTCAAAGTACTGAAAATATTGAAATCGAATTTGAGAAAGTCAGCGTTTTTTGGCCGTGTCGGGCTTAGGAAATTCAGAAGTAGACTTTATATGATTTTTACAATACTTTACGAGACATTCAGTTCCACTTTCGCAAATGGGGTTAATATAACCGAATATTTTATGACCTAATCCTTTTATGAAAAGTAATTATCGGATGCCCAGAGAGCAAGAATTTGTAGACATCTGACAACCAGAAAATAGTAATTTAACATTTCTGAGCTTCGACCACCCTTATGGTAGACATTACTTCAAATGAAGTAATACATTCTGTAGTTCTATACCCAAATTGGTAACCATGTTACTTGTTTTAAAATGGAATTTAGAAAAAATGTAAAGAAAGCAAATATTACAGAATTTAATAGCATGCATTTCCCCCACGTTTGCAGTTGTTGATTTTCGCAGATGTCGTGAGACCACAGCTAAAACACATCTAGAAGTCATCCTGATTTTCAGGAAAGTATGACAACATTTATGCAACGCGACAGAGGAATAAAGCTTTTGCCTTCGATCCGTTTATTTTTAAACATGACATGATGTTATCATTTTTATGTGTCTTGTAATAGGATGTGATTTATCATTAATTAGTTATAAAACCACATGCAGGAGAAGTATTTGACAAATGCTTTGTTTTATTGGTTTCGTTACTTATTTTCAAATAATAAATTTATATTTTAGCAGAGAAATGTAAAAATATTTTTGCCAAGTATATTTTTCTAATTATTGCTAAAATTTTGAACTTAGTACATAGTAATGTACCATAGCTTCCGACTAGTTATTTATCGGTAACTATTATTCAGCGCAATTTAACTGGGTAGCTATTGCAATAGTATATATGTCCGTACCTTTCATATTTTAATAATTTATTGCGAAGTACCCTATGCACGGAATCAAATCTATGATTTGTTTTTGTAAAACGAATTAAGAACGTATTGCTAGACATTCAAATTACTTTATTTCTTGCCTTTTTTACTCTTCTTCTAACCTCCTTTCATTGGGTGGCGGATATCATGTTATAGTGATTTATGGTGCTATAAAAAAGCATCTAAAATAGTTTATCGGGCTCGAAATGAAATTTCCGGATTTTGCAGTACAATTAAAATTTCTTTCTTGCGAAAACAATCGGATTTAGGTGCTACACTACTCAAGAAACAAGTATATTAAAATTTTATTGAAGAAACCAGGTACAAGTTTTCCAAAGCAAATTTACATAGTGTGCACAATACAGAAAAAGGATGTGCTCTTTTAGGTTCTACATTAATTGATGAAACTCGAGAGCAGTGCATCCTGATGTTACGGATAACAATCTGTCGAAGAGCTGTTCCCTAAATCACCCACATCTGAAGCTTAAATCCTCATAAGCTTTCACAAAAATTAACACCATTTGCACATTTGTTGCCTTTATTTATAAACAGCAAAAATAGGTTTCTTGGTAAAAAATTAGATCCGCAAACTAAACTTATATCGATGATTAAATGTCATGTAATGCGAATTCCCTTTGGTGACGGTTTGCAAATCTCAGCGATTTTCCTGTGTAAAATTTTCAATATTTGCAGTTTCATTTTTTTAATGTACTGTCATTCAGAATTCATCGCAGTCATAAATAGTAATATTTTAATAACATCAACCCTCACGTACCACTGATTCATTTATAATCAAATATAATTTGAAAATGTGAAATACGTTAATATAAAAACCTATTGAAAACACAAATTGAATTTGAATAGGACTGAAGATAATGTCTTTCCTTTGTTTATAATTGTTGTCTATATAATCACCGAGCACGGACTCGTATTAGGGGGAGATATCCCTCAATTATATGAGAGGCTGCAGACTATTCTTTCAAAATTATCATACGCTGTGATGTTAATGTGGAACGTAGTATGACAGAATAATTTCATATCTCTATTAAATCCCTAATTTCTCTTCAAAGAATCTGTAAAAAGAATTGTAAATGTGAGTAAAAAAAACGGAAGTGTCACTCTTAAATGGTAAATCTTTCTGTGTTTCTGCACTTCAGGAAAACATTGATGGTTTTATAAAATTAATAAGATTTACCTATTGTACTCTGGTTTTATAGTTTATTGCGCTGTATTTATGTATTACCTGTTCATCAGAGACTAGTTGTCTATTCAGTTACACATTAATTAGCGGATATATGCTGAACTTCTAAACAAATTTCACATATTCATAGGAATAAAAGCTACAGTCTGTCGTATTCCTGAGACCCATTGAACATCGAATGCACAAGTATATACAAAGTGATGTGACAGGCTAAGAAACAATTACACGAAAGCGCATCATACCTAGTTTGAGCAACAATAATTTTCATGAGAAGCATTTCGTTTTGCCCTACGACATATTTATATTACATCAATAACTTTCTCTTCAGGTACAGTGCGGCGAAATTATTGCTGTATCCTTGACCACTGTATTTAAGACTTAATTTCAATATCGAGTGATATGTCAAATACCATGATAATTTGTTTTATTTCTAGGAATATTTCTGATTACGTTTTGGTGAAAATGTATCAAGATTGTTTATTTTCTATGTACAGAGTTAAGTAGTCAGTTCTTAATTTATTCCGCAAGTCGTACCTTTTAAATGATTACCCTTTATTTTGTAATCTCTCACGGTATATTATTTACAAAAAAGTTAACATTTTGACATATTTTCACTCCTTTTAAATTTTAAAATAATTCAACTTGCTGAAAGCGAGTTTCAATTCGCAGCATTTTCTATATACCGTAATTTTTCCCAGCATTTTAATGAACTAGATGAAACCTGTCGGAATCAAAGTTTAGCTTTCTTTTTCTCTTTGAAAAGAATAAACTTTTATGAAACAAGAAATGTAAATTTTAATTGATTGACAAATTCACTCAACCACTTCAGTAAAGAAAAAAGTACAGGTGCGTATTTTTTTTTTTTTGATTGAAGGCTTAACGAAAACCTTGAGCAACTCAATGGGCTATAAACAGTCGCCCGTCCCTAATTTAGGGTCACTTTTTACAACGAAGGGAGAGAGCCAGTGCCGTAAGACAAACACAATATCCATGCCTTATCAGGATTTGAATCCAGACCCTTCACAAACGAATCATCATAATCCAGCGCTTAGACCACTGTACCAACGGGTCGGCCAGGTTCGTGATGAGCATCACGACTGCACCCTTTTTCAGTCGTAAAATGTGAAGCGGAATTCCACTCATCTCGATCGTGTGCCAAAATTCAACTGGATAGGCACTCTTTCAATCCCATCTTCAGTCACAAATGTGTTTGTAAATGTTGTTGGAATGAGATTCGCGTTGCGCATACTCTTCATTCTGTCTTGTCTGAGGCACATACTCGTAGTTGCGACCCACCGATTGCTCACGCCTTCCAGTAAGGATCTTACGTTTATTTTTTTCTATGGGGGAGAGACATTCTGTTAAGGGTAATGTATGCAATAAAGTATTTACGTACTGTAGGACTGATCATAGAACACCATGCAAACATCAAGTCTGACCGTAAACTGAGAGCCTGGTTTAGATAAAGGCCGTGCGCTTCTGACATAGACTTTACATGGGAACTTTGCCACACACACACGCCCGAATCGTTGCCCCAATATCAGTTTTCTCTTCGACTGGCACATCTACATCGTAAGAACTTTAGTTTGATACCTGAACCATATTTTTACGTTTAGCCGTTCTTGCAAAACAGGTCTGAAAGTAAAAAAATTATAGAATGAAGATATAAATGGCGCAACTCAATATGTGCATTCTAAATATTTGCAGTAAAAATGGTCAACGGAATGTTTATTTACATCTTTACATAATGGGAAACGTCTTACCTACATGAATAAACTGGAACGAATGAATATTAAATTTTATATATACATCACACAATCCAACGGTATAACGCTATCAGGTCTTTGATAGTGTTTGCTGTTCCAATGGAAACTTTAATACGAATGCCTGCTAGCGTTGCTTTGCGCAACATTCACTCAGAAAAAAGACTTCGGACTTTGGATTATCTCAGTCCCTCCATGCTGTCGCCTTCAACAGCGCGTGAGTCAACCGCAGGCGATCGAATGTCAACCTGACGCTTCTCCCATAGACTTTACATGGGAGCTTTGCCGCCCCATAACGCCCGAACCGTTTAGCCAATCTCAAGTTTTTCTTTGACTAGGACATCTACATGGTAAGACCTTTATTTTGACACCTCAACCTTACTTTTACGTTCAGCCGTTCTCTCAAAATAGGACTCACAGTAATAAACTTTATAGAATTGATATATATTTATGATTGAAAGCAAAAAACGTTACGGAGTGTCGCGTTAGTACAGGAATTCTTATTTAGGCCGGCTAGTTCGTGCAGGATTTAAACAACACCGCTGTCGGAAATAAACGTGACAAACAAAAAATCATGAATGTCACACGACAGAGTTTAATGACAGTGGTACCGACAAAATCGAAAAGCCAGCAATACACGAAAGAAAAGAAAAGTCATCATCGCATGAGGAGGAAGCATGCATTTCACAGCATGGCCGTCGAAATTCATGCACTAAATGACACAGATTTTAAGGACACAATAGTCAATATTTTTATCCAAACACCGATACAGCTCGCACAACGCACCATCGTGTTGTTCATAAGGCTATAAATGAGAGTTTCAAGCAATAAGTTCCACTGCTACAAGATAGCGTTCCGATGTTCCATGAGAGTTTTGAAATTGAGCTACCGGGCTTGCAATTGCTGTACCCCTGGCATTCAAGACATTCTCTGTCACGTTCAGGTGGGGAGATCTTGAGAGGCCACCCAATCCTGTGAACATCGCCACTCTTCAAGTATTTATAGACTTGGCGAGACCTCTAAATACGTGAGCTATTTTACCTCTAAAGGTGTGAGCTTTGTATGAGAAACAAAAATCTCTCATACCAAGCCGTGGAAAGGCCCAAGCATGCCATCTCTATATCCATGCAGCCTTTCAAGTGTTCCCCGGAAACATCCAAGCGGCGGACGTTCACCCATCATGATGCGAGCACAAACCAGGAGTACTACACCACAGTAGTGGTCAATTTTCCTTAAGTCTGAGGAAAGATTTCTGCTTCAACCTGTCTCCATATGCAAGTCTCCAGAATCAGGATCTAGCCTCTACCGTGACTCCACCATGAAGCGAACACAGGCCGATTGCTGAGGGGTCAAGGGGTGATTTTGTTGGAGGGTTGAGATGTACACTTCTGTGAGATGCTGCGTGTGGGATACAGACCACTGTCTTTTTTGCATACAGACTTCTCTGTACGCAAGAAAGGTTTCTATCAACTGTTTGCCTAAATTTCACAGGACCTGTACCAGAAAAGAGCTATTGAGAGTGTTGGCTCGCTATCGACAACTATGGCGACAAGCTCTTAGGACAAAATACCAGTCGTGTTGCTTTATTGTGACTCGTGGGAATCCTTGCTGCGGCGTTTTGGTTTTTGTTCCTGTTTCTACAAACGCCTCCAGTGATCGCAGAACAATTGTCTTGATGCATTCAGCCATCTTGCTACCTCAACTTCCCGATTACCCTACTTCTATTCTATCGATCACTCTCCACAGTAAATGGTCTTTTAAGAGACGGGGTGCGAGCCATTCTCCCACTAATAGACCAACTCGAGCTTCAATTGTTGCACCCTCTCAGAACAACGTTTATTCATATAACGATAAGATATCTACAATAAGAGACGAACTATAGATTTATAAATCTATAAATTGCCTTCTATTGATAACCGAAAGATTTGCTTAAACCACAAGGTTCTTTTTCACGCTTTCCAACCGTAGGTCGAAGAAGCGTATATGCTCCAGCTTTGTCTGTCCGTCTGTCTGTCGGCACGATACCTCGCGTACAAATTGTTCGATTCGATGAAATTTTAGTATGTGTTAGAGGACAACCTGTGGACGAACCCTTTTGAAAATGGGACAAATGGGGTCAAAGGTCAGGACATAGGATCAGGATCCATTCCATCACCCTTATCCCATACTATTAAAGTGGACGACAAGTAAACATTTGTACACATTTCCTTCACAATTCGTGTGTTCCAAAGGATGGAAATTTGATCATCGATTAAAATAACTTCGTATTATAACTTGGAATACTTAACATTTTCTAAGGCATAACCTTAATTACACTGACGGAAAAAAATCCCAACACCACGAAAAATAGTTGTAGAGGAATGAAATGGCGGCAATACATTTGTGTAGGTAACATATTTAATCAATTAAGGTTTCAAGATCACAGCTTAATGTAAGCGCGAGAAGAGCCATTTTAAATGTGAAATGGTGGTACATTAATAACCAGTGTAACCGCCAGAATGTTGAATGCAAGCACGTAAACGTTCATGCATTGTGTCGTACAGCTACTGGATGTCAGTTTGTGGGATGGAGTTCCATGCCTTGTTGCACTTGGCCGGTCAATACAGGGACGGTTAATGCTGGTTGGGGGTGACGCTGGAGTTGTCGTCCAATGATATCCCATACGTGCTCGATTGGTGAAAATCTGGCGTGATCTAGCCGGCCACGGCAACATGTCGACACTCTGTAGAGCATGTTGGGTTACAACAGCGGTATGCGGGCGAGCGTTATCCTGTTGGAAAACACCCCTGGAATGCTGTTCATTAATGGCAGCACAACAGGCTAAATCACCAGACCGACGTACAACTGTGCCGTCAGGGTGCGTGGGATAACCACGAGAGTGCTCCTGCTGTCATAGGAAATTGCTCCCCAGACCATAACTCCAGGTGTAGGACCAGTGTGTCTAAGCCGCAGACAGGTTGGTTGCAGGCGCTCACCTCGCCTCCTTTCTAACCAACACACGGCCATCACTGGCTCCCAGGCAGAACCTGCTTTCATCAGTAAACACAACAGATATCCACTCCGTCCTCCAATGAGCTCTAGCTTGACACCACGGACATCGCAAACGGCAGTAGTTTGGAGTAAGTGGAATGCTCGCTACAGAGAGTCTGGCTCGGAGCTGTCCTTCAAGTAACCGATTTGTAACAGTTCGTTGTGTCACCGTGGTGGCAACTTCAGCTCGAATTGCTGCCGCAGACGCAGTACGATGAGCCACGGCCATACGCCGTACACGGCGGTATTCCCTCTGAGTAGTGCCACGTGGGCGGCCGGAACCCGGTCTTCTTGAGGCAGTACCTTCCCTTGACCATCGCTGCCAACAATCATGCACTGTGGCTACATTCCTGCCAAGTCGTTCTGCAATATTACAGAAAGAAAATCCACCTACTCGTAGCCCTATCACACGACCTCGTACAAACTCCGTGAGCTGTTGATAATGGCTTCTTCGTCATCTTTGGGGCATTCTTGACTAACATCAACACACTACGTCGAATCTCAACGATAACTAACGCTCACGAACGTTACAGCGCGTATTTACAGCAAACCTGCTTTGCATGTTTTGAGGGACGCTACTAGCGCCACACGTATGCGACGAGCGCGAAATTTGCATAGACGTCATCTTACAGATGTACTCTCACCGCCTACCAACTTTCGTTTTTCTAACACAACCCCTTCTTGGTGTTGGGATTTTTTTCCGTCAGTGTATATTAAAAAATAATAACGTTTCCTTTGGTGGTGTTGAAACCAAAAAAGAGATGGCGTGACCTGCACTTTGATCATGTCATTAGACAAATAAATGTTGGATTGCATAATTATGTTTATGTTTTAGAAAATATTAAGTATTCCAAGTTATAAAATGAAGCTATTTTAATCGATAGTCAAATTTTCATTTTTGAGAACGCATTAAATGTGCAGAAAATGTGTACAGAATTTTTTTCCATTGGAAGTATAGGAAGCAAAATTACTTGACGTCCACCTTAAAGGAGCAATTATTCTATCAATGTAAATTTTATTTTGAAAACGGCTCTAAGGATTTTGATGAAATTCTTTAACCTACCGTTTTCTGGTACTAGAAATCGATTTAGCTTGATCTCGACTTTAGGAACATTGGTTTAATGCGTTAAATAACCAACCCGAATTACCACGTTTTTAGTGTCATCGCGTCATTCCATTAATGTAACCTATGCTTAGAAATCTTGTGACTCACAATTTCGCGACTGAGATGTTGGCGAGCTGTCACGCCATCTGTCTTATTATGTCACGCGTTGTGTGTGGGTCCTATTAAAGTTTTATGACGTCACATTCCTGCAATCAGATTATCGCGATTCCCATATGCCTCATTAAGTCACGCGTTGTGTGCGTATGCCCGTACGCACGATAACTCGCCTAAAAAAGCGTTCGATGTCGATGAGATCTTAGTATGTGGTAGGGGGAACACATGGGAAGGAACCTTATTGAAAGTGAACGAAATGGGGTCAAAGGTCAGGACATAGACGCGGGATCCATTCCACTGCTCTTATGCGTCATAACTTACGTAAAGAAGGTTCGATTTCGATGAAATGTTAGTGCTACGGGACCACCTCAGGACAAACCCTATTGACAATGGGAGAAATGGGGTCAAAGGTCAGGACATAGGAGCGGAAACACTTCCATCGCCATTATGCGTCATAACTGATATAAAAATGCTTTGATTTGGATGAAATGTTGGCATGTTGTAGGGGCTTGCCTGGGGACTAATCCTTTAGAAAATGGGCGAAAGGGAGTCAAAGTTCAGGACACAGGAGCGGGTCTATTCCATAGGCCTTATGCATCGTAACTTACGTAAAAATGCTGTGATTGCGACAAAAGTTTTGCATTTTTTTAGCAGGTATACTGAACCGGTTCTGTTGAATATCATCGACATGGGGTCAAAGGTCAGGTCACAGGACCGAAAAATATTTCACAGGCATTATCCTCATAACTTGAGTAATGGTTTCTGGTATGTTGGAAAGCGTATTTTAATCATTACATTGCATGATTTTACTAACTTGTTCCTTCTTGTATTTAGGAAGATACGTATTTGTGTTCATATATCTCAGTGAAGAATTCCCAAAAAAATTCTAAAGCTATTATCATACAAGTGTAGGGCACGAAATGATGTAATTCTCTTCCAATAACTGATTATGTGTTTAGTTATATCCAGAAATAGCAAAGCTGCGTATCCTTTCAATACGCAATCTTATTTCAACCCTTTGGAACAGTTCAAACTGGAGATTTAACTGTATAGGTGATCTCAGGATAAGTCGAAGGAACAATGCAACACTCTTTAAATGGGAAATTAAAACAACTCATTTCCCTTGACGTTTACATAGATGAAGAGGAATCGCGTGACGTCGAGTTAGCAGATCGCAGAATGATGTTGGATATTGGCGTTTCTTAGGGATATTTTATTCGACTGCTGACGTACTTATGGTTCAATTGAACTGCAGCAAAAACAGGTAGTACTGACTACACATACGAAACACGACGACCGGAGTATAAGTTTGAGAGGTACTAAACATTAAATTTTTATATTTTAGAGCTTAGGGTATCAGTCCAATGCGGACTGCTTATTACTGTGAGGATACTTGGAGAAAGAAAAATATTGTTTACAGAATAAATAAATAAGCACGTATAAAGAATAACACAAGTCAGTACGTTCTTAAGAATACAACAAAAGTTTGTGCTTATATGTATAAAACACGGTTTGCTTGCTTTCAAGCTAAAGGCTTTTCTCAGCATTAAAGGATATTTCAAGATCAAACTACGACATCACAGCATGAAGATATACATAAATTTGTATATTTTTAGCATAAACTGCATTGCGTATATAATATGCAGGGTAATTCAGAAATCATGGGACAAACTTTAAGGCGTGGTTGAGCACCCTGCAACACACATTTGTTTTTGTAGGAATGTACGGGCGCAACTGACGCTTTGAGGCACAAACACAAGAAATAGACATGAAAGGAAAAATGAATTGTGTACTTACAGCATCGTTGACAAATGCTTCTTTACAGCAATGTTTACAATAATTGCTCAAAATTGCGTCCACTAACAGTAATACATGTGTGACAGCGTCGACGGAGTTATTCGTGTGTACTGTTGCTGGTAGAGGCAGTAGGTGGCTTGCACATCATGCATCTGCGCATATCTACTACAAACGCGATTCAATGGCAGATGTTCTTGTATTTTTCAGAAGAGGTTTTACCAGAATTGCTTTAAGATGTAGCACTGTCCGTCCGACAAGGACTGTGGTTTCAGAAAGATAGGGCGCCAACCCATTTCGGCATTAATGTGTGCAATTAACTGGATGTCACTTTGCGGGTGCGATGGATTGGCCGTAGTGGACCAGTCCGTTGGCCACCCCGATCGTCCGATTTATCAAGCCTCGATTACTTCTTATGGGGACATCTGAAGGCCATCGTTTACGAGACTCCAGTTGACTCAGTTGAGGACCTCGTTGCTCGAATATCCGTTGCGGCTGCACGTGTGCGAGAAATACCTGGCATCTTTGAAACTGTACGCCAATCACTCCATCGACGCTACCACGCACGTATTACTGTTGATGGGCGCAATTTTGGGCAATTCTTGTAAACATTGCTGTAAAAAAGCACTTTTCAACGATGCCGTAGGTAAACAATTTAAGTTTCCTTTCATGTCTATTTCTTGTGTTTGTGCCTCAACGCGTCACTTCCGCTCATATATTCCTATACAAAAAATGTTTGTTGCAGTGTGCTCTACTACACCTTAAAGTTTATTCCATGAGTTTTGAATCAATCTGTATATTTTAGCATATATTTCATTGTATGTATAATGTAGGTTTAGCATAAACTAGAATCTATGTATAATATATTTTTAGCATAAACTGCATGAAATGCTTCTTGTGTTCTTGCTAATAAGAAACTCGAACATTGCATAGCAGAGATGAGGTCAGCACTGCATACCCGTATTGCAACACACTAGGAGCGAATGGTAGAGATCTTGCTTCAGTTCCAAATATAAAGATTCTCAAACGTAATAAAAGATAAACACAGCCGTACCAGAATCAGAAAACAGCGCCTGAACAAAGCGCCATATTGCTTTTGCATTTTCCTTGCATCCAATGGGCTGTGCTTCATTTCCCACTGTTCCCCAAACGTGTACCACTGTTTTGGTGTTGGATGTTGCATAAACGAGTACAACCAATACAATGTCACCATTTTGCAGAGAACCTCGTCTCCGTTTCAGGGCTGACGTATTTAACAAATTTTCTTTGCTGATACCACTGCAACAAGTTTAAAAAAAAGATATTAAAAGCAAAAACGTTTGTCTAACATTCTGATATATGATCTCTAAAGGGTGGAAGTACGAAATTTCAGAAACCAATTTTTCTTTTCTTTTGAAGAATTAGTTTTAATTGGAACATGTAACATGTAATACGAATTTCCCATTTCCCTAAACTGTTATTTAACTGCGTTGCGGTTTCACAGAGAAGATAAACGGAGTTGTTGTTTAATGGAAATAAACATGTTTGACTGGTGAGAAAGGAAAAAAATACTCTGACAGAGACAAAAAAGAAAAGACATATCCATTTTCACTGAGCAAACATTCATAGTAGCTGCATATTCGGTACATATATCTAGTATAGTTGTATAGATTATGTTTTCGAAATAATTAAACCGAATTCTTTGAGCATTATTTCTACAGCCATTCATAAAATATCTACGATAATTTTTAATCATGTAATCTGTCTTGCATATTTGGAGGTAATATCCTTGATGCACAGATCCCCAGTGCAGGTTAAAGAGGTAATTCCTTTCTCTTTGCATAACAAAATTAAATTATTCAATTACTTTGTGGGGTGTATTATTGAAAGCCAAAGAACAATGTGCAGCGTATCGAAATGAAATGTTCTTCTTCAATCATACACACTGTGTGCTTTAAATAACGAAACTGAATTTTTGCGACAGAGACCATTGAACTAAAGCAACAATGGTATTTATAGTTTTGACCACTAGATTGTGCTGTAAGCACAGGAACCACTTTCTAGTCGGGTGACTCAACAGTTTTCGTATAGCCACCGCTGAAGTAGAACTGTGTGAGTGGAGCGTAACAGATGTTTCGTACTCAAGCAAAGAGCTGTGATAAAATTGTATTGAAAATCATGGAAAACTTCCATGGAAGTGTACAAGACCAAAACAATTTACGGCGGTGACTGTCCGAGCCATGCACAGGTGTTTTGCAGGTTTACATCGTTTAAAGATAGGGGGGGTCTCTAGGATGAACAACCAGAGGACGTCCAATTGTAGCACAGGCAGCTCATATTGTGCGTTTCTGGCTACAAGGTCGATCTGTGTGATGGAACATACACCCTACTCGACAGATGTAGCTCCTGCAAACTTTTTCCTTTTCCTAAAAGTGAACTGTGCCGCAAAAGAGGAGATTTTCATCGATATTGAAGACATCCAACTTGGTTGGAACAACAGACTAAAGGAGGTTTAGGTTCTACCCGTGCTTTCGATTCCCTATACAAAAGATCTCGCCTATGTGTGAGAAGAAGGATTGATTTTCATAAACTGTGCATTGTAATCTATTTTGGCTGATATCTCCGGTTACTTAGTTATATTCGGAATACTGATTACATAAAATATAACAAATTATATTTGAAAATAAATTTTTCATGTGTTTTTTCTAATAGATCCCCTGTTATACAAATACGTCTGCGTTACCCAAAAATTGAGTTGTCCGTATAAAGGGATAATTCCGCTATTTACGAATCAATTATTGTGGAGCACGGGAATTTCTACTTAAAATGCGGGAATTCAAATAACGCTATGTAATTAATCGAACTAAACTTTGGTACCATCTGTTGCATGATCAAAAAGCGAAGTTTACATAACTGGGAGGCAATAAAAATCATTTTGGGAAGTTAAATTTTCTACAGAACTAAGACCTTAAATTTTAAAAATGTTTTTAATTACACTTTTCTTTCACTACATAACTCAGAAAATATATTATTTTGGTAAATTTTTTTAATAAACTTTATTCTCTGGATTTTCACTGTAGAAAATGTAAGTTAAAACGGCCTTAAAAAGTCTATGTTCCTTAATAACGGTTGATAAACAAGTGAAAGATAATCATATTTTTTGTATGTTGCCATCAAGCAGAGTAGATTATCGCTTTGTAATGGTCACAAAAATGTCTTCTTTTTTTATATATTGGGAAAATTGCCCTCTCCATTTCACAATTCTAGAAATCTCTAGTTCGTCTTGTATTTTTTAACATTTACTTATTTTTCATGTAGAATGAGTCCTTTGTTTTTAACAATCCTCTTTCAATACCTCTCAAGGTCTTCAAATCTTTTGATGCTGTTCATCATTCTGAACTGTAGTAGTAAAGATAAATTCCACGCAATGAAATGTTTGCAAACGATGTAACGGTGACATTGTTGACCACATGCTCACCTTTATGTTGGACGTTTACCATGATTGTGATGGTGTCTACCAACAGAAAATGCGTCCTGCCCGACTCCACTTCTTTAAAGGGATGCGTAGACTGGATTCAGGAACTAGACAGCGATGCCTCTGTTCTCCCTTTGAACGGCAGAAATCGCCAAGACCCTTCAATCCCATAGATCACATGTGGGAATATTTGAATCCGGCTGGTTCTGACGAGCTGACCCACAACCACGGTCATCTCCGGTAATTCTCTTGCTCTGCTGCTGAATGAATGGGCACGAGTGCCATCGGTCAGCATTCCAGTGCCTCATTGCGTCGATGCCACGCCATTTCGTCGCTGGCATACTTTCGGGGAAGCGTGGTTATTCCCATTATTTGGTAGGTGGTAAAATGTTTTTGATACAACAGTGTGTACACTTAATCAGTCATTACATTATGACCACCTGCCTAAAACGCTGTAGGACTCCCTCGGTGAGGCATCGACTCGATGAGGTAGTGATAGGTATCTAGGAGTATCTGGAACCATAATATTAACAGCAGGTCCTCTAGTTCCTATACATTTCTTGGTAGGTGTAGTGATATAGCGCGCGAACCAGCTTTTTCCAAGTCGAGCCACAAATGCTCGCTTGGGTTCCGTGTCAGGTGAATGTGGAGGCCAAGGCATTAACAGAAAGTCACCAGCATGTTCCCCTAACCACCCCTTTTGGTGATTCTTGAAGTGCCGTTGCATGGCGCATTATCCTGTTGGTAATGACTATCACCAAATGGGAACACAGTTGCCATGAATGGGTGAACTTGGTCCACAACGATGTTTAGATACCTAACAGATGTCAGGGATTGTGCTGTTGGGTTAGGAGTAACGATTAGAAAGGTACACCGATGAGCAATAGTGAGGATTCTCAATGAGTGCATCTACAATAGTGAGGACTCTCAGTTTTCACGCATCTACATAGCATTCACCTCCAACGTTATTTGATATGAGTTGCTCAGGCCGATTCGAAAGGTTTTAAAAATAATACTTTCTTTTCCTAATACATCCCTTAATCTTTGATGAAAGCCCTACAATGTACTATGCTTCAATCTGGGGTGACGACTCCATGAAATGGACGACAAGAAAAAATCCTTTGTGGTACATTTATCTGGCGGCTTTCTTCTCGGTATGGGGGATATTTTCGGATTATAAACCGAAGAGATAAATTGCATTATGGCGTTATTCTCTGGAAAAAACGCAGTATAAGTTGTTTTCTACTACACATATGAAGAAAAAGCTCTCGCAAACTTTTTGTGCAGTATTTCCTTTTATATAAGAACGTTCATTAATTATTTAGTAGCATTAGCAGAGGTTGTACCCTTTACGAATTCTTGGTTAACGTGAGGGTCTCAGATGGCATAGCAGCTGATAAATCCAGACTGTTTCTTTTTAGTGGTTGATTATTTGCATGAAGCAAGTAATACTCCATTACCCCCCTATGTAATGCAAACTTTGCTGGTGGAATTACTAATTTCGCCATATAGGCGGGTGACATTACGTGAATCAGGTAACTATAAACTGTGTTTACTATGTTACTTTGCGGAAGGATGTTATTTAAGGCGTAAGTGATCAAGTGAGTAGCACTCTTTACTATCTTACATCGTGTCTTCTTGGAAATTCGGAACTTCTTTTCTGCTTTTATGGGAAGCCCTCAGTCGTATGGCGACTAATTATCAAGCACTTTCCATTGTGTTTTAGAAAGTCTGTTGTTAAAGCGTAGAGGTGACCTAAGTAATACAGTACTCTTGCTAGCAATTACATTCGTATTGCAACGAAGTTCTGAAAAATAATATTGTGCAAGAAGATTGTACGCAGATGGACTGAAAGATTTATAAACATTAAAAGCAGCGGTTGCAAAAACAGTATTGATTCGGAAGCCAAAGTTTTTGAATTGAATGCAGCTAAATGCAAGAAAGTTAGAATATAATAAAAAGTGCAAACTGATTAGCATAGAATTTATGGTACCTCATATACATTCATCTTTACACTCGTAACAGCAAATCTGGTGCAAATTCGGAAACATTGCGGCAAAACATTTTATTTTTCTCCATTCTCTATAAAAAAAATTGAAATCATTTCTTTTGTTGTTATTCGTTACTCGAATTGGCGGCTGATTGCCATAACGTACTATCTGTACTCCTTATCACTTGTATATTGGATACGACTCGCACTGTGGGTCACGATGGCAAAACAATTTTTTACAAGAATAAATACATAATCTTACTGATTAATGAACAACAGAAAGGCGTACAAATTAACTCTATTAAATTTTATATAATTATAATACATTAAATTGGTACATATTAATCTAAAACCTGGAAAGTAAAACTTTTTCATTTATCCATTTTTATATTAAAAGAGCAAGGAAAGTTCTATCATTATCGATATATTTCCTCGTCTTAATTTGCTGGTGATGTTACAAGTATGTGGGTCCTTGGCGCACACAAGGGTTCATTACATGCGTATTAGTAAAGCTGTGTGATTCGGCTCAAAATATCAGCCAGGTGGTAACGTATCTTTTTCAAATGATAGAAAACGTAAGAATACAGAAGGTGACATTCTCAGTTTAGAAAGTGCTGCCCGATTCTTTAAAAATACGTGACCTAAATGTCAGAAGTATCAAACAAAATGCTGTAATTTTACATTAAATGCATTCATTTTATAATAATCTAAAAACATATACACTGGTCACAAAGAAATTCGAAATATTGCCTGAAATGGTAATTTCGAAAAATGTCCACAAATCTTTGCATTCGGTACTGGTAAAGCCACCTCTGTGTCGCAGAATGTTGACACCTACGAGGCATACTTGTTATGCCATTATTGATCTGGCAGTCTGGAGCAGCTGGACCCGTATTATAGGCAATGCTTTGCTGAGAGGTCTGCCTGCAGTGTTAAAATAAAAAGGTTAGAGGTCAGCCAGTGAAAAAAATAAAACAATTTAAGGGGGTCGCCTCATGCGTTAAACATTTTACATCAGTACGTAATGGACTGGTTTGACTTTTGAAACTTCTGTCCATATCGCTCGTGTAACTGAAATCTGCTCAGTCAGAAGAGTTAGGTTTAAAATCCAGGAAATACCTTTTTTTAAGTTAATGGGAATTATACTTCCAGAATGGAAATCGTTAAAAACCCAAACATAATCAGTTAGCTTGCTGCAAAGGAATAAGATAGACCAAGGCTGTCTTAAAAAAATAGAAAATTATTCAAATCTTAAATGGACTGAAAATTTAGTTACGAAATGAACATCAGGGGAAATTTTGCTTCTTCTAAAAAGTGGTTTACACTCCCTAAAAGCCGCAAAATTGAACGGATTTGATGTAATACAGAAAACTGCAAGCACAGACAACTACATGGTATTTCTTTAAATTCCGTGGTCTGCACCACATTTCTTATCAACAAAATTATGCATCGAAGGAAGCAGTAACAACAACGAAATTTTAGCTACATTAATGTAATTTATTTTTCCATTTAATTACCTGAAAGCAGCATGCTTCATGTATTTGTACTTTGTTTCCTAAAAAAGCCTTAAGTGAAATCATTATCAACGTAAAACACTAAAACATTCTAACTATTAACGTCTATGCATAGTAACAAAATATTACATAGTGGTTAAATGATTAAAAGTCTAGAAGGCACCAGATATTAGTTATTATGTTCATTCCACTGTGGTGTTTCTAAGACATTTGCTAATGCTCATATGTTCCTCATCCCGCGAAATGTGAAGACATTACAAATATCTAGGTGTGTAGTTAACACACCTGCCTTCGTGCTGTGTAAGCGAAATTAAAGGCAATGGTATGTTTCGCTTTTCCGGGATAAAATTAAATCATCTGAGTTAAAATCAAAGCGTTCATTTAATTTCTTATAAAATTTGAAGAATGATTTAGGTTATATTAAATTTCTTCGACAGCCTAACAATGTACCGTCGAATAGCGCTAAGTTCAGTTTCCTTTGTAGACGAGACGCTCCTGGTGTAGGTTATCGCATCAATAATGTTTTTTTCGAATTCAGCGTAGTTTTATTTCCAAACGTTCTGGCAAGCAACTTAATAGTTGAACACATGTCCTTCGGTATGAAAAGAATTGTTAAGTCCGTTTAAAACGTAGAAAAAGGAAATGTGGACAAAATATCGTTAAGAACAGATGCCGATCTGGGATGAAAAACAAATTAAGTAGTTTAAAATACAATCAAAAATGTTCCGAAATATTAATGGTATTCAAAAAGAAAGAGGAAATTATTCAAACTGGGCACCTTATAAGCTGGAGAAATTCGGGAAAAGACATGAGTTTTGGCTTCTGAAAGAAAACTTGGCTGATAGAAAAATAAGTTGCACTCCCAAGTCCTTAAAAACGCATACATACAGCGCTTAATAGTGAATATTGTGCTTTTGCAGGAAATATGAACTTTCACGCTTTTGTTTTCCTTCATTAAATCTTTTCGATTCAAATTTTTTTTTCCAAATCCAAATTTTGGAATCCCAGATAAAAAAAAATCCATTTACACGTGTACGCTCATTAAATGGGGCCAAAATATTGCCAGCTATTTTTTACACTATTACTATAACAACAATATCTCTTTTATGCCTTCATTTTTCTATGTAAATAAGGATAAAATGTAACTTCGTGGAAAATATGATACGAAGAGGAAATGGGTATGATCAAACTCAAAGGTCGGTACCTCTCATTTCTGTTTGCCGCGTATCGGTTATAATACTGGGAGAAACCAGAAAAGTGTTGGCACCGCACTGGAAAGCGAATGTATTCCAATGCATTTGCATGGTAAACGGTGAAAATCACAAGGCAACGAAAGGCCGAAAACTGGTTTAAAAAGTAGAGGTGGCACTATAAATGCTATAAGTGGGCCAATATTATTGGACCGATCTGGCAGCGCTCTCAGGGGTGAATTCAAATACTTGGCTCCCAAACTTAGAAAATGTGATAGACGTGGCAATAAAATGGCACTTGGGAAGTTGGATATAATATTTCGTTTTCTATTGAACTAGCATATAAATTGAGAAACAATGGAGAAATTTTGGTTGCACAGTGATTAAGCGAAATTATTAATATGTGCTTTAGTAAGCAGTGCACATAATTTTATATCTGTCAAGCAGATAGAAGACCGCCTAAATGGAGTAGAAGATGCATCTCAACATAGCATTCTTCCTGATCTTGTACGTTGTGCGGGGAATAATATTATGAGAGTTGCACCTCGCGAAACAACCATGATGTTGTGTTTAAACGGTGATAGGGACTTAGTCAATACGTCTCCTGTGCTCCGCTTTTGGTGTCTTTCAATCTTTTGATATTGCTTAGGCTTAAAAATGAGATTATTAGTCTTCCCTCCTTAGATTTCCGGCTAAATCTTCTGCCTCCCATGGACCTCCAATGTATGTACACCAAATTGTGGCAAATGAAAAATGCTCTCCCACGTTGTGTTTGACTAATAATTCTATATCGATGATAATTTCTAATACGCGAAGAACGTTTCGCTCATGTATTAGAAATTCTGGAAATGATATCCTTCCTGAACTCCAGAATATCTGCATTTTAATTTGTTCATCATATATCTTAAAACTGCCATTAAAACATTTATTTCTCAGAACATTCTAAACATGGACATAGCGGCAACCATTCCAGGGAAACTCCAACTAGTTACTCAGTATAAGTATTTCCGCTTTAGGGTTAGTAAAATGTTACAATTCACGAAAATAAGTGGAATTACTATCAAGTTCATTGTTAATCACTTTCCCTATTTTCTCTCATTGATGAAGAACGCGTTTACCTGTCGTTAATGCAGAACGCGTTTACATGCTTTTCGTATTTCACCTTCTTAGATTTTAAAAAAAGTGATGTGGACATAAATTCTTTTCTAAGTAAAGTAACAAATAAGAAAAGCTATGTTTCAAGATTGAAAAATATGAACAAACTTCCCATGATCGAAATACATTCGTCACTAAAAAAATGAATAAAAATCACAGGTAGGTGATAAAACGAAAAATTGGCCAGCAGATTTTTATGAGAACAGAGTGCTATTTTCCCGAAACCTTAGAAACAAATCGACAGTACGAATCAGTGGAAAGTGAATTTGTTTGAAGAAATGTTTCTCATAATCGTTCTGGAATGCACAGCTGCTGTTGTAAGTACATTATTAGAAAGGAAAATTTGCATTACGGCAAATTAAAATATTTTAAATATATTACTTTAGTTCATGATATCCAATCGTAATGAATTATCAGCAGAATTTATTTTTTGTTGAAATGGCGAAAAAAAGGCACGATCGCAACAATAGTTCTAAAGCTGTTTTCCGGTATCGGGCGCAATATGACTCCAGATCCTTTAATTCCTGGTAATTTACCTAGTTCTGCCATCGCAGATAAGAATTGCAACAGCACACGCAATTCTTGATTGGATTGAGATCTGAGGAATGTGGAGGTCAAGCAATACCTTGATGCCCAATTTACGTTTCGCGAACCATTCGCGAAAAATCCGTACAATGTGGCGAGGCACATTATTCTGAAAGAAGGAACTACTAGAGCCATTTCGGAGGATATTGTTCCCTCGAAATGATTAACCTAGTCTGCAATGAAGTTTAGGTAGTTGGTTGACGTCGTAGTTTCCAACACATTAAATAATGGGTGACGAGTTTCGCAGCAGAACTTTGCTCGCAGCATTCCGCTTCCTCTACCAGCATGCTTCCGTCCCACGGCGCATCCTGGTGGCAACAATCATGCAATGAAACGATACACAGATACCACTCCTCGATATTAAGCAACGGGAAACCATCTTATTTGGACCAGACAGCATTCTTCCAATGGTTCAAGATCCAGATTTGATACGTATGTGTGCATTGTAAGCAGTTTCGACGGTGAGCCGAGGTTAGGTTGAGCATTCCGAGCAGCCTGTGGATATGTAGCAGAGATTTCTGCACGGTTCGATATTAATTGTGTTGCGGCACATAATTCTCATCACTAATATTCCAATTACTGGAGAAGTACGCATACAGTATTTCTTCTGTTGACTCATATCGTACGGGAAAGCCTTCGCTCACCTCTGGTATCAGTGAGTCGTGGTCGTCTGCACCTTGACGGCGTTTCGTGGTAAACTCTCCTCGGACAAATTTTGAAAGTTTTAACTACGGTTGTGTGTCAGTACCCCTCAATCCTTGCCATTCTCGGAAATGCTCTGACCCAGTCGTCTAGCTTCTACCAGGACCTGCCTTTTGCATTGTCGAACAAGGCGGGTGTCAAAGTCTGCCAATTCAAGGTGCCGAGGATTTTAATCATATATCGATTTTCTATCATCATCAAATTTGTAATCTGTATAATCTTTAAAATCAATTAATACATAAATAAAATAACTAAAAAGATAAACAGTCGAAGTGCGCATTTCCTCTGTTCCCACTAGTCTTTGGGGATATGCTGCTAAGTGATTCTATATATAAACAGCTGCTTCTCTTCTTTAAGCTTTGCAGTGAAGTTCAGTTGTTTTTCCGCCGGCTTTACGTATAAAACGGTAAACACTAATGAGGAATGCGTAGGCTGTAAACAAAACGTCAGAGAAAAGTTTCCAGGGTTGAGTGAAATGCAGAACTTCTGAGATTTGCTAATTTTACAGGTTTACAATTCCCACACGTTTGATTGCAATAGATGGTTTGACAAATGTAATTTTAGCATATTATTTATTGCACTCTAGGAAAGCATTTTTTTCTCATTTGAGTTTTCTTCAACAGTTGTAAGCAGTGTGACTAACTTTAAAACTTAAGTTGTGGGCACAAAAGTTTATGCACGAATATTCACGAAACAGCACGATACAATGGCATTTACAAATAAGCATATTGGAGGCAGCATTCGGAGGTGTTTAGAAAATATCAGGTAAACCTTTAATTCATATATTCAATAACAATTTTGTTCATTTTATTTTAAATTTTAGATTCCTGTTATTAAGGGACCAATACGTTGCTCAGATATGATTGAAAACTGAAATTTTAACAATTAAGCATCATGCACGTTTTTCTGTTAAAAATACTATTAGTGGCCGCCAAGTTAAATCTTTGAAAGAGCCGCCAAATTAATTAGGCCGGCCCTGACTTTACTATTTAATATTTACAGTCCAGATGACGAAAATGTCAGGCAAGGTAATGCTGCGGGTCGTCTTATATTGTCATTGCTTAATAGCACGAAGTTACTAATATTAATTATTCGTAATTTATGCGTTTGATAATATTCCTTAATAACATAATAACGATTTAAGAAAAGCATTTTACGTCATTAATGAAATTAGGAATTCCATACTAAAAACAAAGTTCTTGATGTGTAGAAACAACACACAACATTTTGTAAAACAAATGCTTTCTGTAGTACTTTTCATTGCCACATGATATTCAAAATCGTTATTGTGATGACTTATAATAACAACTAAATAAGTTTTTGTACTTCTGGTTAAAATCGAACACTAGTTGCAACTTGAACAATTTATCACAATTGACTGCCAAAGAGAAGCATTCTTCTT